>VWZS01006479.1:1275721-1698661 GCA_013397075.1 Rhabdornis inornatus
GAGCTCGGGGCTCCCGCACACACGGGAGGGGAGCGGGCGGCGGGAAAAGTTTGGAGCCAGGCGCGGAAAAAAGAGGCAGGGCAAGGGCCAGGGCCGGAGCCCGAGGGGAGAGGCGGGGAGAATGGCGGGGCCGCGCAGCCCGGGCATTGCATCTCCCACCAGCCCGCCGCCGCTGCTGCAGTGATTTTTCAAGCCCATCGAGGCAGTCCCTTCTGCGCACGGCTCCCCTCGTCTCTCCCTCCCCGCCCGGGCTCCTCCCGGCGGCAGCTGCCCTCCGCTGAGCCCCGGCGGGTGGCTCGGGACCTGCGGGAGCGGGACCTGCGGGAGCGGGGAGCAGGGAGCGGGACCTGCGGGAGCGGGGAGCGCCACACCCGCCCCGCGCCTCTGGCAGCCCAGAGAGGCACCGACCCCAAGGGGAAGCGCAGGATGAACCGGCAGCCACGTCCTGGAGTAGCCCCATCCCGAATTGCGGCCACGAGGTTTTGGGGTTGGTGGTTGTCGGTGTTCACCCCTTCTCTCATGAGTGATGCAAGAGTCCTGTGACAGGCGGGACATGGGGCTGGGTCGTCCCGGTGACTCTGGGATGTAATAGGGAAGACGCTTCATGGCATTTGTGGTTCTATGTTCTAACAAAACACGCAGAAATGCGTAACAGTGCATGAAGGGAAGTGGATAGACCACCCCTCAATATCAAGTCACCACAGTCCATCTTTCCCACAGGAAGGAAACAGTAGAAAATCAAGGATGAAGATGGTTTTGCTTCCAGTGAAGCACTAAAAGCAGAACAGCTGTTTTTTGAAAGGTGGCTATTGCTGAAAGTTGGGCTTTGTGGGTATCAAGATAACCATAAAACATTTGTTGTTGGGTCCATGACACAGGGATCCTGTTTTCAATGTTTCAAATGCAGTAAGCACATGGGTTTGAACAAAATACTAGTTCCAATGTTTACATTTCATATTGAGAGATTAATGAGTTTGAGGATATTGACCTTAGTTTTTCTTTGTATTTCTTGCGCTCACTGAGCCAAGTTTAATCATCAGTTTCATAAAAATCTGCTCAGAGAAGCAGGAATGGAAATATATTAACCTCTGAACTGATACACAGCTAAAATTCTTTTTTCATACCACTGTTACATTCATTTCATGTCCATTCATTTCAGCCCCAACAGGCACTGTTTTAAATGTCAGGGCTATCAGGCCCAGCAGCATTTTACAAATGAGAACTGCACACTGGAATTTAATGGTGTTACACCTCAGTTGAGGTAGAGTCGTTGAACCTAGGCATCTATTTGTAAATACCTGTCTTGTGGTTTTATAAGAGCAGAATTTAGAGAGGCAGAGACATTATGATCTTATTACAGGCAGTAATTGTATGGCAAAGATATTTTCTGTAATGATGCTGAAAAAGATGGCGTCCTTTTCTGTAAGCCTACTGTGTAATACGCAGGGCTTAATATATTGTGCTCATTCAATTATAGTTTTAGTGAGCTGGAGTCACAAGAGACAGCAAAGCTTTTCAGGCTTTCTGGTGATTTCCTGAAGGTATTTCAGCACTTGGTCACAGTACAGAACATAATAAATTGCACCATCTGTATACATAGTTCTTGGTTCCTGACAGAATGAGAGATAAGGCTTTAGGCATTGTATGCCAAAAAAATACAACACAGATTTATTTTCTTTCAGTATTTACAATGCCTTAATGTCTGAAGAACTGTGGATTTTCCTGCCATTAGTGATTGCCCAAGTAGCTGTCTCAAAGTGCTGTTCCTGTGGTTCAAAGACAACCCAGGGAACTGAGGAGACAGAGCCAGACTCAACCCACAGTCGCACGGAAGCAAGCGCAATCAGGGATATTGTTCTGACACAAACAAGAGCAGAGTTTGGCCCAGGTAATCAGCATCTTTTCTGTCTCACACTGGAAATTGACAGTTCCCTTGGGAAAATGATTGGGCTGCAAATACATTAAATCCAGCCTCGGGACCCAGTCATATGGTCCATACAAGCCTATTTCCCATTAGTCTGAATGGCTGAAGAAAGGGATGAATGTGTGCTCCACACAATGACACCAGTACTTTTCATTAGTTACTTTGGCTTCTCTGTAGTTTCTGTGGAGAGAAAATAAGAGTCCAGGAATTTTTTCCACTTACAGGGAAGATAAATGACATAATGCTTGCAATACTGCAGGCCCTGAATCAATGACAGGCTTGGAATATGTTTTGCTTAATAACGCATTAAGTATTTTGTAGCACCAGGACTCGTATGTGGAAGAACACGATGATTTGTCTGCAGCAGCCACACTACTGAAGTGTGGAGAAGGATGATTGCTAGGGCTACCATCCTGGAACCAGAAACAGGATTTCCTGGGGTGTAGTCCCACTACTACCAACTTCCTCTGATACATTGGGCATGTTTTTAAAATTACCTCTACCAGATTCCCTTCCTGTCAAAACTGCACAACGAGATCCAGCTACCTGAAATTCTTACTGTGTTTGGTCAGAAATGTAGTAGCAAGATCCTGTCCTCCAAAAAGTTTAGCTAATCACAGAAATATGGAAGAGTACCAGATCCTTTGCTGGTGTGATCAACAAAGGTCCGTGTTCTGGTTCAGTGCTCTGGAGATGAAAAGTGATTTGTAAGCGTTACAGCTCAAAATAATAACTGAAACTATCCTTCTTTTCTTCTATTTTCAGAAAAAGACTGCACAAACAGCATCATTCAAACAGTTTCCTGAAAAATTTTAGTCAAATATTAATACTCAATGGAATGATGACCATTACTCTTTTTCCCTTTCATCTTTGGTTTGATTACCCAGGAAGAATATTTATCTTGTTTGCTTCATGTTTTTGTTTTTTAAACAATTGCTGATAATCAGAGAAATCGTGATTAACACTCCAATGCAGCAACTACTCTGGAAACATTAGTAAGGCTTACAACACTGATTAGCTGTACAAACAAATATTATTGTATTCCTTTAATCTAAGTAGCCATAATGGTTATAATGGACTTTAAGAGGCTATTTATTTAGTAGGTATTGATGGAATTTACAACATGAATTCAAGTGTTCAGAGGAGAACAGGAGAAGGTTCTCTTTGATGTGACTTGTCAAAACTTTATTAAAATCAATAGATATTCTCCAGTCTGACTTTAGGCAAGTTTTGTCCCTATGTCTTCAGAGTCATCAGAGGGGTTTTAACTGAAGCCAGTAGCAGAGGAAGCAAAGGCAACATCTTCTCTGTCTGTATGGTCAGTCAGGCTTAGAAAGAATGCACTTAAGCTTTTTTTACTAGTGACATTTCTGGGTGCAAATCAATGAACTCAAGAAGAATGTCCCATCTGCTGAAATGATCGAAAACATACACAGAAAACATTTCAGCACTGACTTTTCAAAGCTTTCTTTAGCCTGGCATGGTTTGTCCTAGATTGATTTTTGGGTTTGAGTCTAGAAAAACATCAGCAAGCAGGTAAATGTACAGCATCACTTTTTCTTGCTATTTTTAAGATATTTTTATTACTCCATATGTCTAAAGCAGTGCTTTCAACATGCGGAAAGAAAATTTACTTGGTTTTGGATTTAAAGTTTCTGCATGTTTTTAGAAGATCATAAATCAATAAAGGTCACAGCATCAGAAACAGTGGAGGAAATTGCATTTCTTCAAATACCATAATCTCTTCCCAGGGAGAGGACAGAATTCTTCTTGACGATCCCAATTATTTAATAAAACTGAGGACCATACAAGTAAGAGATTTGATTTTTGGAAGATTCGATTATTCAGTTGTTCAATATTTCCAACTTGTGGGAAAAGATTCCTAACTTTGAGCATATCCAGAACACATTTGTATGACAAATGATTCTTTGATTTTCATGATATTCAAGTTTTGGAAATTAGTCTTAAGTTTCATAAGTATCTGAATTTCAATAAGTGCTCTTAAAGTTTTCCCTCAGGTAAATACAGGCTATTGCACTGCATCTGGAAAACAATGGCAGAGTGCCTCCTCTTCCTTGCCATAGGTCTCCATGTCTCCATGTCTCCATGTCAGGTTTGGTGAGGAGTGAATAGGACCAGCATGGAAAGTTGTATGTAATCTTTAGCTTGTGTTCCCTCACCTGAAATTACAGCACACAGTAGATTTTTATTCATGGCCAAAAAAGCTGTGGCTATACATCGTACAAGCCTGTTCTTGTATTTTCAGTTTTCTGGCTCTGAGATGCTGCTTTCAGTGATAAACAGGCCTCCTGCTTACTGACTTGCAGTAGTTTCTCACATTTTATTCTTTTCACAAATGGATTTGCTCAGCAGTATCCCTGCTCTTTGTTTATAAATATAAAGGTAAAATGTGTGGAATTAGTTATCAAACTGTCCAGAAAAATCCTAGATGTAAGGAAGAGATTGTATGTCCCAAATATGTAATTTTTTAGCTTTATCAAAATTTTCACACAACACATTACTTCATACATATATCACATTTTTGATCCCCTGTGCCTTTATAATGAAATCTCTACATGCTGAGTGAACTGCAGGTTGCAGCAATCACTTAAATGCTATATCACTGTTTCACTCATTATACATTGCTGCTTAGGTCTTGAAGATTAAATACTTGTTATTTAAATTTGTAAAAGATGGTATGAAAGCATTGCCTTCACATTTACTCTTGGACTCTGTTTGCCCAGATCTTATGGAAACGGATGGATGGCAAGGACAGGGCTGAGTAAATGTATGAGAGTCTAAGTAGCTCCAAATGAAGGGCAAGGATGGAGAATCACTGCTTCTAAAACAAAATTATCAGTATTGGCTTCTTTTTTTTTTTAACTTGCCCTTCAAGGAGAAACCTGAACATATTTGGTCTGACTGATCTAATTTTGGTTGTCAGTTTAATCAATCTGAAGCAGCAGTATACTCCCTAAAATTACAAGTCAGAGAGTTCCTATGCCTAGCAAAAATATGTGACTAAAACTACTGCGTGCAGGTCTGTATATTTGACAATGTTTCATTTAAAAATGCATGAAAAATGATCAGTTTCACAGAACATGGTTTTCTCTTTCTTTCCCCTCTCTGTCAATTTTTACCTCTGTTTCTAGCTGACATGAAACCTAGTCTCAAAAATTAGGAGCCAGATTTTAGAAAGCTGTCAGTCTGCAGATTTCAGGTGTGGGTTGTCCAGCCTGTCTTTGTAACTGCAAGCACACAGACCATCTGGGTTCATATCTGGGTTCCAAGCTGTGGGGATGCTGGGAGGAAATCACAAATGTGTTGTTAATTGTTATAAGAAAATACTGGTAGAAACATACCCCAACTTTATTTTTATTTTTCTTCACTTATTTCTTCACAAAGCCATTCTGTTGTTTCTTTAACAACGCATTCAACAGATGTGCCATACACTGTGGTGAAGTGGATGAGATAATCTGTGCTGCTGACAAATACATGACATTTGTTAATGGTAGGGAAAGAAATATGAGGTTGTGTCGATGTCTAACACAGAATTTTGGTGAATATTTTACATCAGCTAAGGTTAAGGGTTAAGAGCCAGACTCTGAGCAGGTCAGATTATAATGGATCCATCTGTCTCATAACAAGAGCTATTGATTGGTTGTAAGTCACAGCTAGTGAGGGACTATCACAAAGGCAGCACCAGCTTGCCACTGACCTCTGCTGTGGTCATACAGCTCTGGGGCTGATGGGGACAGTTTCTTTCAGATGTCTGGATGCTGAGCACCAAAAACTGCTCTGGGACAAATACTGGCAGATCCCAGTGGTATTACTGGTAGCAGGTCTCTGTTCTTGCAGCAAGTCTTTTTGGTATGTAATACAAGCCTTTGTTTTATATATTAATTCAGAACTGTCCAACACATTAGTAATCTCCTGTCAATAAACTGTGATTCTGTTTGCAGATGGAAAGGAAAATCCAGTAATTTGTCAGTGGTTTCTAGACTTTTACAGCTTGTTAAAACTTTCTAAATATTTTGGATTACCTGTGTCTGAAGTCACCTTGAGGTACACCAATCCAGTTGGCCACTGCTGTAATTTCTTAAATCCTGTGTGGTCTGTAATATCTGAAGAAAGAGAATAGAGATACCTAAAGTGATGCCTACACTTTCTGGTATGCAGAAGATATCCTGGGATCTGCCTGCTGACAGTAGGTGGTAGGTTAATGTTTGGTAAAATATTGCTAGGATTCTGTTAGATTAGGGCAGTAGCTGGGAGCATGGCTCCTTGTAGCTTGGACTGGCTGTCAAAGGGCCACACACACAGACTGCCTGACAGACCGTGTTGCCTTCCCTGTACAGAAGACAGCCAAACACACGGGTCTTATAGCACTGACAACTGCACTAATCCTGGCTTGGCCTTTGAAGAACATAGATGAATGCTGCTATGAAAGTTCATAAATCTACATCATAAAATATTTCAAACATTGAGGTACGGCAAAGCATTTCACATCTCTTGGCAGCAACCACATGTCCCTAAAGCAGTCCTATCAGGTTGTGCCTGTAGGTATCTGTTGTCCCCTCTAAGTATTTTCTAGGGTTAGAAGGCATTTTTCTGGCAGCAGCACACTCTGCAGGGGTAGACCTGGACATGTGCACAGTGCAAAGAATTTTCTCAGCCAGATATAAGGGAAAGGCAACAATATGTTTAGGCAACAATTCTAAGAAAAAAAGGTCTAAGTTCGGAAATAATTTACCTTGAGCCTATGCTACAGATGTTTTGATGAAATCAGAGATTATACTGCTTGTAACTTCTTTTATGTCACAAGTTGTCCCTGTAATGCCAAATTGCCTCCCTGGCAGAATCTTATGCAGAATGTGGGGATGTCTCTTACTAAGGCCACCAACATCAGCTGGCATATATCAGCAGTTTCAACACACCTATTTTGCTCTGAATCAGCAAGTGGATTTAGATCTTACTGCATTCTAAAAAAAAATTATCTGCAATTAATAAAATCCCAGTTATTATCTCTATGTTTCTAAGATTATAGTTCTGTCTTTTTGGAAACATTCAAATCCTTGTTCTGTTCCTTTTCCTTCTTCATCTTAACAAATACATGCACTAGGAAGAGGAAGAAAACTCTCAGTAGGGCCTGGCAGTCCATAGTTCCTCCAGCACTTGCACCTTGGATAAAGTACTTTATCTTGCAGTCTTCTTTGTCTCACCAAACAGTGAGGGAGCTCTCAGGAGGTCCCAGGAAGACAGTGATTTAGGTTTCCATCTCCATGGCTCCTAACATCAGTGCCCACACTCTGTTCCACACAGCCTAAGGTGTGCTCTCTCTTGCTTTAAATTTCCATTCTGTTCAGCCTACTGAAAACAGATGAAGGAATGTGCTAAAAAATTCCAGTGCTTTCTTTGTTGTGACAAGTGATGAGCCACATCATGGTTTTGCTGGTACTAAGAATTCTTAGCTAGTGAGAAAATTTTGGGGGTATTATTGTATTTGCAATGTATTTTCCTGCTGCTTATTTGCAACATATTTGCTTGCTGCTTACATGACGGCACTGTGGTATAATCAGAGAGAAGAAAGAGGCTAGATATATTTTTAGTTGTTCTATCACTGGATATTTTAAAGGATATTAGAAATGCATCTGTAAGAATCAACAGAGCCTGAACCCATTTGAGGACTAGAGGATGTATCAGATTCATCTTTGTCAGCCCTTTCTCTTCCCTGAGACCATCAAGTCTGGTGTGTTGGAAATCCCTGGGAGCCACTAGCTGCTGATTTGAAAAGAAATGCACCTAGAGCTGTCCTGCAAGACTGACATCATCATGCATACATCTCAGTGCCTGCTAAGTGTTTTGAGATCCTCTGATGAAAGCCATTACATAAATGCATAGCATTGTATTCTTAAATGTTTAAATCATGACAGATTTTGAATGCATATTTTTTGTGACTCAGTCATGAATTATCACAATTTGCATACAGTATTTTCCTATATTCAGCATACCCTCCTTCTCATTTAATCATTCTGACTTGTGCTGATGTAGTGACTTCAAACCTCAATTACAGAAGCAATTGTGGAGTACCTTGCTGTTAACTTGGTGATGAGTAATCTTGCTGTACCTATAGGCAGGAATAATTGACAATTTTTTGTAATGAGCAAGGAGGAAACCCATAATCAAAGAAAACATTCCTCTATTTATGAACAGGCACGTCCATTTTACTCTCTTTGTATCCAAAGCTATAGTGGCTGTCTAATGTGAATATTATTTTCTTTTGCTTATTGCTGCAGTGCCAAGGGATAAGCCAGTATTAGGCCTTCACTTAATAAGGCCCTGGTCAAATGCTGAGGAATAGGCAGGGATGCCCCAGTGCACTTAAGGTCTTAAAGAACAGTGAGAGGTATAAAATGCAAGCATTAAAGGAAACTGAGGAGCAATTCGCTGTCTTTGAAACAAGTTTGTTTGCAAAGGGTAGCTTAATATTTTTTGGGGACACCCTGCTATTTATCCAATCTCCTCCTTAGCTGACCTTTTCTGGTTTCCTCTACAGAAATTGGCCAGGTGACAGCAGCAGTCCTGCTGAGTCCCAGCTATGGGAGAGGAGCTGAAATGCCTGAAACAGCCTGTGTGTATCCATGCCTGTAGAGCACTCTCCAGTGAACTGGAAATCCACAGTCCAGCTCCACACACTTGTCCTAGAGATCTAGAAATGTAATTCTGCCATTCTATACTGTATATGGCAGGCAGAATCCCATTGTCCTTGTTGTCTTCAGGACGAACCAGAGTTAGGAACTCCCTCGGCCTGCTATGCTGTTTTCAATAACAATCCCCCACTGTCCTTTTGAATGTTTTTGCAATGTCTCCTCCCACCAGGAGAGGAAATCAGGCCCTGAAGATGGTATATCATATGGCTCCTTTAATTATGGAGGATTTTAACAGTTATGATTTCTTGCCTGGGGGATTAAATGTTTACTCTTGAGATAAAAAATTGTCTCACAACAAAGCTGTTTTACCAGATACTGATTTGCGCTACCCTGCACTTGAATATATTTTCATAATGCTATTTTTGCTGTAATAATCCAGCATCCGCTATGCTGACAGTCCAGCACAGAGCTATTTAGAAGAGCTAAGGGCTGATTTGGGTCCCAGAGCAAACAGGCTGGTTCTCTTTTTACCCTTTTCCCCTCCTTTTTCCTTCTACAGGTTAGCTTGGTGCTGATCTCCCCTTCTTCTCAGCCCTGTTGGATGGGGAAGGTGGGGGAGACAGAACAGAGGCACTCTCTGAAGTGCAGCTCCAGAGTCCCAGGGCATTTACTCCTCGTCCCCTTGGTGGGGATGGCAGCACTGTTCAGGGTGGGCATTAGTCCTTTTCTCTTCAAATTTGTGGTGTTGGAGAAGGATTAGCTCTCAGCTAGTAGAGGTCTTTCCCCTCCATCTTTCAAAATGTACCTCAGTCATCAGGCTTCTTCCCAGGCATCTCAGATGAGCAGTTACTGGATCCCATTTTGGTGCTTGAGTCTGGAAGCTGAGCTCGCCACTGGCAGTTTGTAAAATAAGCACACAGATGCAGAAAGAGAATAATTACACCAGAAAGATTTTGCTGGAATTACTTGGGGTAAGCTGACAAACTCTGTGGGTGCATTTTCACACTCAGGCCTCAGTGGGGTCCTCTGTGTGCAGTGAACCACCTGTGTGCAAAGGCCTCCAGGCATTTTTGACTCTGCTAACATCTGTCTCTCATGACTCAACTCTTTTCTGTAACTAGCTCAAGTGCAAGAAGACACTGATTCTCACCTCTCTTTACAACAAATTTTAGTTAGAAGAAAGTAAAATTTTAGTTCTGACTTGCTCAAAGTAGAGAGTTCTGGTGAGCACTGTCAGACCCTACTGGCATCTACAGGGTGAGAAACTCCATCAGCAATGGGCGCACTGCATATTTTAATTTTGGAAAGGGATAGAGTTTGTGTTCAAAAGCTTTCTCCAGTGTCAACCATCTGCTTTCAAGAATATTTCTTTTTGTGCTATTACCAGTCTGAACTGGGGGTGAGGTGTAGCCCTTTTCAGTTATCCATTCATGCTTCCTTTTTATTTGTTTAAATCACTTGTCCATCTTGTCCATCAACATTTCTTCGCTTACCACAAAGATAATAAATTCCTGTGCCCATAAACACTTTGGTCCATACCTTCTCTAACATAAATATGCTTATTAACTTTTCTATGGGATGACTTCCATGAGGAAGATGGCATATGTGCACACTGGAAGGAAGATAAGAGTCTGAGGTAATTGGATTAGCTGTAATAGAAAAATGGGTGAGCTGCAGGGATGGAATTCACCCAGGACTAATTTGGAGCACTGAATATCAGAGTGCTGCAAATCTGATAGCAAATTATGCTTGTTTAGATTGCAGATCAGGAGGCTTTATAAGTGTATATCTAACAATGAATCTGTATATAATCTATAGGACACAGCGTCCATGCACCTACAGATACCTGTATACAGCATTCTTTGGTGAAAGGGTGCCCTGATGAATATGTTTATTCAGGCTAAGAAAACTGTAGGAATTTCACTATATTTCAGAATCCAGTAGAAATAACTGCCTCCACATTCTGAAATAGCTATGTATACTTCTTTCCTTCATCTCCTTACCTTTAGCTTCAAATATGGAACAACTCCTGCTCCCTCAATTGGCATCAGCTGGAGGCACTGCTTATAGGGAATCCTCTAAGTTTAGTTATGAGGGAGGTTCTTCAGAGCTAGCACAAAAAGAACAGCATTGGCTTTTAAGCCAAGAAAGAAAATTTAGAAACAATTTTTATAGCAGAGTTCAGTAATTCTTTCAGAAGACTGGCTGCAGAAAGACAGGGCCAGGATAACTCACACATTGGGTACACACCAGTCAGACATATCACCTGGACAAGGGGAAGTTGCCCCGTTCTCTTGACCCATGAGGACCGATGGTACCTTGCATTAACATTTATAGACTCTGCTACATTCTGCATTCCGTATTTCTGCTCTCCAGTTACTCATTCCTCCTTTTGTTGACAAAAGATTCAGCTTTCCTACTGGTCTCCTTCCTGGAGCAGGGGTAATTATTTCCCACAGTGGTCTCCAGGACCTGCATGTGGCTCATGGAAACCTGAAGATTCATGTTCAAAGTTGTTGCAGGTGCCCCAAGAACCAGTTCTCTGGGACCTCTTGACAGCTAGTCTCAGCCAACATTGCTATAATGTCTGCCTAGGACTGTGCTGCCAGGGATGGGGCTTTGTTTCCAACCCCTCTTTACCCTGTTTCACTTTCATTTGATTTATGAGTGTCTCTGATAGTTGAGATTAATGTGGATTTTATTTTACAAGTGAGCATGGTGTTGAAGAGTATTTATTGCTCCAGCCACATAGAGGATATAAATCACCTTAGAAAGAAAATGTCCTCTTGCATGCAGTCGGCTCAGTAAGTTTGTCTAAACTCATAAAAAGTTGCTATTTAATATCTGCTGGGGGTTAAGTCCTGTGAAACTACAACTGGGCAGTACAACAGTAGTAAGCAGTACACAGGACAGGCAGTGCCTGCTTCCACCTTTCAGAATTACTCAACCCTGACTTCTTTGCACAGGCTCTTAAGCTTTTATTCAATGCTCAGTGGAGATAAATGTACCCACAGCTCTCTCTTGAAAGGAATAAATTAATTTATATATTTATTTACATAGCTATATAACAATGTATTTTAATGTAATATAATGTAATGTATTTTTAATGTGTTTTTGAAAAAAAACTATTCACCTGCAAATGGCTCTTCACATGAAGGATCAAGATCTCCAAAGACAGCTAAGGATTTTGAGCAGCAAAGTTGAGTTGCTTAGCCTAAGACAACAGCATCAGATTTGCTGAGACTTTTGGGATATAACTTAAGCAGGTGATATGCTCATTCACTAAAACATTTTTCTGAGTATCATTCATGCCTTCTATTTTACACCAGACCAGTACTGGTCTGACTGCTTACATTTCCAGATAATTTTCCTACCAGCTATATATGAACCTATCTATTTTTCTACTTCACCTGCGAGGTAGCTTGGTACATATTGACTTCTCAGTCTGGCCAGAACTGGCCATTTTGAGATAGATTTGTAGTAAAAACTTGATTTTGTTCTGTACAATCAACCAGTCTATTCCTCATGCTTGTGTTGCAGTCAGTTTTGGTGTCTATTTAGAAGAATCAGAAACAAATATACCTTGTTATCTTGCTTAGTAAATGTAGTGAGTATACCTGACCAGTTCAGGGTCATCCAGAGTGGCAATGACATCCACTACCTGTACGTTCATGTACTGACATTGCTTTTGCACTTTGCTGTCCATGCTGATTTTGGAAGACTTTCATACAGAGAAGAATTGGAATAGCTGCTATTACTGCCTACACAGCATCCAACAGCTCCACGGTGCTGTTTCTATGCTTATAACACTAAGTAAACACGTTTTCAAATAAATTTAACAGATCATTTCTATTTGTCAGCAGTTTACAATGGAAGCCCAATGATTTTTTTTATTTATAAAATTTGTCATTTCTCCAACCCCGGGTATTGAACTACTGGAGAAAAACTGGTGTTTGTTTTCATTCATCCATTCAACTGCTTTTGGTGAATATCCCAAAATGTCATGTTTGATTTTGCTTTCAGCTTCTCACAGAAAATCTGCCTGTTCTAAGGAGACCTGTTGGATAAAATTAAATAACCATTAGATGAGGGGGTTGTTTTACTGTGATTTAGTAAAGCAGAGCAGGCTTCTTCTGCAGCTCAGAAGAATAAGAATCAATCTCCTGCTTGTTCCAGCTCTGCGCCCATTCATATCTCTGGATATTTATGAATAACATAACTCACAAATGAGAGAATACTCTAACTTTTTGCTCAGTACACATGCATTTGAGATCTGCATAACTTCAGCATTTCTGTGCTCAGCAGAACAACTGGAGGAGTTTGCTAGTGTAGCACATAGGAAAATAGTTAAACACTGATAACTGCCACAGATGCAAACTTGTGATGTGGTCAGAGTTAAAAACAGGAGAGAAAGGACCCCTTCTAAAATAAAACAAAGCAGAAAACAGAACAAGTGTGAACTGAAGTGAAAATTATAGAGGACTTCATGTGGAGAAATCAAATAAATCTCTAAATATTTTTAGCACACTCACTTTTCTTTCAACAGCTCACCAGGAGGTTCAGTGGTCTCACCTGGCATGTTCTTAATCCTGCACTGATTGGTGAGCATGCAGGAATGGAGCAGCACTGGCATCTGGGTTAATCACATCTTCTAGGAAATTGTGAAAATGACACAGGAGACACTCCACAAATAGCGAGCTGAGGTTTTGCTGCAAAAAAAGCCTCTGTTTTCACAGCAGGTGGTCAATAAATCTAGCACTGTTATGGACCATAGCTATAAGTCAGGTTTCAAATTTTCCAGCTGCAAGAAGCATTTGTCTTATTTGGAGTCTGAACACAAACAATCTCTGCTCCAAGTGCAAGGTGTAGTTTCTCCTGCATTTGGGTTGCTTACATTCATTTGTGTCTTTTACTTGATCTCTTCTTTGAATCCTTATATTTCAGAAGACTGTTTTTGAGCAATATAATCCTTATGCAATGCCAACTGACTTCCTTATTTTGAACTAAAAATCTCTTTCATAAGCAATTCCCAATAGAAATGTTCCTTTTAGTCTTATGCACTACTTGGAATTTTCCTCAGGGATGGAATGTTATTTTTCTTTTTAATTCTCTCTAAACTGCTGACACTAATGCTCTCTATAAAATTTGTTGTAGGCCCTGCTCTGTATCTTGTCTATATTTGGAATTAAGGAGAATTTATTATCATGTGGTCCTAAAGCAGCTTTTTTGAAGTCTTGAGTACACTCTCCTGTCAGGTGAGTGTTGATTATATATTATAGAAAAAAAAATGGTTTTAAAAATAGATCCAAGAGTGAGAAAAATCTGAAGGCTTGAGATGAACTGTTAGAAGAAACAAGACTGGGAGGAATTTGCAAGAAGAGAAAAAGTTTAGTTTCCATGAAGGATGCTCAAGTGGATGGTGCTCTTTATTCTGAATGGAAGCAGCTGTGGCCCAAGAAATGTCCCAGTGGGACTAAACACCATGACAGCCCGGGACACCTGAGCTCGCTTCCCACCAAAACACAAGATTTGGAGTCTGGAGGTTTGATTCCATTCAAGGAGACTGGGAGCATTCACAGTAGAAACCAGCCCCCATTCAGAGAGCTCAGTGCATAGGCACACACATACTACATATATAAATATACACGATCCTTTGGGAGACATATCAAGCTGAAAATCCACCCTTTGAACCAGGTTGTTTCCAGACACCCCAAACCAGACACCTAAATATGGAAACAGCCTCAAAACCAACCTGTTTTGAAGGTGTTAGTTTGGAATTTCCACTGCTTTTGGAAGAGGTATGTAAATTCACAAAGAAATATTTCATGCCTTACACTTAAAGTAATTTCAAAGGCAGTCACTCACTGAAGAAAAGAAAAAGAAAGTACACTGCCTCTTGATGGTCTCTAAAACACACAAGTAATACAGAATCTTTTGTGTTTTGTGAAGGGGAAATCTCAGAGGTTAAACATGCAGGTTGTGGAGAAAAATGCTTTTTATTGCAAAAAGAAAGGTTATTCTGAATGTTGTCCTCCTGAAACTGGTATTCCTCACCACAAGCATGGTAGCTGTTCAGAATTTATAACCTTGATAGTTTTAAATAGAGCAAAATATATATAAATGGATCAATTTTTAGTATGTTTAAACTGCAAATCTGACAGAGATAAATCCTTCAATGAATCACTGGCTTCTTGTTTGAAGTTAAATTACAGTAATTTAATTAGATTTGACTTAAAAAAAAAAACACTTTAGCATGATTTAATGGAATAAATCATGAGTTGTTCAAATTGCTCACTGAAAATATATTATTTAAAGAAGTATTTTAAATGTAAGCAAGAGTAAACAAGCTGTATATTTGATGGGTTACACATTTTATTCCCAGCAGACCATTTCACACTGGGGACTATCACCAGCTTGTCAGTGTGATATAGTGTACGAACAGGAGCATCAAAATTGGTGGTTGCAAGGCAGAATTTATGTGATCTTGGGAAAGACATTTCACTTCTGCATTGTTTTTTCACCTGTAAAATAGAGAGCAGGGGAAAAGTAATGAAGCTCTCCTGGGGTCTGCAGTAAGTTAATGTTTATAAAACCCTTGAGGGTTGTAAATGGAAAAGGTGTTAGAGAAGTGTTGTAACTTCGATTATTTCTAATTATTTTTTTTCAAGCAGGGGTCAGAACCTCAGATTTGGCTTTTTAAGAGATTGTAAATCTGCCCTGAAGGTCTGTTAGTAGGAATTTGTGCACACTGTAAAGTACCTTTCTATTTATTTCTGCTGCAGTTTGCACCCTAGAGAAACATCCAGCTCCTTTTTTCACTTGAAAGTTAATAAAGACATATGATAGGTGTAAAGAGTTAAAAACTTTTTAAGAAAACCAGCATTTCTCCATTCTTGCCTAAACAACCTCCCAGTGTATCCATCATACTGGCAGCTCTAACCAGTACTATGGCTGATTTGTTCTGGTGGCATTAAAAGCCAAAAATCACTTGTTTCCATTGCTATTTCTTAACTTCCTAAACTAGTAATTGGTACTAATGACTTTAACACCTCCTGCCTTCATAGTTGACTTTGATTCCTGCAGGTGAACCTATAAAAGCATTAAACATTTTTAATGTGTCACTCTTCCTAGTCTTGCAGGTTTCAGCAATATTTTCCTTTCCTTACTCTCCCATCAGCAAAATTCCCACCTTAAGTGTTCTGCATCTCAGGAAGTCCCACCTGGGGGAAGGGCCCAGGAAGGCCAAGGGGTATCTAAAGTGGAACATGAGGCAAGCATACCTTGATCCTACCTCTTCTTGGCCTTCATATCAGTGAACACTGCTGGAACCTGGGAGTTGGTAGCTATATTTGTTCTTTTCTGTCTTCCTTCTTTTTCTAGTTCCATCTTCCTGGAATTTTTGAGTAATTTAAAATCAAACTGCCTTAGAGCTTGTGAAAGTAATGCTTTAAGAAGTGTTTTATGTTTATTGAATGCTGCCCTAAACCTTTTGCCAAACTTTTCTGTTTGTCTGAGGTTGCCAGTAAAGTTTTTTGGTTTTTTTTTCTGTTTTGAGCTCTTGAGAATATCTTGTCAGTATTTCTCCCATGCATCTAACTCAGAGTACATGAACAAGTTAAGCCCTTCCAAAAGTCTCATTCAGTGAGTTTTTTTGGGTCTTACAATATGACATAGAGCACTGCATGCTGAATCTTTGTCCTTCCTCTGGTTCCTCCTTCTTATGGTTACTGGGGACCCGGTGACCTCCTGCAGTGTCCTGTACAGTCCAGGATATTGGCTGGTCAAGAAATATTTGTACTCCCTGTAGACAGGAAAATTATAATTCATATTCTCCTCCAAAGAAAACCTATTGGTACATTATTTAGAAAAATAATCTTCTGTGCTTGCTTAGTGCTGGCTGTCATAAGACCCAGACTGGTAGGTCATAAGCTTCGAGTCTGACATCTCTTTTTTTCTTGTAGTCATTAAAAGCCTTTCAGGAAGGCAAATTTAGTAGCAAACATCATTGAAACATAGGCTAACTCCCACTGCGTAATGGTAACCCCTGTCTCTGGGAGTTATTAGCCAGGGTGACAGGCTATGCACTTATTTATTCTTCCAGTGTCAGTGAGATCAGAGCACAAAGGTCCCTTGGGGACTGCTCCATCTCATTCCTAACTGGGGTATTTAATAGTTTCTACCACAGGCCTTTTAAGGTTGATTGTGGACTCTGTCCTATTAGCCAGAAACCACTGTTCAGCAAAGTGACAGCCAAATCTTTTAGAATATTGTTATTTTTTTAAACTAGCCTAAGGCTTTTGGGTGAGAAAAAGGGAGAAATAATTGCTTAGTACTGGGAGAGACTCAGGCACAATTTAGAATTCATCCCTGTCTATTAAAGCGGAATAATTTCTATATTGTATATTCAGAAGAATAACGAAAAATTAGATTTGTACTTACAAAAAGAAATGTTCTTTCTTCTTTAATTTGTTCCTACTTGGAGAACACCTGTCAGCACATTCTGTGACTGTATTTCAGTCTAATCCACCATTCAGGTGTTTCAACCTAAAAACACCTTAGTGATTAAATTCTCTCAAATTCTCTCTCTGTAGTCTGTGTCTCCAGGGGACTCCCTCCCCCTGGCACTAAACCTCACCAGGCACACCTTGTCATCTCAGAGTTCAAAGCTCTCTTCTATTCAGTGCATTGCCAGAATCCAAGAAGCATAATGTTTTTTACAAGACTCTGATATTTTTCTTGCCAACGGTGCTGACTTTTTGTTCCAGTATGGAATATATGCTGAAAGACCAAATTGAGAGGCTCTAAGTCCTCAGAAGTCCTCCAAACATTACCTGCTCCATGCTGTTCAACAAATAGATAAGACTGAAAGTTCAATATTAACAAGACTTTTACTCATGTGGCTTACTGAAGCATGATTTACAAAAATAAAGGAAAACAATGAAAGAATCTTGGCCTTATCTCTGCTGCTTTTTGATTAGTAAAGCTTGAGAAATGCCTGTTTCCATCATCTGTCATTGTCATAGTCACATAACAAGCATGTGCACACTATCTCATTTATCAGTCTATTTTTCTGGGTGTCTTTTTTTTATAGCCCCCATAAAAGCATTGTAAAGGCCAATGTGCCAGCCTGTGAGGTGCTTTGGGCTGGTTGGTATTTCCACCAGATATCCTCTGGAGGACAGAGGGCACATAAAGATAATGGATAGAAGGGACTGCTTTAGGTGAGAGGAAAAAATTTATGGACATCCTCCATAGCACATTTAAGGTATGGTTTGAAAGTATAGTAAATCAGAGCTATCCTACAGTCAGCATGGCACATTCCTTCTCTTGACATACATTCTACCACAGCAGTAACATCCAACCAATCACCTTCATTCCTATTTTTATTGTATTGCCTTTATTTGTTAGTGCATTGTGTCGGATTTGGTAGTGTCTCTGAAGCAGCAGGTCAGGATATAGATATCTGACAAAGCAGAGAGATCATGTGGAAAGAGTTGGTTATTAATTTTGAAGAAGAATGTGTGCTCATGCCAATAATAGCCAAACAAGAGGATGTATAGAGGGACAAACCTTGACTGTGTTAAGCATATAATCTGCATACAGATCAGCAAGAGTTTTCTAATTAACTTCAAGGGGAAGTGGGTTGCTTGTGAGTCTAGAAGGTGACGATTTAAGAACCTTTACTATTATACAGCTGCTGCTATATGAGGAAACACATAGACCAACCATCTTTATATATATCCTCCTACCCTACTTCATATATCACCTCTTACACATCAAACATTCCAGAGACACTGTGCTCTTGCAGCTTTGTGGAAAAGAATGAGACAACTGGTACCCGAGGAAACTGTCCTGAAATATATTCTTATATTTTAAAAAAAAAAAAAAAAGTATTCTCTTGCCTTGTTCAGCTCCTGTCTACAAATCTTCTTTCCTTGGCAGGGTTATTAAGAACAACTGGCTGAAGCAGCACTGTTGTTAGCTGAGATTCTTTCTGTCCTATGAACCTGTCAGCCAAGTTACAGGAATAAGTATAGAGAATCAATAGTCTTTTTGGCAAAGAAAAAGAGCTAGCATTGATTCTTCCAACTCTGGCAGGTGCCTTTCATACTGTGCCCTTCGATGTGTGATCAAGGCCTGTCTATGGCAACCTTGTAGGGTGTTCAGCATAGGAGTAAGGAGAGTCCTACAAAGCCATATCTTCCCTAACTTCCACAAGCTAAGGAATTGGTGAGTTTGACAGAACTTCAGACCTTCAAAGGGATAGATAGGATTGGGTGAAAAGGCTCCTCTTACTCCTTCCTGTCTTGGATGTCTGACCATCTCGCAGTGTTTTGTGAGTGCCCTCAGTGAACTTCTGGAGAAGTCTTCTGTCATAATTTAATATATTTGACTAGATAATACGATATGGTCCAGAAACCACCATTAAATTGATAACTGTAGACTACAGTCCCAGGCTATGTTACAGACTAACAAAAGCTTGAACTTGCAAATGAGCCGGGTTACTGAGAGTTAACACAGGCACAACCAGAGAGGTGGCCTGCCTACATTATGATAGTAACACCAGGCAGAGTCATGATATAGTTCCTTCTTTGCCTCCATAATTTCCTGTCACTGCTTCTTAAAAACAGTAAGTAATATCATGTTTGGCTGATGTTGCTTTGCAGACGTTTTGGGTACTTGCTTTTTCTCGACTCAACTGTTTTCTGAAATGTTGTGCACCTCTGCAAGAGCCCAGTCAGAGGCGGGTAGAGGTTTTACTTTGTAATGATTATTCTAAATCCTAAATGCCACCTAGTAAAACAATCACTCATAATTTGACTTCATTAAGTATTCTTCGTTAGTTCATTAACCTTGGCATTGTCAGCATGTTGCCACAATCAAATACAATTTATTCCATGTTGTGCAATGAGAGCTGAGGGCAGATCTCACACTGGGCTGTCATCTAATGGACCTGAAGCACCTGCTAAATGTAACATTGCCCTGTGCTCAATATAGGCATCTAGCAAGGGGAGAGGATGTATGTGCTGGAGATGACCTGGTATACGTCCAGGTGCTGAGCTGGGCACACCCAGCCCTTTAATCACAGTTTCATCAAATACCTGACAAACTTTCTGAAGCCCAGACTGGTTTCCCTCTTGAGCTACAGCTAAACTAGAATTTCCACAGGACTGTTTTAATTTTGCTTACTTGAATGCTTGCTGCTCTCAGAGGAGAGAACTGACATATAGTCTTTGCTCAACATCTGTGGTACTTTTCAAACTGCAGATAATCAGTGGATAATGCAAAATGATATAATTTGCATCAGAAAGATAACTGAAAAGCCTCTTACACATATTAGCGGGCATAATTTAGCCCTTTGATGTAAGAACAACAAAAGAATATTAAGGGTAAATTCTGCTTTGTGTTATGTGTGCTGATAGAAGAGCTGAAGCCAATGACATCTTGCAGATTTCTGCCACCTTTTTTCACGTTGACCTGCCTGTGGCCAGCTCCCAAACGTCCCTATGTAGCAACATCTGATGCAGAAAGTCTCAAGCCCAGCTGCTCGGAAAGGATAACTTCCTCAACTCAGGGAATCAAAAAGACATGCTAAAGCCAAGCACCCTCACTAGTGCTGCAAAGGGAAGGAAAAGGATAAAAAGCACCCCGAGAAACTTCTTTTCAATCTTGTTATGAATAAGAATAATTGAACAGTGCAAAGTGTCATGAGCAATTTGTCTCTATGTGACAGACAACAGATCTGTTTTTGAAGGTGATGATTACACTGACTTCCCAGCAGAAGCTCAATCAAATCTGTGGTTATATGGTTTCCTTCCAAACTGGAGAACACAGCAGTGCTGCTGTTATTTGATAATGATTTTGTGGGTATGAATTTAACACATGCTTTCTACTTGGGCTCTCCTTCAGTGGTTGTGTCAGTCCAGACTCCATGAGCAGGACCACCCCATCTCAGCCAGACATGTCAGATTGCTTCAATCCTGACTTTCTGCCTGGTTTGGAAAAAGCAAATACAATATTCCACAGTATTTAGGTCATGTCAGTAGATTTTAGGAGTCACCATTTCCAGTGATGTCTATGCTCAGGAGATAGCATGGTAAGAGGAAAGTGCTGTATCTTGTACGCTGTAGCGTGTTAGAGAAGATAAAGCCAGTTACAGCCATGTATGTAAACAGAAGAATAATACTTAGCACTTTGAGCTCTGTAAATTGTGGTTTTGGTTTACTTTCCAGACCTTTCCTACAGCCCATATTCCTAGAGATCACTCGGCTTTTTTGCCAGCTATTAGTCTTTACAGATAGAAAATTAATTATGTTTAAAAATGTAAAAAAGCATTTGTGTTTCTTAAAAAAAAACCCCAACAATGTTAAGATGGTAGATTTTACTGGTGAATATGACTCCTATGGGAATCAACAAGCCTGTTACCTAAGATACCCTTTTCCAGAACTTCAGGTTTTTATCCATCCTCTTAATGTCATTTTATTACTGCATCTAAATCAAAACACTCTGCTAATAGCAAAAGCAGGCCTACTGCTTTTCCTGCTTAGTACCTATTTGACACCTATTTCTTGACTTCATTTTGGAGTCTGTCCAGAGTTGTCCTTAGGATATTTCCTCAGAGTATTCTCTATTTTTTATTTGCACCAGTTAATATTCCAAACTGTTTATCAGCTATCAAACTTTCAGCTAAAAGCATAATGATATTTTATTGCTAGTGATTTGCCCATTTGAGCCTATAAACCAGCAATCAGTGTTTTATGAAAAATAATGCAGATATTTATCATTGCAAATAATGGACATAGGTTGGACTTCACCTGCTTACTCAGATTTTTGCTGAGTTACACCTGCATACACAAAATCAAAACCCCAGTGTTCTGACATCAGAGACTGACATAACTTCCACGGAGTCAGTAGATCTTTCTGCAAGTGTAACTTAAGTGAACGAACTGGCTCCTTCTGCTCTTGTTGAACTAAATGGGAATAACGCACTAAATCAACAGGATCATGATCTAGTCACCTGTGGAGTTTCTGTTTACAGAGAGACCAGTTCTTCACAGAATCAAAGAATATATTGAGTTGGAAGGGACCCACAAGGCTCATAGAGTCCAGCTCCTGTCCCTGCACAGAAAAATCCCCAAGAGTCACACCATGTGCCTGAGAGCATTCTCCAAACTCTTCTTGAAATCTGTCAGGCTTGGTGCTGTGACTACTGCCTTGGGAAGTCTGTTCCAGTGTCCAGTCACTCTCTGGGTGAAAAGTCTTTTTCTAATATTCAACCTGAACCTCCTCTGACACAACTTCAGGCCATTCCCTTGGATCCTGTCAATGTCACCACAGAGAAGAGATCAGTGCCTGCCCCTACTCCTCCCCTCACAAGGAGGTTGTAGACTGCAATGGAGCACTGGGTTTGGACATGAGGCAGCTGAAGTTGTAGTTGGTATTTCAGTGAATAATTAATAGCTATTTCTGAGCTGGGTATTTTATTATTTATCAAAAAACACCACTTCATCAAAGCTAAGGAGTCTATTAAAAACCTATTGTTTTGAGAAAGCCTGCACCTTGCAGAGTGTAACGAGAACAAATGCCTGAACCCTGAGTGTTTCAGAGACAAAGTCCCCAGCTGGATGGAAGGCTCTTTAACTTTGTTCACATTTGCCCAAGTTGCAGAGCATGTTACTACCTAGGCAGCACCAGCTGGGCTGGCTCAGGTTGTAGCAGTAAAGCTTTGGTAGTTCCATTATACCAGTAGAGAGCAGGAGAACAAGGACATGCTCCCTTCAGGCTCATGCTCTCTGCCCTTGGTGTAGAGACACCTTGCTTGGGCAGAGTTTGTGGCAAGGCATTGCATCTGCTGATTGACTTGACAGGCAGTGCCCTCTGTAATGCTTGACAGGCCTCCTGGTCCCTGGGAGAAAATAACTTGCTCTTTCGATTTAGGAATACTCCTACTTATTATGTTCCCCCCAGCCCTGATAGCTCTCTCTGACTGCAAACATAGCAAGGTGGAATGCTCCCTTCTGCCTCCTGGATCAATAAGTTGTGTGCCAGTGGCCAGGCAACTGGTGCTCTGGGAAAAGGGTCAGTGGGTGCACACTGCCTCATGCAGGAGCGTCTCTTGCCTGTCTCTTTCCTACTCTAGTGGCACAGGCTCAAGACCTTAATAAAGTCACAAGTCACCTGCTGAAGGTCTTAATTTACTCACTGACTTTTGCAAAACAAGTATGCATAGAGGGGAGCTGGGTAAGGTCCATGCAGAGCACTCTGATGTGGTGTTTGCAGTGTCACCACAACCATACTGGAAGCAAGTTTGCACACACATGTATCTGTGCATGCATGGGAGAGTTCCCTCGGATCCTGGTGTGAGCTGAGCATCCTGACCCTGGGCTCTGCCCCGTGCTCCACTCAGCCTACCTCCCTGCACAGGTCCAGGAGAGCCAGCCCACTGCACTCTGTTCCTGCTCCCAGTGTCTGCAAGGCAGCTGTTTTGACTTCAACTGGCCAACTCACACGGGCAGGAAAATGAGTCTCAAGATCCCCTTAGCTGCGTGCATGCAGACAAGGAAGTCATATGTCTGCGTATATCACATCCTTGGATTGGGAAGGCATTTGCAGTAAAGCTGGAGGTGACTGGGATCAGACTCCCAGGCTGCAAATTAATGTAACTTGCAGGGACATCACTGAGTCCAGAGAAGAATGGATGGTACTGCTCACTGAAGAGCTTCAGAAATAGGATAAGTCAACTTTTAGTACACTGCAGTCTTGTTTAACTGGCAATATTTCTTTGCAAATGGATAAACCAGGCAGTTATAGAGGCAATGGTGAGCCCATAAATTGCTCGTATGTTTTTGCAGAATGGCTCGCTACTGTTTTATGGTCAAAAATATACTTTCTGCAGCTGTTTTTAGTCAATGCTTCTGAAAGCTTTAACAGGGTAGAGTCTAGGGTCTGACTATTGCCACAGATTAATCAGTCCCTGTCTCCCACATTTTTTTGTTCTTAAGTACTTAAATACATTTTGGCTTTACTTTGGGGAAACTATTCCTTGAGTTTGTTTGCATTTTTTTGTTTCTTTTTGTTTCATTTTGTAGCATTGAGCATTGTTGAAATAATTATTTTCCATGTTGTTCCTGTGCACTGTGCTTTTTTAATTCCATGTAACTTCGTATTAGTTCAAGCAGAAATGCTTAAAATCCCTGGCAAGGGGTGTTGTTGTCAGGGGTAATCACCTCCCCGCAGAGATGAGAAGTACAAGATGTAAATGACTACCTCTGCTCCCAGAGGCAGTGTTAGCCAGCAACAGCCACGCTCCAGGATGTGTCTTAGAGGTATTGTGGAATGTCTTGTTTTTCCACATAAATTATTTAAATAAATTATCATGATGGCTGGAAACTGCTGGCTGATATTAAAATGTCTCAAATGAAGACAGAAAGATAGATCTTTTTAAGCACTTACCATCATGACATGTTCCATTAGTCCATTATTTAATTACCCACAAGGGACAGTGTCAGGGAGGGGAGTGGGGGCTTGTGAAAGGATTTTCTCCTTTAGAAGGAGGGCAACCAGAGTATGCACTGAGGGCCAAGCTATCATTATTGTTTCAAAAGAGTGAAGCTTCCTGGCATGCCAGCCCTGTTATGTAGGGGTACCTGGGGCAAGCTTGCTACCATGCAGGCTCCTGTGCAAGCCAGACTTGCTGCTGCTTTGCCAGCTCCTAGTGTCACTGTCACAGGAGATCTTCTAGCCTTGTTCCTTCTTCAGATCACAGGCAAGGTGTCAGCCTCATCTGCATGGATGAGATTTCATCTGGATCTGTCCCCTGAAGAGCACGATGACTTTAGTCTATCTAGGTCTGAGATGCAGTTTTACTTTTTGTACTTTTAAACTTCACTTTTATTTAATTTTTACTCGATTTTTAATTTAATGTACAGAAATATAGCACTTCCCATCCTTCACTTTTGTGATGAGCAAAAGGCTGTTGAAAGACATTGGGAAGGCTTGGATACCACTACCTCAAAAAAAGAGTAATACGGCACATGTAGGAAAGGAGATCGGCTGTGCTTTAGACGACCTCTTCAAGCAGATTGCCAAGGTCAAAAGACCAAGCTATGGACAATGTGGCTTAAAGACTGTGTTCAAAATGTCTCAAAGCCTGGGCCTTTCAGGTGTGGACCCTGTCTAGGTGCTCACACAGCACTCAATACTTGGAACACCTGGTTGTGACTTGTCATTTATGGCTGATAATATTCCACAGGAAGGCATAATCTGTGATTCACATCCAGGCTGCATGCACTGTGCTCACTTTCACAAATCAGCTGCAGGTGATACATGATCAGAGGTGGTCTTGCTGACAGCTATGAGCATGGGCCCTGCTGACACTGCTCCAGATCCACCTCTTCCAGACATTAACCATCCACAATCCCCTGCACAGGAGAGGGTGGTACTGTCAGCTCTCCATCACCCACAACTACTTTATCTGCAGTGAGGTGGACCTGCTGGACCTGCTCAGGTACCTCTGGCACAATCTGCAGCAGGCTTTCCTCTTTTCCCCAGCCTGTCTGGGCATCAGGGTCCCTGGATTAATCCCTTGGATACTTCTCACTGCACCAAACATTGCATCCTGAGGTATTGCCCCTGCAGTGAGTTCATTGAAATAGTTTTTATTCCCTCGTAATGGCAGTGTGACCAGCTACCTTCCTGTTCCATGTGCAAAACAAAGCAGAAGAGCTCATGAATATGCACTTAAAAATAGTGTCTCCATGTATTTAAATGAAGTAGGGTGCATGAATTCATTATGATCTGAAAGCTCTTCAAACACTGCCTAAGTAGGTACAACAGCTACAGAGGAGCCTCAGGACTAGCTGATAATGCATATACTTGAGGAAGTTTTCTTGGCTTTTTTTCCCCGTGCCTACGTACAGCTATAGAGCTTCAGCTTGAAAAAAGCATTCATGCAAGAGGAGGTACACTAAATGAAGTCAAAATCTGCAAAAATATCATCAACCTAATTTACTTCTCAGTTGTACCTCTGCAGCTCTCAAGACTTCCCTTCCATTATGTAGAGAGGAAACAAACTTTACCTTGGTTTAGGCATTACTAGTGATATCATAAAATAATAAGGCTTAGCAGATATTTTTGTATTACACAGAAAATAATATCCTTTCTATAGTATCATAATTTTAAAGCTTAAAAGGTTCACTATGATCATAAGATTGCTATGATCATCTTCTATGACTCCTTGGTTCTATTTCTTTTTCTATTTTTTCAATCATTTAATAGGGAATTGTATCTTGCTGTAATTTTGATAAGCCTGCAAGCAACAATATTGGCCTTGCTATTTCCTGCAAGGAATTGGAATCAGACCCGCAGTTAAATCGGTCAGATATTTGTTTGTATTCAGGTATGTAGGAAATTAAGAAAGAGCCCTGTAGCTGTGATTAAAACACCTCAACCCTCTTGCTCATTTGTACACGTTGTCTTTATATGTCTGTACAGCGAGACAGCTCATATCTTAAATTAATTTTCCATCCCTGTTAAGGAAGCATTTTCCCTGCACCTTACACAGGGGTTCCTCCTCTTGCTGTTCTAACTGCAAAAGTTTGGTGGATCTACAAAACATGCTTTCAGTTTTCCAAACCTCATGACCATTTGGGGTGTCAAATCCATTAGTGGGACAAGCTGTTGGCAGCACTAGCTCTCAAACCCTGTCAGTGGGTAAGAAAATTCCCACCACAAAACAGCAGTACAAGACACACTGGGAGGACAACAAGCTACACATCCCTGTAACCTGGCTGGCACAGGGGATAGGTCCTGTCCTGTGTCCTGTGGTGGGACCTGCACTTGGGCTCTGGCACGTCTCCTCCAGCCAGCCAGCCCTACTGCCATCAGCAGCCTGAGATGCAAGATGCCCTTTCATTGGTTACAGCTGAGCAAGATGGAAAGTGAAACTGCCTACCCCGATCCCTTGTGTAATTTCTTACCCTGAATGATCAAAACCCCAACACACTTTCCTTCGCAGAACCAAGACCCTGGGAAGTGAAGAGCTTTCAAGTCCTGTTTTCAAGGGCAGGTCAGTTCACTGCACATCCCGAGATGCAGGCAGAGCATATTTTAAAGACAGTCCTTTACTTCTGAGATGAAAAGGTCATGAATATCAGTCACTCTCAAACTCAAAAGACTGCTTCATTCTAAACAGGGAGGTGAAATGTTGCAGGCTGTTCTCTGCAGACAGTGCTTTGTCCTGAGAGTGTCAGAAGTGCTCACTGTTATCATAGACACCCTTATAATTACTGGCTGAACAACAGCCCCCAGTGCCTGGGACCAGGGCTCTTCCCATAAGTCCTGCAGAGCTGGACCTTAAACAAAGGTGTGCTCATGTCCACAGTGCAGTGCAAGTCATTGGAGTTGAAAGTTCAAGAGATGGGGGAGTAAGGGACATACCTCAGGCCCTGACCCTACCCACAATATGAATAGTAAATCACTGCTGCCATGCTGGCAGGAGCTGAACTGTCTCATTGTAGCAATACAAAGAAAGTGAGAAAGAGACAGAGAGCAACTGACAAGGACACCAAGAGGGAAGAAGACTCTGCTTCCCTCCCAAACAGGCATGGTGACACAGGCTGTACCTGGAACCAGTGCCCACAGTGTGCGCACAGCAGGAAGGGGCAGTAGTGCTGCTGGCACCCGGGCAAGGCTGGGAGCTCAGATATGTACAGTGTGTATGTACAGTGATGCAGATGCAAACAGCATGGGCTGTGTTTTGCTTTCATCACTGTCCAGGAGCATCTTTGATGTAACACTATTTCCCTGCACACCCCGAAACTTGAGAGACATGGGGATCCTGCTGCCCTGCTCCCCTGGGTGGCCCACAGCCCCAGAATGGACTGCACCACATCTTTGCCCCAGAAATAGGTAGGGACTGAAAATGGACCCTTGGACCAGGGGCACAGAGGCATGAGGAAGAGATAAAGGTGCTCTAACACCTGTCCTCTGATGCTGGCAGGCACTCCAAAATTGCAGCTGCACACCAGTATGTGACTGCTGAGCACAGCCAGGTAACTCAGCATTTGGAGGGCTCTGGCAGAGAGTTTTAAGAACACAACTTCAGTCATGTCCTCAGGATGATCTTCACTAACTTTCAGTTTTATTTGTTATGAATTTTGGTTCCAAATCTGAACAGGGGTGATCAATTTCTTCCCTTCATCTGAGAACGGGGAAGAAGTGAATCACAAGCCAGCGAATGTGGTCTTTCTAAACAGAGATTTTTGTTTTAGTTAAACTTTGCAACATCTTCAATGAGATATTCTTGAACTTGCATTTTCCAGGCATTTAAAGGAACCATGAATTACATATAATTGAAAACGGGCCTGTTTCTTAGAAATGAAGTGTAACCAATAGCCCCTGTCTGCTGACTTAATAGAGAAGCTTAACGTTATTATAACCATATTAATAACAAGGCCAGCTAGTCATTAGCAAGAGGAGTTCATTCATTGCAGCTCTCTGACACTTTCCAGCTTGCTTTCTCATGGTAAATGAGTGTTGCTTGTGCTCATTTTCTATTCAGATAATTCCCAGTAGCTAGATAAACATATGGGTGAGATCCTACTTTTCTCTATGAGTAAGGGCTTTTAGCACGATGATGACAGAAATAATACAAATCTATGATGGAGGAAAATACAAAGAAGAGAAGCTGAAGCTCAGCTTGGACAGAAGACTAAAGCAAGGGACAATGAAATCCTGGCATGCTAAGGTTTCTGTGTACTACAGTTGCTGAAATAAGGCTGAATGGTTGATGGGCATGCTTGTGCCTTAAAATACAAAAACAAGTTTAGAAAAAACCCCTTCTGAATCAATTCAGTTTTCAATTTTTAACTTTGTTCAATCTAAATTTTTTTTTTTTGTTTGGGTTTTTTTTTTTTTTTGTGGGTTTTTTCTCAGTCCAGTGGTGACAATAGGCATTTAAAAGGTTTTAGAAAGTCACTGTTAAACAAAAACAAACAAGTAGATGATAGTGCTGATCATTTTGTAGGGCCAGTTTAACTTTTTTCTTACAAAAGGTTTGTAAAAAGGAGATGTTTCATTCAAAGTGGTGGGACCAGGTCTGCCATGACATTTTCAAACTCCACTTATTCTTTGTGCAGCTGACATGCTGCATTCTCCCTATGGTGGCTGGCTGAACTGGCCTGAATGTAGTAATTTGAACAGTCAGTCACACACAAACCTGAGAATGATTCTACTGTATGAACAAGGTATTCCTTACTTCTTACATCCCATTTCAAAGGTTTCATTCACCCAAACAAGAAACATGACACAATGTGACAGCTGAACTGACATAAAATGAATTAACCCATTAGATGTAACATGGGTAACCCAAAGGGTCTAGGATATAATGAATGGATAATTAATGATTAATTCTTATTAAAAAAAACCCCTTTCTTTTGGTCCCAAGGAGTTTCTGACCAGTGTGTTTGCATAAATATGAACTAAAGTAATAGCAAGAACAGAAGAAAGGGACTAATATATCTGCTTCAAGCCAATGAGGTGCCATGCCAGAAACCCTTGTGATATTCAACCAAGTGTGTCCTAAAGATGGCAAACAAAAGTTAAACAAAACACGCGTTTAGGGATAGTTTTATTCCTAGATGTTGTGGGATCACATTGGGCCAGTTAAGTTCATATTAAAAGCCTTGCCAGTCTCCTGATAAATCACTTCTTCCCTCCAAACACATCTACCAGCACCTCCAGTTTGGTCTGCCAAGTGCTCATACTGGTAGAGACCCTGTGTAGAGAACAGGGTCTGGTCCAGGGTATGGCACAGTGGACTACCTCTGTGTGAAGAAATCCTACCTGCTGACAGAGAACACTCACGAATCTATGCAGCTTTTCTTAGCTAGTGTCTGGATGCAACTGTACAAAACACCAGGTGTGTTCAAAACCTTGGAACAATCTTCTATCTTAAGAAAGCCTTTGGTCATCTTTGCCCCTAGAGTGACATTACAGAATGACATGTTGATTCTTAAAACAAACCAGATTAATAATAGCAAATTCATATAGACTAGGAGTTAATCAAATTCCTGAAGATTATGAGCAATTCCATGGAAAATAAAGATTCTTCTGAAAGAATATTTCCACCTGAAAAGTGCTTTTACCAAGCCATGGCTACTCATGCTAGTGAACAACTCTGGTCTCTTCTCAACACTTGCCTGGAAGAACGGTTAATAAAATTCCCTTTCATGACAGAGTTCTCCAAATTTTAAATTGTATAGAGAAATACACATTGTTTCATTGATATTACTTATTTCTATTTACTTTATTTTTAGCAAAAGTTGTATCATTGCATATCTCTTTATCTCTCTTGAAACAATTGTTCTAAGGCTGTTCCAAAGTCCAGCTACAGACAAAAATACGTTTATGACAGAGGATGTGTGTATTCGGAAGGACATCTGACAGCTTACGAGTCATCTAGGCTTGAGAAGTTGACAATTGGGTTCTAATATCTGAAATTAACATTACTGATTTAATTACCAAATGGATCTTTGGAAATGTTCTGGGAGCTGATGGGGTACTTTCTTTGGACACTGTTCCTCCTGCTTTCCTTGCATTTCTTTCTTTATACCTGCCTGATATTGCACCCATGATGTTATCAGTATTCATTTATTAGAAAACAGGAAAAGTTACTTTTCATAAAAGCTTTTTCATTCTGCATAAGGTAGAGTGCAAAATTACTGCTTTTGGCTGGGGAAAAGAAGAAAAATTTCTCTACTGTCACAAATCACTGTCTGCATTTTACGATACTGTATCTCTCTGAGCAGCTGCAGTCTAGTGTAGGGATTGCCCTTCTTCAGCAATACGTATCCTTAAACAGCTGGAGATAAGCACATTCAGAGCCGTACTGAGAACACACCATCGCATTTCCATTGGTAATGAGCGAAACATCTACAGTACTTTCCATCTGAAATGAGCTTTACTGTAAGCTAAAGATACCAGCAGCCAAGAAAAAATACCATGTCAGGTGGGCAGCAATCTCCTGAAAGCATGGTGGCTCTTGCCCTTACACATTAGTAATAAAATTAATTCCTGTGATACTCCAATAAACACAGATGCTTACTTGCATTTACAAGGGACGTTTTTCTCATTCTTAGTTACAACAGAGGTGATTTTGAAACAAAGGAAGGTACAGGACTACAAACAGCAGGGGTACTGCATGATAAGGAGATGTAAGAATTACACAGTTGCCGATTACCTCTATGTTTATTTTTTCTCCTCTCCCCTGCTTAGGTTGTGGTTCCTGTATTGACATGGTAGCTGTCAAGGACTACATGAAACAACATGCTGTGCAGCAACACTGCACGAGTGTGGGCTGCCTTTGATGTTTTTGGGAGGGCTCATGGCAGAGTCTGGATCTGGACATCTCCCCAGATCAGTGGCTTTCTGAGCTGCTCCCTCAGATCACATACAGGCTCCTGTGGACAGCTGTGGCATTGCTCAGGCTTGCAGAGCTCCTGCTTTGGGCACAGAGAGAAGAGCCCCCTCAGCCACAGCTGGGCTGTCAGCATGAGTAAGGCAGGCTAGGTTTGAGCCTCCAGGGATAGAGAGAGGACTTCATGCCCATCTGCCCCAAATCTACCCTTCAAGCAAGAGCAAAGAAAAAGATTACTTAGCTATTGTGGTGCTCTCCTTTTCCTAGGCCTTTCTGGCATGAAAAGCTACTTAATTGGTTTACTTCACACTGACTACAGCAATGTTGGTAGCTGCCAAAAAGCCTGCTGAGCAAAAAATGATGGCTCCTAGCTGTTTCTTGTTCTGACAACCTCCCATGTGGAAACAGGGCTGGCTGCCTGCAGTAGCAGCAACATTGCTGAGTCAAGACCCCAAAGTAATCCTTACTAAAGGGAATTCTAACATGAGGACATCTATCCCTCTGATTTTCCATGCGGAAGCAATATGAAACCACCCTCCACTCAGTCCCTTTTGTATATGTACTTGTTGTGTTTGACTTACTGAGACAAACGAAGTGACCCTACAGTCAAATTTTGGGCTACACAACTAGTTCTCACAAACATTACTGGCCATTTTTCCTTTGAGACAGCTGCAGCACTGGGGCCAGGCTGTGGGCTAACTATGTTCTTGGGGCTTATTAGGTCAGATGATACAAGAATATGCACCATTAACTTCCTTCTTCACCAATAAAGTTCCCTATTGTCTCCACATGGAATCAGCGTCCAGAGAGGTGTGCAATAGGGGGAGTTGAAATGAGGTGTCTGGCCGAAGTCTGCGCTAAACTGTCCCTGGTGCTCCACTGCCCCAGGGTCTCCAGAGGCAGAGAGGCACCACTCAGTGGAGAGGAGACAGGTTAATAGCACATTTTGTATTTGTGACCGTGTAAGATAAATGGGAGGTAAAAAAGTTCTGTCTGGATTTATATGAACAAGACACCCATTGAAATGTTTCAGCATTTTCAAAAAATCCTGATTAAAAAGTTGGCTTCACTTCTAGCTCCAAGCAGGCAAGGACTGCAAATAAGACATCTCCTCTCTTCTCTCACTCTTCTATTGGGAGAATTTTGCATAAATTAAAATTAATGCATTTTTTCAACTAGGTCAGTGGAATGTAAATGTTCTGTACCAGGGAGGATTATACATGTAACTCAGTTAAGGGATGCACAGCACAGATCAATCCCACTGCATTTATCAAAGCTGAGCTGTTTGGAACAGAAAGAAACCAAAGTTTTTCTACCAAAGACTTCATTGCAGTATCTGAAGGCTCGTGGGGCTAAGGATGGGTATTTGTCTCACTCCTGGGCTTAAAGTCTCTGGCTTTTGTCTAGGTGTCAAATATGTCTTCAAACGTGGTCATGAAATGTGTGATAAGTGAGACAGCAGAAACAGCTCCATCTCAGTGGTTTTAGCTCCATCAGGAACATGCCTCCCGTGTTTGCAGACCAGGCGGTGCAACGTGAGACTCAGCAGCAAGTTGAACAAAATTGAATTTGTGCTGCCCCAGGAGCTTGTCTGCTCCTGCTGTCAGGCCCGCATCTGGCTGCTGGCAACTGTGTAGTGCCCTCAACAACTGCCTATTTATGTCTTAGACCTGATATTCAGTCTGGATGCAGATACTGTGCTACTGAACTAATGCATCTGAACCCTTGATGGGGCCTGCAAACATGCAAATAATTTTCTCTCTCTCTCTCTCTCTCTGGCTTGGATTTTCTCCTGTGCCACAAATCTGCAAGCACACACACACTCAAGTGTATGGAAATGAATGGCCACCCTGACTTCCAGCCATGCTGGAGAGAGGCTTCAGAGGTAAGCAGGAGGTTGCTGCTTTCAGAACTGGACTGGGACTTTTGTTTAGATGGGCTTAGTATTATATATTCTGGTGTAAGGAGAGATGCTGTGACTGAGACCATAATACAACAGCAACTGAAACAAAATCTTCTCAAAAAATATTTTTTTTCCATGATGGATGACACTTTGAATTATGTTAGCTCCCCTTAGAACAACCTCATCTTCTAAAGAAATCATAACTAAACCTTTCTGAGTTGCAGTTGTCCTTTCATGAGGATCAGAACAAAACTGCTATCAATGCAGAATTGTCCCAAACAAACTTTTAAATGGTAGGTGGAGAGAAATGGGACCTTGTTTTTCATACGGTTCCAGTATACCCTTTCCTTGCCTCTCACTGCATAATATATCCAGGATATATCCATATATCCATAATATATCCAGTATTTTCCCATTCCTTCAAATGAAAATGCTCTAGTGATTGTGATTAAAAGTCTCTATAGTCCAGAACCTAACCTCAGATGTCAGCCCATGTGGATATTTAAGGAAGTGCACAAGGACAGGGGCAGTCAGTGAACAGTGGTCTGTACTGTTCTGGCTTTTGACAATCGATAGTTTCAGGAATCTCTGAGCTACAGGCTGAAGGTGGATATTTCATCTTAATAATGGTCCTATATAACATGATTTTGTCTAAGTCTTTTTTAAACATATTTGTGCAAGAAAAAGTTGCTGTTTTGGGAACAAGTCCCATGGTTTAATGCATCATGTGGAAAATTCCTTCCTTATAGTTTAGATCTACTGTAGGATAATTCATTACCCCTAATTCTTTCATTGGAGAAACATAAAGAAACCTTGTTCTGGTCACCTTCTGCATGCCATTGGTGATTTTATACACTTACATCAAGTCCCCTCAGGCAGTCTTCTTTCCAAGTTGAAAAGCTCTAATTTAGTGTTTCCTGAAAAATACACTGTCACAAAACTCTGGCCATCCTAGCTACCTGTTCTATATCTTTTTGAAAGTTATTAGATCAGTACTTTAATACTATTGCCTGTTCTACTTTATTGTGTTCCCTCATTCAGCAATTTCTACTATCCAATTTGCCTTTTGACTGTTTCAGAGCAGTAAGTGATGTTTTCAAAAACCTCATACCTCATTAATTTCAGTTACCCAAGATCTTTCTTAAGTGTTGCTATTTAGAGACTGTCACTGCACATGTATAAGTAGAGTTATTTTTTCCCTAAGTGTCTTACTTTGTACTTGTCAATATTGAATTTCATCTGGCACTTCACTGTCAGTTGGTATTATAAGCTCTTTCTGCAACAGTCAGCTTTAACTTTGATTATTGTGAATAATTTTGTATAATCTGAAAACTTTGCCAGTATTCACACACTTTGACATGCCACATACAGAGGTAGTGACCAGCAACAATCCTAACATAAGCCCTTAGACACTCCTTTTGTAAATTTACCACCAGTCCAGAGAAAATGTTGCGTTATGTAGTCTGTCACTCATTCAACTACATATCACATTACTCACTTTTGTTCCTTGAGATGGTGGTTGGTTTAAGCTCTGCCTTAGTAGCTCAACAATTTCATATTTGAGCTCTTTTAGCACACTTATTTGAATGGCATTTTGTCCTCATTGTTTGGCTTAGGTCAATTCATCCAAGAGGGTCTGCTTTACAGAGACTGTCTGTGATTCTCTTTGTCCACAGCTGTTCCACCTCACCATCAAAACTTCAGCTCTGGGAACAATGCAGGTATAATTACTTGTTTATCAAAAATGTCAACCTTTTGCATTTTCCAGCAAAACAAATCCTTAAAAGAAGGGTCCTGTACACCTAGACTGAGCTCTTGGACTGAGAGTGATTTCTCTACCAGCTCAGGCCTGGGGTACACCTTCAGTATCCAAGAATTAGCATCCTGTTGAGCATGGGAGTGCAGTGGAATAGTCTTTTGTATTGTACCAAAGAAGTGGGTTAGGGAGAACTGACTGCTGCCAATCAAAGGTTTACTTATTAGAATCCATGTGAATAAGTCTGTGTTGGCATCTATATAGTGCAAAAAATCTGTGCTCGTGTGTTCCCCTGAACCAGGATCTGGAGCAACACACATAATATGCTTATACCTCTTCTTGTAAGTGAGAAAGAGACTTCTAGCAGGACAGCAAGTTGCATTTTCACCCTTCCTTTTCCCATTTATTTTCAGTGCAGGCAGCTCTATAGTGTACAGGTCTTTCTCTGATAAGCAGGGGCAGAGCTTGGCTTCAGTCAGGCTGGCAAACTGGTGAGTCTCTTCTAGTTTGTGTCATCTCTCTGTGCTAGAACAAACAGCAGTTGCTAAGCTGAGGATTGCCAAAGCTGTGCCAAAGTGTAGCTTCTATCACTCTCTGCTGTCCTTGACTGCAGCTCCACAATATGATTTCATGAAGAAAACAATATAAATTCTGGTAAGTATTTTAAGTGCAAGAGCCTCCTCTAAAGTCTCATCAGATATAAAATTCTATTACATTACATTGACAAGGTGCAAATCACACTGCAAGTAATAGACATTTAAGCTACTTTCAGAAATAGGTACACATCTTCTCATTCACCATGAGCTACTGGTTATAGAATTTTGTGGGTGAAGCACTGCTTAAAAGCACCATCCATCTGGATTAATTTTCCTGGTCCTCATGATGGATCAGACCAGGACCCCCAATATCACTGTCTCTCATGTGAAGCTCTGCTCATGTCTAGCAGCTGCATGCACAGATCTAGCTTGTACGACAGTGACAGACTTCCCTATCTACCAAGTTTACTGATGGCAGAAAGAAAAAAGAAAAATAACAGACTTTATATCAGACTTTAAAAAAATAGGTTTTAGACAATGTATTATTGTTATTTATCATAATTAAATGCTTTTTTTTCTTAAAGTTGGTTGAAAAGATTGTGTTAAGGCCAATAAACATAGTTCTTTTTTGTTTTGGTGGTTTTGGTTTTTTTACTTCACCATATTGGTGTTCTAAGTCCTTTACGTTCTGCAGAAGCACATACCAAACCCTGCTGCCTCCCATCAACACCCACTATAGGATCCCAGTGGATGTAAACACTGTTATTTCCCCGGAAAGCAGAGTGCTAATCTGCTCCAAGTACCCAGCTCTTGTATTTTTAATGGAAAGCTCATGATGGAACCTAATTTGGTACCTGTGAAAATCCATGCTCACGTAAAATTTGGCTTCAGTGGTAGTAATGAGCCCAGGAAACACCAGGAGCAAATACTGAGCTCCAGCAGAGACTGATTCTGATCACCAATACTTTGATTAATATTGACTTTGTGATTTGCTCAATTTCTTCAGCACAATATATTCTGCAGACTCTATTTTCCTCTGGTGATTTTCCTGATGCTTTGTGCAGGACTGGTCTCGAAGAACAAGACTCAAGCACCTGGAAAGTGCTGAGCATGCTCAGGCATCATTGAACTGAGGGAGCTCTGAGGCTGTGCAGGATTTTGCTCAGGCGCCTTTGAACCTTTGGCCCAGCAAGGGACTTGTGGACACAAAAGCTCGTTTGTTTGCCCGCGATGGCTTCTCTCACTCTCCTGGTGCGTTTTTAGCAGCAGCACCATGTGAGGAAAGGAGAGCAGCTCCCGACCGCACCCCGCACCGCCGTGTGAAAGGGGAGGAGAAGAGGGCCGGGGATTTGTTACAAATAACCCCTGATGTTGGCTTTTCTGGCCGGAGTAAAGGCTGCAGCTGCCCGGGCATGGAGAGCAGCACAGGCATGAAAGCAGGGAGGGAGGCAAGCTGGGATGCAGGGATGCAGGCAGGGATGCAGGCAGGGATGCAGGCAGGGATGCAGGGATGCAGGCAGGGATGCAGGCAGGGATGCAAGGATGCAGGGATACAGGGATGCAGGCAGGGATACAGGGATGCAGGGATGCAGGGATGCAGGCAGCGATGCAGGAAGGCAGGCAGGGAAGCAGGGAGGCAGACAGGGATGCAGGGATGCAGGGATACAGGGATACAGGGATACAGGCAGGGATGCAGGGATACAGGGATACAAGCAGGGATGCAGGGATACAGCCAGGGATGCAGGGATACATCCAGGGATGCAGGGATACAGGGATGCTGGCAGGGATGCAGGGATGCAGGGATGCAGGGATATAGGGATATAGGGATGCAGAGATACCGGCAGGGATGCAGGGATACAGGCAGGGATGCAGGGATGCAGGCCGGCCCGGGGCCGCAGCACGAACGCCGCTCACACGCCTGGCAGCGCGGCCGGGCCCAGCCGGGCTCCCGCAGCGCCCTCTGGCGGCGCCGCTGCCGCACGGCCGACCGTCGCTTTCCACAGGTCATGGCCACGTACCTGTGTCAGCACAGCCTGGGAATCAAATGCATCACTCTGAGAGGCAGACCTGGCATACCCACTTGGTCTGAGGTGCTCAGCTCAAGGCTGCACACTTGGAGACCATCAGGGCAGTGAGGGTGGCAGCAGCTGGCACTGCAGAGAAATGCCTGGTTCTTCAGTCTTTATGATGATCATTGCCTTTTCTTCAAAAGTTTCTCCATCTATCCAACCTGCAGAAAAGTAGGCCCTGAAAAGCTCGTTGTGCTCAGGTTGCTCATCAAGTGCAGCGTGCACTTTCTGGCACTTCTTCACATTTCCTGGCACTTACCTCCTATGGACCCTTGTAGGGGTTCCCACTAAGTGACCTGTTGCAGACAGGTAAAAGATGTTAGAAAGGCCTTATGAAATTTGCTGAATTTTGCTTTGCTTTGCTGAATTGCAAAGCTAGCCTGTCACTTCTTTTAAGTGCAGACAGCTTGCAAGTTCCCATATGAAACAATCTTGGGTATGAAAACTTCGTTAACACAACAACTTATTCTTGGGGAGAAGAACAAGTAACAGCAGCATAAACATTAGATTTTCCATGAGAATCCACAAAGGAAAATCGTAAACATCTGAATCTCAGCACGTACACACAAATCACCTTCTGACCAATGAATGAAGTAGTAAGAAAACTACCAGCCAATTGGTGTACATGAGGTCTGTGAAAACTGTCTAAAATTAGTTCTGTGAATAAAGGAGGGGCTTTTTCTGCATGAAGAAAATGGTGTCTCAGCTGATTTATTACAACAGTAAACCTCAGCAACAGCTGCAGCCCTTGCCACCTTCACATATTCCTTTGAAGCATAACGTCAGTTTTAGAGAAGGACACTTCCAAAACTGGGATGGAGGGATGACATCGAACTTGGTACATGCTGGTACATGCTGGTCCTACTTCCTTGTGCAACAGCTGCCTACTGCAAAGGTGGCTGAATTCCCCAAACCATGAATAGTGCTAAACTTACCAATCAAGACAACAGGTAGTGTAGAGAAGATTTAGAGATCTTCAGAGTATTTTCTAAGCCTTCTTCAGGGATAGTTCAGTCCAGCTAGGCAGGATACTGAGTCTTCATCCTAGCATCCCTCCAGTAGGTCACTTGGGACTGCAAGGACTCCCTCATAGCTTCTGTACTGCAGACTACCAAGAGAGTTTGAAGATCTGGTCCAAGAAGAGGGTTGTAGTTCATCAGCTATTTCTGTTATTACAGGTAAGAAAGGATTTTTTTTTGGTTTGACAATAATGACCCTTGTTATTTCTAACTGTTTATCAACAAAGAGAAACTAAAATTGTAGTTAGTGTTAGCTTTTATTGTCTCTATCAATCCTATGCATGAAATACCTCAAGCAAGTGAGGGTCCAAGGTCAATTTGTGCTGCATAAACACAGTCTGAGCTGGGACTGCTATGCCACAAAAACACAGCTTGTTACAGCCTCAGTGGCTCATTAATGAAAGGATGAAGAAGAGATCAAAGACACCCTTTTGCTCAGACACCTCCTGGCTCACCCTTTAGAGGGGATGGCAAAGGCGTTTCAAGCAAAGCTCATCCTCTCTGAACTCCCCACGTGCTGAGCCAGTGCTTGCATACATCTTTGGGTGATGCTCATGCCAAAGCAAGGCTCTTGCCTTGCTCCACACTCCATGGGGTGATTCACCAGTGCTGGTGGGCAGATACCATGTCTGGAAATACAACAAGAGAGGAAGCCAGAAGGGAATGTTAGGGATAGAACCACACACTGTGCCATGCTAGATAGATTGCTGCCTGCCTGAAGCCTCATGGTCATCCTGACAAGGGGCCAGCTCTAGGCAGCACTGCCTGGGGCTGCCTGCACCTTGTCCAAGTGCAGCCCTAGCTGGGCTGTGGTACAGGGCCATGCCCTGTGGTAAAGGAATGCAGGTGCAAGAGTGTCAGGGGTGTGCTTCTGGGCTAAGGAGCCAAGCACTGATTTTAGTGCAGAAACACCCATGGGGAGAAGCCTTGCCAAAGAGAGTGGAGCAGGGAGCAGGGCTGTGAGCCTAGCCAAAATGTGGGCAGAAGGAACACTACCCTTCTGGTCTGGCATGGCTCTTCTGTACCATGCACTCAAGATCCAGACTCTTTCCCTATCCAGAGACCATTAGTGTATTTCTTATTTTGCAGCTTTTAAAAGAAGGTTGACACTCTTTCATATGTTCATATTAATGTCTTTGTTTTTAAATTCTTTTTGCAGCACTGTTTCTCATCAACAGATGCACCCTGTAGCATTTGTCATGGAGTTCATCCTGCTCTTGAAATACTTATATACTCCAGAATTATGTAAAGAAACCTATATTTGGCCCTGTTGCTTTTTTTTCAGTGCATACCTGCCATGTGGGGAGGTAGAATTTAAACCTTCAGAAGGAGTAAACCAAGGCCACACTTTCTTTAAAAAACATTATCTTATTTACCAGAAAGAGAGACAGAGAAAGGCAGGATGGGCTTTGATCATGCCTAATTATGGAGTGTAATGTTGGATATGTGGATACAATGTTGTCATGGGTGCTTTTTTTCTGCCCAGAAAAACAAAATTCTCCTTAAAGAAACAGCTGTGTCCTGCCTGCAGCCTGTAGAAGAATGGCATTAGTCACGTGCAGTCCAACACGTAGCACAATTGTAAAGTTCTCTCTATGAGACTGACAGGAGCTATTCACATCGGCCCCCTCCACCATCTGCCTGAATGGCAGGCTGTGGGGTAGCAGCAGCCCCCCCGTGCTGTCTCTGCATGGCCTCAACACTTACTGCCTGCTCAAAGTCTGTCCCCAAGTGCAGAAAATCAGGGACTGAAAGCAAAGAGAGGATGTCACTCAGGTCAAAGCAGACTGTCAAGAGGCAGGGAAAAAAAAAAAGGAGGGTGGGGAAAGAGTCAAAGTTTCATCTGCTGGAGTGCCAGGCTGCTGTTCTCCTAGGAGCAGAGGTGTTAGTTTCAACAAGAAGATGTGGAGAGTGAGGAAAGAGGACAAGTGGATAGCAAAAGAACGGGGAAAAAAATCCCGTATTCTCTCTCCCTGAGCTTAGAGGATTCATCTCTGGGGTAGGACCACGCTGTGTGAGTGTCAGTGCCAGGGAGAGACATCCCTGCTGCTATGTGCAGCGCCTGTGTGCTGAAGTGCAGGAAGGGATGCTAAGGCCTTTGGATGCACCCCTGTGCACACACTGTCAGACATCCCTTTCAAATGAACCTGCAGGTCCTGGAATGGACAAGTTTCCATCCCAGACTGGGGCCAGCCTCTAAGCCAGTCTGGGATCCTGAGTGCCATTAGAACCACACCACCTTTCTCCCTCACCCCTCTCCCCTCCACACACTTTGAAGGTCAGACTAGATGGAGGAAGATTCATTTTTTCCTATGATCTGATTTCCCTTCTCATTTACAGACAATGACATTTTTCCTCATGACAGAAATTCCTGCTATCAGTTCCTGAGGTGAGTAGCTCAGAGTTACTGCAATCCTTTCCTCTCCCATTGCATTCACCTTTAAGGTCACCCAGTTCTCGCAGCATGATGTTAAATAACATCTTCCATTGTTATGCCATCAGTGCATCATTAACGTCTTTCCACTTCAGTCACTGTCAACATGAAATTTAAAATCAGGATCCCCAAAGAAGAGCTTTAGTGGTCTTCCTCCATCCCAACATTACTCCTCTCCAGGTCAGTACTTCTGGTTTCACCATGAATCATCATCAGCTTCCCTCAGGTTCTTGGCTCTCCTTTTCAAGTGTGAAGACAAAGAAGAGGCTTAGGGGGCAGAAGGTGAGTGAAAACACATCATACAACTGAATTATCTTTACTTTTAACTGCTAATAGTGGACTGGACAAAGAAAAGGAACAATTCACATGTGGGCCGAGATCTTCCAGCTAACTGTCTAACATTTCAAAACAGTTGGAGCCCCATTTTCTCTTTGCTTCAAAGTCCACATCCATTAGGCTCAACAAGGAGTAACAGAATTGCCACTCAAATAGGGAAAAATAGTTTAAAAAATTTATAAAAGAGCGGAAATTAATTTTTCTCCTCTCCTTCTCTGTATCATCTCTGTACTGCTCAATTGTTCACTGAGCTGCCTCCTGCTTTACCAGCATGATTTAGTTGTTCCTGCTATCTGAAATGCTCGTGGCACTCACGGGGGAGGGACCCCTGCCCCAGGTAATAGTGTGCATTTTGGTTAGTGGGTGTGCTCATATGGTTCAGGATAACTTAACGCTGGAATACCTTTGCTGAATGGGCCCCTCAGCCTGGAAATAAACTTTGCGAGATTTTGGTGTAGAAGTGACTAGAAGTTGACATCACTTACAAGTATTGACACTTCAAAAAAAGTTGCAAGGTATTTTTGTGCAAGAAAATCTTCTTTCCTCTCTTCTTCATTCAGTCTCAAAAGAAATACTTCATTTTAGGAGAGGCCTGGCTGCAATTTTCAAGTGAATGGATTTATTCTTGCACTTTACTTAAAAAAAGGAGTTAGAAAACTTTACATACCAAAAATTCCCAGGAAGATAGCTGTCAGGAGGTGACATGTCGGATATGAAGTAGCTCTCCAGCTGGTCCCTGTCTGCATGCTGGGAAGGCATGTGGAGACATTTTTTCAATTGCTATACTAGTTTGACATGTTCACAGTGGAAAATGATGTATCATTCTTGAGCCTTTGCTTGGTGGACACTTGAAAGTGCATTGGATCCTCATAGAGGAGTGCCCTATTGTTAATTGTTCCTTTCACATGTACATTGGGATGAACATGGTGAGAGCAGCGAGGAACAAAAGGGTTCCGGTGGCCTCTTAGAGAAAACCCTGTGCAGCTCAACCTGAGTCTGACCTTGAAAGGGTGGGTTGCTCTGGTTTTTAAATCCTGCTTGCTGGTTCATTCCCCTCTGGCACCCCACTGTTACCAGCTGCAGGGGAATGGGATGGTGGAACAGTGAGCATAGCAAGGCGTGGGGAGTTCCTCCACTCCTGCCATGTGGTGCCCAAAGAGCCACATCCTGCATGAGCATCCTTCTGGGAGAACACGGGCATGGCTGTAGTGCAGGAGCTTGGAAAGGGCTTCTGCAGTTGAGTGTGTTGGAGGTGTGCGAGCCTGGTATCCCCCAGTAAGCAGGCAAGTCACATCCACCCTCCTCAATCCAACCCACCCACTAGCCCTCAGGCCCAGAGCACAGCCCACAGTTCTGGGGCCCTCATGATTGGATGTAAATCTCATAATACATGGCACAAGTTTCCCAGGCCTCTGAGGATATAGTTCATTAATATCCTGAGATAATCTTTGACTCCCAGGTACCTGTCACATACCTCTCTATCTCTCCCTTTTTCTGCCTTGGGAAACCAACTACCTTCTAGTGGGAGACTGCACCATGAAATGTGGTGTCCTGGACTGGGTTTGAAAGCTCAAGCACAGGAGGCAGTTTATTCCTGCAAAGAGAGACATGACCCCTTGGTGTGAATCTCTTTGAATAAGCTAGACAAAACCTCACCCTGTAGCCTCAGCCACACAGAGGTGCCTGTGCAGGCCACACAGACACTAGGAGGAGAGAGGCACACCTGCAAGTAGCAAATCACCCACTGTGTTACAGCCCATTGTGGTGCCAACAGCTCTGCAGCACATTCTGTTGCAGGATGTCCTGACCCCAAGGTCTCCCTAGACCAGAAACACTCAGCCTGGGCACCATCACATGTGGCTCAGGCCAGACTGAGAGAAAAGGTGTGAATAGGGATGGGTGCACCAATACAGGGATCCTGAAGAGTCATCCCTGAGGCCTCTGCCCAGACTTTCATATAATGGCACAGTCTGCATCTTGGCTTCCTCTGATGAAAATTGGATAAATAGAAATAAAGTAAAATAACAGTCAGTAAAATACTTGTAAAATGTGGCTGTTTCCATCCCTCAGTGCTCAGGCCTTTGATGCCTCATGTCAGCAAAGTAGATTTTACTTGCAAAATGTCTTGGACTTCAGTCCCTGCTTTCCTCAGCGCACATCTCTGTTTGGTTTGGAGCTGGCAGTATCTCCCTGATGATGGGTGCACAGGTCCTGTGCCCCTATCCAATCTTCCCATCCCCAGGGTACTGGGGACTGGAGAGCAGGAGCAAACCTTCTTCAGCTGTGGGAGGCAGTGGGTGCTGGCTGGCATACAGGCTGCTGCCAGCTCTGTGTCATCAGTGCATACCAAGGGCAGCTCTTCTGCTCTCCTTTTCCTCCAGCTCTAGGTTTTACTCTGCTTTTAAGTAATTGTCACTCCTTAGGGACAAACCTTCGAGAAGGCAGAGGGCTCGCATAACTCTGGATCAGTAAAGGAAGCAGCTCAATTAGCATTTCACACGCCTTTTCTTCCCTCTCTTCTTACCTTCCCTGCAGCGGGCATGCTTTCCCCTTAAAGGATTGTCCTGTTTCTGCTCCTTGCCAGCGTTGGCAGGGTGACAGTAGTCGAGTGTGCAAACTTGTGCTATTGTCCCCAGGCCAGGGGGAGTCATGGAGACCCACTAATATGACACAGGAAAATGTTTGCTGATGGCAATTCTATGGGCTTTGTCTAACTCTTTCTCCATCATGACGACTCGATTTAAGTCTCTAACTGTTTGACTACAGATGCAAGAGTACTATCCAACTCCATCCTTTTGTTCGGGTAGTTTGAATGGGTAATTCAGCTTTTGTGTAACTCAATTGAGGGGGCAAACATAAAGACAAGATTCTTGAGCGCTCAAGCTCCCTTTCCATGGATATCTGCACATCTCTTTAGAGATTTGTTCCTTTCCTACCTTTTTCTGACATCATCCTCCCCTTAAAAAAAAAATGCTCTGATGGGGAACAGTTAAAAGTAGGCTAGTCCAGTCCCCCGTATTATATTGTCCTGTGCCAATGAAGCATGTTTAGTATCAGTCCCCAGACAGCTTTGGAGAATGAAGAGAAAAGGGTGTCTAAACTTTCCTAACTGATCTTCAGCATTTTTGCTTTAGATTGTGTAATTTTTAAATGAAAGGTTTCCATCGGGGTGAAGAGGATAGGGAGAATGGTAGAAATCATGGGGAAATGATTGTATTTATTAGCTGTCTTTCTGCGGCTGTCCCCATGGAGACAATTTGTGATGGCAAAGAATGCAAGGAGGGGAGGCTGATGCCTGATTGGGATGCTTTGTATTTGGCAAAGTGGCTTCTGATTGGCCTGGGAGAGCCCCGAACTCGCTGGAGTCGATATTCATTCAGCTTGCTCAAGTGCTTGCTAAACTACGTCCAAACAGTGGCGGGCCCCGGCTGCCTCCGCCGAGGTTGGCGGTGTGTAACCTGCCTAACGAGATTAGCGGGGAAGGGGCTCTCTCTGCTCTGCAGCCGCGCCGCCGCCAGCACCGGTGAGAAAAGCAGCCGCACGCCGGGTGAGTGTCCGTGCTTGCTTACAGGGCGGCCACCCCGGCTCTGTCCACCTAAGCGCTCTCTAACAAGATTAGGCGCTGAGCTGGCTGGCACTGTGAGCGAGCGGTGTGTGCTGGGCAGCAGTGCGGGGCGGTGGGCTGCGGGCACGCGTCCGCCCCGACAGCAGCTTCCCTGCTCGGAAGCGAGCTGAGGAACAAGTTGTTTGCGTGGCTGAGGAGTCTGACATGTCCCCCTACCCTCCCTCCATCTGCTTAGTGCTATTTGAACCAAAGCTTCTTGCTCTAAAGTCTGCCCGTAATGTTTCACAGGTTTGCCAAGGTTTGTCTGAAGAAGGATTATAAACTTTTCATGGGAAACTCTGCACGGTGCCTTCAGTGAGATGGCATCGGACAGCGAGGTAAAAACTCTGCTTAACTTCGTTAACCTGGCTTCGAGCGACATCAAAGCGGCTCTGGACAAATCAGCTCCTTGTCGCCGCTCAGTTGACCACAGAAAGTATTTGCAGAAGCAGCTCAAGCGGTTTTCTCAGAAGTACTCGCGGATCCCTCGGTGTCACCCCAGCAAACCCTCTGAGTGCGGCTGGCGCAGGGCGGCAGAGGAGCGGGCCCGCGGCCCCCAGCCCGAGGCACCTGAGCCCAGCCCCCACGGCGGGGCTGCCGCCGAGAAGGTGGTGCAGAGAGCCGAGGCAGAGGAGAGCCTCACCGGGGAACGGGTTTTGCAGGAACAAAAACCCGAGGCTGCCCGACCGGACCAGGTGCCCATGAGGAAGCGACAGCTCCCCGCCTCCTTTTGGGAAGAGCCACGGCCAGCCCAGAGCCTGACAGCCAGAGCCTTTCCTGCCAGCCCTGAGGGGCTTCAAGCCCCCAGAGACCCTCCTCCCTGTGAGGGCAAGAAAAGCAGAAGGAGCCCAGACGCTGCTGGCCCGGAGAGCCCCCCTGACACTGCGCCACATGGCGGGGAGAAGGACCCCGCCGGGGCCCTGTCGGGCCGAGTGGGCGCTTGGACCTGCTGCCCCTTCCCCTGCCCCGGGCCAGGCGTGTACCAGCCCCCGGGCGCGCTGCCCCCGTCGCCCTTCCCGGGGCTGGGGCTGTGGAGGAAGAGTGCGGCGGCGCTGCCGGCAGAGGTGCCGCACTTCGGCAAGGAGGCCGATGGCCCGGGGCAGAAACTCTACAGGCCCATGGTACTGAAACCCATCCCCACCAAGCCCGCCATTCCCCCACCCATCTTCAATGTTTTTGGCTATCTTTAGCGGGGCGGGTGTCGGAGTCACGCCGAACACGACAGCTCCTGAGGGGGATTTGAAACGCCCGGTCAGCTCTCGGGCCTGAGCTGCAGGCAGTGCGGAGCGGCAGGGCAGGAGGCCGGCGATCACACCCTCTGCCTCGTGGGCGGGCTGCAGGGAATCAGTAACTGCTGGGAGCGCACTCGGGCTGCACTGTCCCCTCCGTACACGGGGCTCAATCGGGAGTAAACCTTGCGAAGCCGGTGGCATGGAGCATGAGGCACACCAGGGCTCTTTCATCGATGGGCATTGTCTGAGCCGCGGCGAGCGGGGCTGCGGGCCATTCATAGGCGCACTTATAACACCTAGGAGATCCTCTCCACGTGGGAGCATCTTTCTGGGGCTGCCCTGCGGCAGCAGCAGTGAAATGGAATGAATTAAATGCATTCAAGGAGTTTCTCTACTGTAAAGTAATTCCAGAGAAGTCGAGATATTCAGGTCGTTACGTTTTGTATGCGAGAGACTGGAAGGATGGTATTTGGTACTTGTGATTGATTTAAGCTCTTGCTGTATGTAAATACTGAGACAATTAAAAGAAAAAAATAAGGGAAGAAAGAAGGTAAATTTTATTTTGGTGATTCTGCAAATGCAGTCTTAGTTTTGCCCCACTGGGTAGACACGGATTTGATTTGCAACTGGTGGGAAGGTACGAGGGCTGAAATCTCTGCCTATTCAGATTGATATAAATCAGAAGTAATTCTTCCAGGGCTAGGATATTAGCTAGTGCTAAGCTGGTGCAAATGGAAGTGGGATGAATTTCCACATCAGGAATTGCTCTGCATCAATAGAATAAATGAGGAATCCTATTAATTTAATACAAAACCATTAGGAGTGATGGAAGAAAAAAGTAAAGAATAGACTGCCTTGATTTCTGGCTGAGAGAGATCTTTTATTTTGCCTGATTTAAGATGTTATCGGAAGACTTGGCTGTAAATGTTTTGCCTAGTATTTTCCTAATTTTTTAAACAAAATGGCATTGGAGAATTTATTATGAAGTATTTTAAAGTTAGGTTTCTCTTAAACCCATGGAGAAAGTAGTACTAAGACACAGGAGATATGAGAGGTTTGATACTGCAGGTGTATGTACCTATTTGGCTATACTGGAGTAAATCCCTGATGTTGAGAGAAGTACATTTTGGGCTAAAGAGTGGATACCTGTGATCTCCAGGGCCTGAACCTGCTGTTGCTGAAGCTAATGGGAACTTTTCCCAGGACTCAATAAAAAGTGGCCTTGATTAGTTTGGTCTGTAACTATCATAGCTCTCTATGACTCCTGATATCTCTACAAGGGGAAAACCAGAAAATGCTTCATTTGAGTACATTGCAGTAATTAAAAAATACCATCTGAAGTAATTATAGAGTATATTTTTGTATCTTCTGATGTTCTTGGTATTATATAACCAGGTTGCAACTTTTATTAGGATGTGAACTCCCACTGGGATTAACTCAGTTGGTCAGAGCCTGGTGCTAATAATGCCAAGGTTGTGGATTTGATCCCTCTATGGGCCATTCACTTAAGAGTTGGACTTGATGATCCTTGTGGGTCCCTTCCAACTTAAAATATTCTGTGATTCTACTCCCAGGCTAAAAGTGGTTTACTCTTTCCTCAAACCTCACATATCCCACCAGTGTTCACTTTTATGGAAACAATGTCTGTAATGTGTGTGTAGTGCAGACAAACAGTAGAAATAGAGATAGCTTTCATTGCTTTCTCCCTGCTATGGCACTTGATATGTATCAAGCCAGACTGTAGGAGAGAGAGCAAGAAATGTCTTTGGTAGCACATACCTGCAACTAAATGCAAGGTGTGAGGTGCTAAAGAGCTAATCTGGGGGTTAAGAACATCAGGTTAGCTCTTGATCCAGAAGTGAAGATAGCAACATCCTTAGATGCCTTTCCCTTTTTTTGGAAAAAATCCATGAGAAAACTGTCCCTCTCCAAAAGGAATGTAATAGAAACCAGAGACATTGAAGTTAAAGGTAGGAGAACAAGGGCTTTTAATTTACAGACCTGTAGGTAAGGAATTTTTTTACATGGAAATGGGGGGCTTTTCTCACATCCATAGTTCTGTGTCAGTCCTGTAATGCAGATGCAGCCAGATGCTGAACTCTGTCTCAGTACTATCAATGCAGAGCAGACTCCTTGGTATTGGTCTGGATTTCCATTCAGGTGGCCAGGCCAAGTAATGGAATGAACTACTGGTATTGCCGTAGTTGTTGTGCTCAAGTGTTCCTCCTTGAGTTCATTAGGGAAATTTCAAAGTGCTGTGGATCACACCAGAATAAGGATTTCTATAAAAATTAAAATACTTGGCAAAGTGGATAGCCTCTGTATAAATTTTATTTCTGAAGAAATCCAGAGAAAGAGGAGTTGAAACCAAGTTTCTATCTTTTGAATATTAAATTCCTAGTTTTCTTTTTTACTTCTTTTAAACTTTCTTATTTGAATGTATATTGCTGCACATTTTCCTTGCAGTAGAGTAGTGTGTTTTAAAGTTATGATGAAGGATTGAATCAGACCATTCTAAATGACCTCTGACTCAAATAGTTATGCTCCTACACTCAGATTTAAACTGATGTTAATTTTTCAAAATCCTTTGTGACATGGAAGCTCCCCCCCAGCCCAAGGCAGGCAGTGGCCCTTGTTGGGGCTTTGAAACTGGAGCAGCAGTGAAATAAAACACAAACGAAGAGAAGACAATTGCTAAGTATATTCAAAATCCCTGAATGGGGATGTGTGAGACTTTCCAAAAGGTTTGCAAATAATAGCATCTCTGTCTCCTCTCTAGCAATACTTACTGTTCTCTCATCCCTGAGATTACAACAGAATTATTAATTGTTCAAGCTTGGGTTGATTCAGAATTTTCCTCGATATTTTTGTGTTTGGCTGGTTGATGGTTGATGTTGCTATTCAGGACAGCTGATAGTCCTTAAGAATCTACTTGTTTATTCATACTTTTTTTGAAAGATGGAAACATAACATTTGAGAGCTGCTATTTACTGCATATTTAAACTTTTAAAAACACAAAAGCTTTTATAAATAATGGGAAGGGAAAGGTAAATGAAAAAACTTTCATACAAAATAAAATAAAAAAAAGTCAAAAAAGTGCACAAGAACATCAAGTGAATTGCACATGTTGCAGTAAAAAAAAGTACAGTAACCTGGTCATAAAATATTCCTAGAACATTTTACATAAAGTCATCATCTCTGAAGGAGTCTATCACACTCAGTAAAACAAGCTGCTTTACCTTGCACTAGAATTACTGATCTGGTTACAAAGCCTGGCTTGCCTGGGTTTTAGAAGATTTTTCTTTTCACAGTAACTTGTAGATAGATGCATTAAAGGCACATTGAATTTGTGCAGATTCAGTATTGTGCACAAAACAGTATGTCAGTGACTGGAGTGGAGAGGTAGTGGGCTCCATTTCAGTACAAATAAATGTAAACTGAGTGTGTGAAGGTTTGCTTTAAAGATCAAGCAGAAAGGACTTAATAACACTGTAATTACCACACTCCCCCTCTAACAGAGAGACTCTTCTCACCTCAGTTTCTGTGTGCAGCATGCAGTTATCCTTCCCACAGTTATGTTCCCATCAGACCAGTGCTCTCTGGCTCAGTGGCTCCTGCTCAGGACAGATCATTGATAGCGACCAAGACATGGGTCTCCCAATAGAAATGAAGGTCTCTTGGTTGAAAGAAGAAATGGGCTTTCCATATTTATCCCATTCAAATCCAGTTTCATCTTCTCCAAGGACAAAAAATGAAATTGCTACTTGTTAGACTTCTGTGGACACAAAGATGTTGGCTCAGGGGAAATTCCCAGTTTGGGATACTTATGAAATGCCACTTCTGGAGTTATCCATGTACTCGGTAATTGTGAACCCTTCAGCCTGCCAGAGTCTTCAGGGCTGTCACTGCACACCAAACCCTGAAGTGGTCTCCACCAAACTCTGTCTGTATATGTCACCCTCTACAACTCTGCTTTGTCACACTTATTTGATTTCAAGGACTTCTGATTTATATCAATGTAAGATCCAGACCTTTGTTGCTCAGCCCCAGCAAGTGAGAGAAGCATGAACTCTGCGGTGATTTTCTGTCTCTCCAGGTACTGCTTACCAATACTGGCAGAACTGATATAGAGATTTCCTGTTCCTTTTCTCTCCACCCAGTATTTTTCTAACCCGAACCAATTCCCTGTTCACACTGCAGTAGACAAGGGAGTAGATCTTAAACTGGCAGTAAAGGAAGTTACTGGATGAAATTTCACCAGTGGAGGAATCTCACCTGACTTTCCAAAGCTTTACAAGATCAGTGTTCAGTATGAATTGAAACTCTGTTAGTTTTTCAATTTTTGTATTTTTAAAGGGGACAGCAATGGACAGAGTAAGCAGTCCTGTGACCAATCCGTTTTCTGCTCACATCCTGTCCCACAAGTGATGAACACATTTCACACAAAGTCATCACAGTCTGTGTTCCCAGACAGATTGTATTACTTGTATTTGTGCAACACACTTTAGTTCTGTGTTAAGGTATAAAACTCCACACAAATAAAACTCAGTGCAATGTATTTTCCCTACTTAGATTTCTATCGTATTCCACAGATGGTATGCAGATCAACAAACAAAACCAGATATATAAAGTCTCTGGTGGGGATCCAAGCAGACCATGGTGCACAGCTCCTCTGTCACCTAAGGTAAGGAGTGTGCTTCTAGCATAAGATCTGCAAAGATTTAGTTCCAAATTTAGTTTCTTCCATTCTTTCTTAGGTGCCTAGTGAGGAATAAAGCACTCATCAAAGCAGTTCAGCAAGTCACACCTGTCAAGTGATCTACAGTCACTGCCAATAACTGTTCATGGGCTCCTTGGCCTCCCCAGCTGTGAGGGAATGTGACTTGTTAAAAACTTCAATAAAAGAATTTCACGGACAATTATAGTGGTTCAGCAGATAGATGGTGACTTGTTAAGCTACCATAAATCAGTTGTGCATCTGAGTTGTAAATAGGTGACCTAATTTTCAAAGAAGCTGAGATAATAACTTTCATCAGTGTCAAAGGAAGTTAATAGATACTTCGAACTTCCAAAGTCAGAAAATTCAGGGCTAAATTCTGAGATTTTTAATCTGCTTCAGTAATACCTGATACTGAATATGATTCCCCTGGTTTAAGTGAAACAACACCTGGTGCAAGCAACTTGGCATTATTTAGGCACCTGGATAAAGATTTGGAAATTTAATTCTGGGTATTTATTTCCATAAATTTTGCAGTTTGAATTCCATAATTTTGAAGTAATTTCTCTTACTTTCCATCGTGGTATTGTTACAGCCACAGAGGTCCAAGGAGGTTGGAGAGGCTTGGCTTTGTAGAGATAAGATCTTCTGGGGGAGGAAGAGAATTAGTTGGTTCAGCAGTGTTGCCTCTCTCCTTCACATCACTCTCTGTTCCTGTTCCTCTAGGGCTTTGTTCTGTTCTGACACCAGCTTCATGAAAGCATAAACCTACTGTTTACAGTGCAGCTAACTTCTAATTTACAACAACAACAAAAAAAAAGAGCTCAGGGTTGCTTTCAAATCCCCAGTCTAGGAAATTCTCTCAAGCAAAATTTCACTTACTTCCTATTGCAAATATAATACAGAATGAACTGTAATCACTATGTGCAAATATAATTCTTCCATCCTCCTTAAATAAACCTTTCCTTGACTTTTAAAGGATCCTGCCTTTCTGGATTTTAGTCTATTAAAGAGTTCTGAGATTTGAAGGTTTAGAAATCAAGTACTCAATAAGAAAGGTACAAAAAAAAAGTAAAAGTATTAGCAAGGTGGTGTCAAAATATCAGAGAATTAGCAACCAACACACTTAGCAGAAATCCAAACAATAGAATAGAAACTACAATAAAAATCTCAGTCAGTGAAGGTAATGTGATCATTTTCCCAAATACATTGATTCTTGACAAGTTCTGAATTGTGACACAAGGATGCTAAGCTCCACCACAGCTTCAGGACATTTTTGAGTTCCTCACTGATAACTTGCTTCAGCACTACTCATTTGTCAGTGTTGGCTTTTCTTTCTTCTTCTTTGCGGACTAAGGTCTGAGGTGAATCATATGTTTTCTCTTGAAAAACCTAACAGCAATCTTCTATGTTAGCTGTCTTCTCCATTTTCTTCTCACTCATGCTTCAAAAGCACATTTCTCTTAGATTAGTCATGGGAGGGTGCTTGACCAAGCCAGCAGCAATTCCTCCCTGGTGTGCATCTGTGCCATGGTGCTGACACTGGGTGCCACGCTGGGAGGCTGCTGCATATCCAGTGAGCTTGGGGTCACTGTGAGTAATCGTGCTGTAAATACCGGATCAGTCTGTCTGGGAGAGGCAGCGTGTCAAGGAGTTTAATGCGGTTTCTTCCAACCAGGCTCCGGACCTTGATGCGGCAAAGATGGGAGAGAGGTCGCGGAGGTTCTGAAAGACAGGTGGGTCAGAAACATGAGCAGAACAGGTTTTAACTTGAGGGACTTGAGCTCAGCTTGGGAAGGACAGTGTCAGTAGGAAAATGGGAGAAAGAAGAATTAAAAAAGGGTTTTTTGCTGTAATGAAGGTGTAATATGTCTAGGATTGGTGGCAGATCCTCTATTCTGAGACATGACATGGGGAAGGATGTGGGCTGGAGGATGGGGTGCTGTAGCCGTCTCAGCTATAGCAATGGGCTTTCTAGGAGGATTTAAACAAGCCACTTCAAAGTGTTCAGCCTTCCCACTGAGAATAAATGTGATAGGTACCAAATTTAGCTTGGTGCCAAAAAACTGATTCTGATAATATCTGTGAAAGACTTTATCCTGAGGGAAAGTGTATTAGGAGAGTGGAATATTAATAAAGGCTTTAAAGGCCACTGGTGTCTGTGAGGCTGTGGAGATGGCTGCACTTCCCACCTGTCCTGATCTGACTGAACCCCAGCTACATCCAAATGGGCCTTTCTGCACTGCTCATTCCCAGTGGGTCACATCGATGGCTGGTGTGCATTTCACACCCCAGGGCCAGTGACACCCCAGAAATTTCTGACCTTCGTATCTGGTCAGTCCCAGCAGGGAAATCCTTTCAAGTTTATGGGACGAATACTAAGAGGAGATGGTGACTGAGGTTTTGAATCCAACAGTGGGACTATTTGTGCCAGATTCTCTTCTGGGAGACCATACCTGCTTTTTCTTTAATGACAGCCCAGTCCTCATAGCTGTCAATATGCTCCTTGAGCCGGGAACAGAGCTGCACGTTACCCACATAATCCAGAAGAACATCGATGATCGGCCCAGCCCAGCGACTTATCTCTGGAGTAGACACCATTTCACAAAACTTCAAGGAAAAACAGATTGACTACCATCAGTGGGCCATAAATGCACTTGTGGAAACAGCAATTTCAATAGCCCTGACAGCTTTGATGGTACCCCCCTTCCACCAGCTGTGAGGGCAATCACCAGTTTCCCTTCAGAAAACTTCAGCTGAAGCCTATTCTTTTCCAGCTGAGGGTAGAACCCCCTCTTTGCAATCACAGTATAACACAAATCCCTGGTGAAGTCCTAGCTCTGGAGGATGGAATAATGCTGAATTGTATACAAGTCCCAAGATCCTACTTCCAGAGAAATGCAAGGGCAGAGGAACTTTGCCCCAAACTAGTCAGGGGCTGTGGAAAGGTCCATGCAGTCTAGGGCCCTGTGACCTGGCATGCTGGGTCCTTTTCCTTCTTGGGTGGGGCTCTGCGGGGCAGAAAGGAATCTTAGGGAAAGAGGGAGATTCAGAAGAGTGCAGCACCTCGTGCTTCTTGTGAACCTGCTGGTATCTGCAGCTTTGGGGAACCAAACATCTTACTGCAGAGTTCCCGAATCCATTTCATGGAAGGCTTCTTATGGAGATACAGAAGAATAGACTTAAGGACCTGGCTTTAAGCAGTCTCATTTAAAAAATATCTGCCCACTTTAATCTAAATATGTATATTATGCCAGTCAGTTTCATCTGTCTCTCTTAGGGTTCTGCATATGATGAAGATATCTGTGGACATAATCTACATGCAAGCAGTCAGGAAGTTTAATATGAATTAAATAATGCTGTGTTGATAAGAACTCAGGCACATGGCTGAACCCTATTTGAATGATGGTGGCTGAAGCACCATCTGTCACCTTAGTCAGTGAGACTGTCTGCAAACACCTTCTAAGCAAACCCACACCAAACAGGAAAGAAAATGCACCATCTTAAAGCTCTCTCAGTTGAAATCCCTGTAATTAGATCAAATTTGATTATTCATGCGTGAGTCCTAACTCAAAATTACTAAAGTCTTGTGTGGATACTCTTATTCAGAAGTAAAATTATATTAGTTCACCTAGTAAAATAGAGCTGCAGAAAATAAGTTTTTTTTGTTCAAGGTGAGAGCATTCACAGAGGTGTTTACTACTCTTCTGACTCTTTATTTTTCAGTGAACATCACCATGTAATGTTTCCCAGGATGACTAGAGACAGTCATGTCAGAAGGATCGTGGTGGACAACCCACAGTTTCCTACCTGGGCTGCCTATAGGAAGTGCAGTTTTGTATATCTGGCTGTCACTCTCCAGTGCATGTGTCACTGCCATGCACTGGAGTTGGGAGGCACAGACCGGGCACCTGCACTGCCACCTCCCTGCAGTAACTGCTCTAGTAGAGTTGAAATGAAGACACGTGTAGGGCCATAAAACACTGGATCTTACTTGCTCTCTTCTTGACTCCACCAGAGACCTTACCTGCCTTTTTCTCTCTTCCTTGCTCACAGGCTAGGCTTACAAAAACATCTTCTGGAATAAACGTTTCAAAACACATTGCAGGAAAATAAGCATAGCAAAATAAAGGAAAATAATACAAAACTGCAACACCAGGCAGTGGGATTGACTCAGGGACAAGGTGTCTCTGAGCCTGTGTTCTCGGCAGAAACCCGAATGCCCTCTCGTGGCAGTACGGTACTGCTGTCCGTCCCCACCTTCCTGGGATCAACGGCAGTTCTGGAAACATGGACACAGTCAGCAACCATTTTTCTGTGTTCACTTTCTCCAGGACACATTAATTTAGTAGCATCAGTTATTATTTATATTTGTGCATTTTCCAAATCCAGTTACAGTAGTTTGTAGCCTTTATAAAGACTAATAATTCAGATTTATTATCTTGACATAATCGTACACAAGAAAATAGAAAAAGAACATCCTTTGTGTGGAGAAGGCTGTAGTTTCATAAGATCCTGTGTATTTCAGAATAGAAATAATTTCATAACCACATATCATGAATCTACCACACAAACCTCACTTTTATTCACCAAAATCCTAGGAGTGAAACACAATTAAAAACAATATTAGAGGAGAGGGATTACCTTTTTTTTTTCTATGTGCATCTGTCCTCACTGCTTTCTCTCTGGGCACAGATAAAATTTTATATAGCTTTTGCTATCTGTGCCTCCTGTGATGTGACATGAGGCACTGACAGTGAGTGACCTAGTATTTTCTTAGGCAATAGATTCAGGTGAGATCCAGAAGGAACTGGTTTTGAGTGGCTAGGATACCATAGAGGGCTACAGACAAATCCTCTTGTCTTGGAATTCCATCTCTCTGTTCACTCAATGTCCTACCATATCACAATAAAGAACTAGAAATTATATATTTTATAATTTTTTTTTGACAAAAAAATAAGGTATCCTGGAGGAATTTTGTTGTGACAAAGGCTCTTGAGGATAAAGCCCTGTTTAGGATAAGAGATTATTGTGACGAACTCTTAAAATTCTCTCTATAAGATTTTCTTTTTGGTTGTTTTTTTTTCCCCCACATATGTTACTGGAGAGTAAAGTCTTTTGGAAGACAGGACTGATAAAAAGGTCAAGATTTCCTAGGATCTTTTAATGTTTTCCTTTATTCTTTCCACCACCAAAGAACATATATTGGTAACCATACCTTTGGGATTCTTCTGAATCCCTCAAAGCCACACTTAAACTAGATAGAAGCTGATTGATTTCTTCCCCGATTCTTTGCAAAATAGAAAAACTGTCATGCTGAGATTTCATTTTGTGTAACATGTTGAAAGACAGCAAATTTTGAGTGGAGCATTAGGTTTTGAGATACATTGGAAGGAGAGAAGATACAGAAATCAGAAAAAAGTATAATCTGAGATTCTGCAAAGTCTTTTAAGGAACTGAGAGTCCCATTCCAGCCCAATGGAAGTTGAGCTCAGCTGCATTTTAAAAAGGATTGCAAAGATACATGTATAAAAATGTAGGTATCTAAAGCCTACATATGGCTTTGAAGATATGAAATCATGGACCTAAATCTCCTAATCTCTTGTGGAAACTTCAATTATAACTCAGTCACATAGCTAATGTAATAATTTATGCTCTCTCTCCATGTCTACTTATCCAGTGGACTCAGAAATTGCAGATGTTCACATTCACTAGTTTATCCTCACAGCGTGAAGCACTAGACTGTTTTCATGTAACCAGTAGCTAACGTTCTGTATCAGACTAAACAAATCCTGCAGGGCAAGTTAAAAAAGAAGGTTTCTATCATCCATATGCTATCATCCATATGTTTTTCAGGAAAATATGCCTCACTCCTGGCACCTCAGGTCCAGAGAAAAAGAGCATTATAGAACTGTTGGTAAGACTATCAAGATGGCTACAATTCACTGTAAATTCAAGCTATGGCCACAGTGGCTGTTGGTAACCTTCCTGCAGTCATTGGACATAAACTTGGAATGTTTGTTTTTTTCTGTAAATAAAGTAGGGATAGTGACATTTTCTCTCACAAAGAAGTTGGAAGAAAAAAATACACCAAAGTTGTCAAAACCCACAGGTAGGACATGTCCTTAGAAGTCCTGTAGGTAGACTAGGCAGTGCTTACCTGTACTACAGTTGGCTCCCTGGTCACCTGAGGATCATTATGTCTTTCCCGCCTGTAATTCAGTGCAGGGTGTGGGCCATTTCCATACTGACATTCAAAACAGGAGCTGGCATCACAGCCCAGATCCAGGAGATACTTCAGCACGGAAAGGTACTTCATTGAAAACATGATGGTAGCTGGAAATGTGGTGGGATGACTTGATATATAGGCATCAATATTTGCCCCATGGTCAAGAAGCAGTTTCATGGTCTTCAGGCAGCCATGGCGGATGGAGATGAGTAATGGGTTAATGAGGTCAACGTTGGGGTTGGCTCCGGCTTGCAGCAGCAGCTCTGTGGCATAGATATTGTTGTTAAAAACAGCAAAGTAGAGTGGGGTGGTGCGTCTGTCCTCGTAAAGGCAGGACCGTTCATCAGAGAGGGCAGTGTTGACGTCGTAGCCAGCATCTATCAGCTCTTCCAAGATATCGTCATTGTTGCGTTCGGCCGCTAAGTGCAGGGGGCTGATGCCACTGCGCTTGACACGGGTGCGACTGGTCACAGGGATCAGCATGGAGACAATCCTGCCAGGAGGAGACGCAGTGAGCACCAGTGAGCTCTAGGGCATCTACAACCCTACAGCAAGTCACAGCTTTATGACTGTACCCGTGAGGCGGAGCCCACTAACTCGGGCACAGGAACAATTCATAGAAACCAGAGTGCAAACCCCAAACCTGTCAGCAACTTCCTGTGCACCTACATTGCCAAAAATGTGAGTTGTGTGACCTTGCCCTTTCATGGAGGAACACCTGTTTTTTTAGATTATCACCCAGTTTCTGTGATGTAATGGCAGCTACAGGGGCAGTTACAATGGAAGACATAACATGCTGGCACTCACCCACCCTGTTGTAACTTCTCTTATGTTCCACAGCCCAAAAGGCAGACGACCAGCCAGGAACTACCAGATATTCTGCACCTTCAGCACCATGCTGTGGGTAGGACTGGAGGAAAAGGTGCACAACCTCCAGCCTGAGGTGCCAGCAGAGAGAATGTATTTCCCCTTCAGAGGGTTTGCTTTACTGCTCAGCAGAGAAGGGTGTCAACACAGAGTGCTGGCAGGTCTTGTGGGTCACAGCCACAGTAATAAGCTTGACACCAGACAGGGGGTGAAACTCCATGTCTACAGGACTGAGCTAGGATAAACTACAGGTTTGGTTTCCAGGCCTTCCCTATAAGATTTCACAATTCAGTTATTACCCTGCATTGATCCCTATCCTGTAGGCCTTCACTGTGCAGCTTTTGGCTTTGGCAAATTCATGGGGCTACATATGTCCATCCCAGATCATGGGGAGCCAAAAGGACAATTAGTAAAAGGGAGAAAAAGAAGTCAAAATGTTTTCCAGGCTGGTTTCCATGTTTCAGCTGAGGGAGAAAAAATGTGCAGCCAGGTCCTAAACCCCAGTGGGGATTGCTGTTGGAAAGTGTGATGTGGCCTTAAACACAACATAAATCAAGCTGCTCTAATGTGTAATATGAATTTCAAGTATGTGATGCACAGGAACCTGCAGTCACAAATCCATGATCATTTTTATGTCTGCACAGGTGTCAATGGAGCTTTGGTTCAACCTTCATTTCCTGCTCATAAAGTTGGATGGATGATATAGCCAAGGCCCTAGGTTGATTCTGTAGATATAGACAAGTCACCTCAAGCTACTTTCAGAAAGAGCCTAGGGATCATCCAACCTGAGTCTGCCTGCTGTGTCAGGAGTTGCCCACATTCCCCTTGCAATGGGTCTGTAGGAGGGGATACCTTAAATAGGAACTTGTGTGAGCTGGGATGCCAAGCACACCTTCTCTTCCTCTTTTGCTCCCATGCAGACTACTCTACCTAGCAGTCAACAACTCTACCTAGCTCTGTGACACACAAACATGCAAAGCTCAGTTTCCTACCATGCAGTGTGTCTCCTTTAAAATGCTGCATATCTTCAGCTTGACTGCAATGTCTGGTCCCAACACTGGGCCCTCAATCATATATTTACATAGTGAACTAAGCCAGTAAAACCTTTGTCTTTGATGATCTTGTCATCCTGTGAAAGACTGAGCCTCCAACACTCCCAGGAGCTGAAATAAGAGTTGAAGATGTGCATTGTATTTTACAGGATTATGTTCCTATTTACATTATGGACAGTTGATGTCTCCAAATTATTTCTACATCTCATTTTTAAACAAAAAGGCTTTTTAAATTATGTAAATATCTTGGGAAATTAAGCACCTTTTTTTTTCTCCAAGCAGTTGCACTAATTTTCCAGCACTGTGACGCTTGCCAGGGAGCAGGAGGTTTGGGTGCTGGTGAGCTGGCAACTTCCCACCCTCAGCAAATGTTCTGTAAGAGCCTAATAACAAAAAGGGCACAGAGCACTGTGAGGACACTATGCCAAGTACCAGCATTACTCATCCCATGATCAAATGTTTTGAAGATTTAAGGGTCTGTTTTGTTCTTTCCCTCCAGCATATGTGTTTCAGCCAGCTCTTCACATCAGAGTTAAAGACGCACTGCATCATTTCTGACTGCAAGGGGAACCTGAACCTCGCTGCATGGGTGCCACGCTGAGGCTCTGCATCCAAATGCTGCAGTGTCCTAGAGATCAGTACAGTCCCTGTACCCCACATTTATTTTGGTATGACAAGCAGGAAGCATCAAACTTTTATCAGTTTAATTGTGTAGCTTGAACCTGTGTCTCTTTCTCACCCTCCAAAGTGGGTCAGTTCAGTAATATGGTGCCTCTGGAGCATTTCCTCTTTCTCTAGAGGGAGAATGCGACTCAGGTGAAGGCAGCCAAGGCCAGACAAGTCAGACCATATCCCATATCTGTCACAGGGATGAGCTTCATGTACAGTTCTTAAATAGTGCCAAGATTTCCCTAATCCCTGACACCTGCTTCTGTGCTTTCTATTTGTTAGAGGTTATATGGAGGAGGAGGCAGAGCATCCTTAGTATGAGCATGCCAAGAGTTTACTGACTTGTATTTACTTAATAAATCTGCCCACGCTTGACAAAGTCTTCCCTTCTCAACATCTCAGTTCTAAGGGGGAAAGAGTGAAATGACTGCTTGTGATTGTACTACAACTTATGAGATGACCCTTATGAATTTCATGTCAGTATTGACAAGGTGTCATTTAAAATAAGCAAACACCAAGCAACAAGAGTTGACAGTTGAGCCCTGGGACCACATTCTTGGCTTTTTGATGGTAGGGAGCCTTCGTGCTCTGGCAAAAAGTTGAAGTGTGGAATTCCTGCAGAATTACGTACTAAATCTGCAGGAATACAGAGGTCACCATGAAGGGTGTTATTTTACTGAATACCAAGGAATTAGGAATGATCAGCCAAACGGGCTAAAGTTTTGTCATTTAGATAAATATTTATAAGAGAATATATTTTTCTTTTGTCTTTCTTTTCTACTTAGTTTCCAGCAGTTGTGCACAAAATTTGTGCTCAGTCTTTTGCAAATGAAGGAATGCAGAGTTTGAAGTGAATTCTGGAGTCATTTGTGCTGCTAGTTGTTGGGAATAATAGATACGAGCCCTGAATCAGGCCCTTGCTTTCATAACTCAGGGGTGAACGCAGGTCGTGGAGTTTCCGTGTAAATTTTTTCAGGTCACAGTGTGAGACTACTGAGGGGAGGGAAAGATTCAGAGAGCTGGCCCATACTCTATATACAAATTGGATTCAGATCAACTTACGGTACTTTCAGATAAACTGTTTTAGAAATTGAACAACTGAAGCTGAGTTCTGTCTCTCACACAAGAAAATTACTTTATAACTCAAACCCTGGAGAAAATCTTGAATCATACTTATGTTAGTCAGTGCAGGGTATTCATGTACATGATGTAAGTGTATAAACCTGTTACATAAGTTGACACTGAGCTGCCCTCTTGAATACACAGCTTGCACAAGGAACCAGGCCTAGTCCAACTACAAAAAAATTAATATCCTCAGGTCTATCAAAGTGATTTGAGAAGCTTAATTGGCACTCCCAAGCAAATCTAAATGCTAGAATGAAAAGCTTTATGGGAAGGTGTAGTGATGTTAAAAGCTTTTATTCCTCATACTGTGAAATATGCAGGAATCCACTTGAGCATTTCTCTGCAAAGAAAGCTGTATTGTCTAGAAACAGACACCGCAGTTGGACAGACACTCTCATTTGCCTGCCTGTTGTAGAAATATTTTGGTAGAAACTGTGATAGTCAGAAGAGTCTTCTACAGTCACCAAAGGGGTCTGTTACTGCAATGAAAAATTAGCTGTGGGTCACTCACTCTTCCAGCGGTGAGGGATTAAAAGCAGGAACCAGAACTTGCTCTAGGATCAGAAGTAAATGCTATGGAGTTCAGGCTCAGAAGCATGCTGCAATGTCCCAGGTTAATACTTACATGAAAGTGCAACATCCCATCCCCAGAGAGCATCTTCTAAATTGATATTCTTTATCACAGACTATAGTTTGTCACTTTCCTAGAAAAATCTCTGTCTCAGAGGACTGGTAATTCTACCTAATTTCTGCTTATTTTTTCTGCTAGTTACTTTTCTCCCTGCTTAAAAAATATGCTCAGCTCTATCCCAAACACATTTAATTTCAGAAAGAAAGCAGTGGGTCTTTTTATTAATTCATCTGTTACAATTAAGAGTTATTTAATCACTCACTAACAGAATATATTTTTCAGACCATGAGAAATTCTCGTCCTTCTTTTCTGAAGCCTTTACAGTTTCCTGAAAGGTTTCTGAAAGGAAGGATATCAGAACTGGACACCATATTCTAGCGACAATCTCACTAATGCCCTAGAGAGTCACTTAATCACTTGCTGCTGTCAGCAACTGAATTATTGTTATTAAAACCTGGACACACCAGAGATGAATCCAGCATCATCTGCTTGTGCAGGAGAATCACAATGGGTCCATGTAGGAAAATGATTGCCAACCATGCTGCAAAAGCTATGAAGGACTAACACTCCCCACCAATACTTTTTCTATTATATTTCAAGAATATTTTATGGACTTCAGTTTGATCCACTTCCAGGATACATTATGTTATTTAGCTGTAATAAGTGATGTCTTGGTAAAATTAAAGGAATCTTTCATCCCACATTCCTGCTCACCCCATCCCATCCCAACCTCTAAACATACTCTCCAGTGTATAGGTTCTAGCCTGAGCTCTACAAGCAGAAAGCCCACTTCTCATCTGGTATCTGCCTTGCTTGCATTGCTCAGAATTAGTTCTGGGACATTACATTCTCCTTTTTGTAAAGACTTTGGATTCTTATCTCAAAGATGAAACCATGAAACTAACAAACTTACTCGCAAATCCCTTTTTTGGCTGCTATGTGAAGAGGTAACAGGCCATCCTTATTCGCTTTGTTAGCATCTGCTCCTTGGGACAAAAGAAACTCCACAATATGCACATGTCCATTTTTACAGGCTTCATAAAGAGCAGAGGCGTTATCGCTGGCTTGTGTATTTATATCAGCACCTAGGAAGGAAGAAAACCTTTTAGCACCAAAAGGTTGAAATGAGATGGGAGGAACATAGTTTGAATGAACACTTCTATTTCCATGACACTGGAGCTACGAAGTGTGCTGGATGGGGATATGAACATGGTCATATCAGAGGTGGCACAGTCATATCAGTTATACACCTTTATATCATAGATTTACATTGGTTTATAATGTGATGGGAATTTTATGAGGGACAGTTTTTCATGGGTGGCAACTATTAGGTCCCAATCATGAATCCCGGCTCCATTCAGCTGTAGCTCAAAGGTAAAAATATTTTAAATGGTCTGTTCTTTATATGGCATGGCCTTTTCTTCAAAAACAGTAATTCCATTAATATTTATGTGTTTACACCATGTATATGTACTATTCCTGAGCAAGAGTTTGGACTAGATTATCACAATTAATGCTCTCCAAAATTCTATGGATGTCTATTTATGCTATATATTTATTTATATTTACCATTGATACTCTATATAGTCACACTCTAAGCATTACACAGATTTATAGCATTTATACTAATTTTTAATTTTAGTATGTATCCAGGCTAAAATAATACTTTATAAAATGACATTTGCATGGTGCTGATCAACAATTCTGAACAGGTTTTATTTGGGAGTGCCTTAATAAATGAATATAGTGTTTTAAAACTCAGCACCTGAGGCCATATTTCTTCACCTCATGAGGGTTGGAGTTAGGCTTCAAATGGTAAGTTTTACTAAAAAAAAAATACTATCAGTGAACTACTAGATTATTTGGGAATTTCTTTCTTGAGGTCTAATGTGTACTTTGCTTAATAAATAACATGCAAGTATAAACCAAGACTGTACTTTTTTGCCATAAACGATATGAAATCTAGCCTTTTCTGTTCTGATATTTAAGGCCCTTAAGGCTGGGTTTTGGCTGTCATATACTGTACCACGGTGTTCTCAGGAAGGCTGCTCTGTGTGTATCCTAAATGGCAATGACAGTTCACTGGAGTTTTGCTTCTAAACTCCAATAAAGAAACCAATCAGTCTTCTGTTTGATCATGAAAACTCCCTGCCAATGAGAACATTTCCCTGGGCTCTCACCCTAAGCTGAAACATCTGTGTTGTGTTTGGCCCTTTGAAGATGTTGTAGCTGGAAATATAAAGAGAATTATAGTGACAAAACATAACACAGGACTATGTTCCTAATGAGAAAGAAACCCTTTTTATGATGAAAATTGCTCATCATAAACAATGAATGATATCATTTCTGGGATGCTCAGAGGAGATTTTCAGGGCTTCAAACAATTGGACAGTTTTATTGGATTTTTTCTTGTATATTTTTCTCAAAATTGAACATTAAGGAAACCTTAATATCTATCTAATTTGAAACACAAATCACATTCTGGCTTAGTTTCTTAAGTCATAGGCAGCATGATGGACTAACTGATCATATAAAACTCCCTTGACAAGACTAGCTGGGCAGCAGAGCACATTTTTTTGTTTCCCAACTCTCATATCTTTCTTAATCATACTAATTTTTTCAAAAGTTTTTCTTATCTTCATCACTGGTAAGCTCTTGTTTTGCAAGTGAAGGACCCAAGTCTTACCTACATTGAAGGTATTAGTCCATTGTGAAGATAAAGTATGCCTCAGAATAGTAGTGAAAGTGTATTGTGCTTATTGTAAAGCTGTTTTACATGAGTGGAGCAGTAGAAGACAGGTTTAGTGTAAATTCAATTCAAATTCTCTGTTTACATGTTTGTACTCTCACACATAGGGAGAGTGAGTCTGCTTCTATTTGATATGAACCCATAAACTCTACAGTAGTACTTTATCTATTTTCAGAGGATACATTAAGAGGACAGCAAACCTTGCCCGTCACTGCACATGTTCGTGAGCAGATGGGGTTGGCTGAAGCTCAACTTCCGTCATCTATTACCACCTACAGCTGTCTTTTATGACTGACTGGATTTTAGGCTACATGTGTGCAGCAATATGGGTTTAGAAAGGTGTTAGGAAATGCAGTCAGACAGCACCACTTCCCAAAATGGGTGACCATGAACGAATGCTGAAGAAGCACATGTGTCTAGACCATGCTCTGTGAAAGACCCTACCCAGTTCCACCATCAGGAGCAACAGGGCTTTAGTGATTCTGCAGGCTTGGCCTTGCCTCCAGAGACAGAAAAACTGAGCCAGACAGAATTACTGGGAAACTCTGAATTATTAAGAATTAAATGAATAGATGCATGTAAGCTGGACTCACCACATCGTGCAAGATATCTCAAAGCTTCCAGCTGCCCACTCTCAGCTGCCACAAATAAAGAGGTGATCCCGTAGGCATTTGCTGACTCAATCTTGGCACCCCCTTTCACAAGGATATCGATGATCTCCAGGTCGTTTCGGGACACAGCCTCGTGGAGAGCAGTCCATCCTCGATTGCAGCGATGGTTGGTATCTGCATGGTACTGCACCAGGAGTCTAGCAGCCTCTGCATTCTTGCGCTCACAAGCTGTTTTATAAAAAAAGGGAAGAGACTAGGACAGGCTTTTGAAAATATTTTGGGTGTTGTGTATCCGTTCTGTGCAGTCCAAGGCAATATAATACAAGTAGGCCATAGTAAGATCAAACATCCATGTAGGTCTACATGAGAGCAAAGGCTGCTGCCAAGTGACATTGTCTGAGGCTCAGAAGGGGTGTGGCAGTGAAGCCAGTCTTCAACTGGACCTGGCTAAGTGTCCTGTGCAGGGGTTGTGCCAAGTCTGGTACTGGGGGGAATCTGGCCTGACACATTTGTACGAACAGGAAACCACAGGGACACAGTGAGGCGATAAGGTACAGAAATTAATTTATGAAGAACAAATATGTTACAGAAATCACGTGACCTGAACACTTTCTTTCCAAATTCTGCAAACTGATTCTTAATCTTGCTGCCATGGACTGCAGATAAGCCCCATGTAGACAAGAAAATAAAAAAAGCTCAAACCAAGAGTTGTGTGAGTCAGTCGCGCTTTCTCAATTTATAGTTCAATTTTTAGTTCAGGACCATCCTGGACTAAAGATAATTTTTTAATAATTAATAGAATTTTTGTTGATTTTTATTCTACCAATTTGTCCCATAGCTTTTTGAATCCCAAATCTGATGAGGCTTCTCATGGACCTTAATGGCAGGACTCCAAGCTAAAGGTACCTAGGATGAGTAGCTACATTGAAAAACTCCAATTAGCATCTATTATACAGAATGTACAGAAGAGAAGCATATTTCATAGCAATTAGTTTTTTCTTTGAAATGAGTGTCTTTTTCTCACAGAGGTCCCACCTCTTAGTTCTGATTCTTCCCTTGCAATAGCTCCTTGGTGTTCTCCCCCATAAACAGGTGTCACTCATATACTGAAAGCAACTATGTAATTAGGCATTTCTGTAATTATCTATCCATAGCTCTGCAAAGTTTAATTTGCTTACATATGAGGGATGACTATTTTGTTATGACAGTTTTTTTAGCTCCTCTTGGTGGTTGTTGTTGTAGGATAGCGTAGAAGATACTGCATCAAGGCTAGCCCATTCTTACTAACAGTTCTTCTCTGGCTAAAGGGTGTTTTCATATCGTTGTTGTGATTATTATTACTATGAGCACTACTACTACTACTACCACCATTACTACTACTACTATTACTGCTACTACTACTACTACTACCACTACTGTGTGTTTAATGCACATCTGAACAACTTTTCCCTGGTCACCTAAAAGCCAGAATTTTAAAACAAAAGCATTTTAAAAGCAGCTCTAATGTTAGGCATCCAAAGTTGGAGGCAAGATTGGTGTTTTAACCTGTAGTATGTGTTTTTAATATTTTATAATGCTAAAAACTGTCATGGCAGGAGCAGAGGAGGCTGGACATGAAGGTGTGAGAGGTCTCTGAATATTTGTGATATCATGGATATATTGCTAGTCTACTAAAAGAAGAAAATGTTCTCTCCAACTAGCAGCAAAGTAATATGTCTGTGTTAAATACTTTATCTACCTCACTGAATTATTTATAATTTTATGACTCTCCCATAGCACACAGCCTGGCCTGACCCACACAGTATGTCTACAGTTACTGTACTTGCACATCTAACAGCTACTGAGGTCCTACTGTTCAGCAGGGTATAGAGAGTCCTTCACTGCCCAACTTTCTGTAAGTTTGGGACATTGTGCAGACAGCCCATGCTGAGAATCTCACCCCTCACCCTCAGCACCCCATCACAGCCTGCACCCTGCAGGACAGCTGCTATTCCTGTCTCTCTTGAGGATGAGATAAAAGGCCATGACATGGTGGGTCAGGCATAGAAGATAGAGGACTACCACAGGGAAGCAGAAAACAAGAGGCAATCACTGACTTTCAGCACCACATCACAAGTGAACCTGCAGCTCTGCCTTGGTGGTGCCAGAAGAGCTCGGCATCCCTGTAGAAGCAGGGACTCACCTTTGTAGAGTGGCGTTTCTCTGGCCTTGTTGGAGATGTCAGGCTCAGCCCCAGCCTCCAGCAGGGTGAGCAGGCAGTCTAGGTTGCCCCGGCTGGTGGCCAGGTAGAGAGCTGTCTCCTCATTGAGAGTGCGCTGGTCGATGGTGCCTGGGTACGCTGCGAAGGAATGGAGAGCCCAGAGTCATGGTGGCATGTAGTGCACAAGTATCTGCAGCACTACCACCCTTCTAAGTCCTTGAGGGTTTAAGTTTTTATTGTTTATTCATTTCCATAAGGAATGTAAGTTAGAAATATACTATAATGTTGCTATAACTCAAGTTGAGTATCAAAACCTGTCTTCAATTTAGATTAAAATGTTCAGCTTTGGCCAGTAGTGATGCAGAAAGTTGTTGAGCTGAGTTGTTCTTCAGCCCCAGTTTGAAAACAAACTACAGTAATTAACTTCAAGCACCAGCAAAGAGATGCTGGGTTGGATCTCTCCCCAGTGGAAAGTGGGGTTATTCCTGACAGCGCAGCATCCAAGCAGCTCATAACAGGACAGAGCTCAGCTTCAAAGCCTGAGCATGAGAAATCCAGGGCTTGCCTATCCCATATCACTTTCTCCCAAATATCCTAACTTTTAGAGGCTTCAGTCTGGAAACTTACTTTCTAAGAGAAGGTGAAATTAATATACAGGGAGGGAGGTTGGAAAGAAGTTTCATACACAGCACCAGGCTAGGATTGAAATACTGATAATTTAGCCTTTTAGTTTATTAATGTTCTTCTTTTCCCTTTTGTAATTAATTAGTTTTAAGTTCACTGACCTTTTTGCAACAGGCTCAGGCAGCCCACTTGGCCATAGTATGCAGCTTCGTGGAGGGGTATCCAGCCATCCTTATTAGGTACAGAAAGGTTTTTTCCTGATTTCATCATGTTGCTTACTGCTTTTTCATCTCCATCCCTGATTGCTGCCACTACAGGGTCAATTTCTCTTTAAAACAAGATTAAAACTTGGTTATTGCTTCCTTCATTACTGAGAAGCTTTCTGCAGCAACATCACTGGGTTTTTTTTCCCAAAATAGTGAACCCTTGCAGCCTATATAACACATATTTGTACAGAGAGACACCATAGGGCCTGTAAAGGTAAAATTTGTCTTCTCTAATTTTGTCACTGTCAGTAGATCAGAAGAATCGCTGTCTGGAGATACTGATCACTCTCCTCAGAATGTAAGGAACCTAGGGAGGTGTAACTGATGTATGACACAAACACTTATATTTTAGATGTCAGGAGCTGTGGAAGGCTGGCTCTGACATTGTTGTATACACTGTGGAGTGTCCATGACTGTGATAATTGCATCACCTCATTGTCCCATATGGCATGGTGCTTCCATATGAGATCTTTTAAATAAGATCAGTTTTGAAGAGAATTACCCCTGTTCATCCTTGAACAAATATTTAGATTTGATTTGCAGGTGGCTTTAACAGAAATTATCAATAAATCTTACTCTTTTATTTTTAAGATACTTCTTATTTCCTCACATAATCCTGTTTTCAGAATCTAGCCAGTCCACTTATGAAGAAGGGAAAGCTCTGGTTAGAGCATGTAAACACTGGGGTGTTGTTCTTGGCTCTCTTTTCTTCATCAGGGAGGATTGAAAAAAATCCACCTCCCCAAATGCCTCTGCCAAGCATGTATTCCACACACTCTGGGCAGTAACTCCTTTCTCTGAGCTCTCTGAGTGTTTGCAGAGCAGGGCTGACCTGGGCACACCAATCCTACTGCAGAGCAACAGTGACAGCTCCTGTGAGTGTCTCCACACAGAGGGACTCCCAACACTGCCTGACAGCCACTTTTCCCCAGGTCAGCAGCACCTGAGCAGGACCTGCCAGCCTCCTTCCACCTCTCTGAGGCTGCTGAGGTATGGCAGAGCTAGGGAGCTGGGGAGCTCACACCCTGCAGCCAAGGCAGGCAGGACCCTTGCCTGTGGTGGGCAGCAGCTCTGTGTGTGCTGGTGGGCTGTGCTTTCCAGTGTTGGCATCTGCTTGGGCTCTGAGCTGTGCTGGGATACAAGGCAGCCACAGCTTTGTTACTGTTATGCACTAAATGACTAAGATTCAGCACAGCCAACACTGCAGTTCACCAATTATAATGGGGGACTTAAAAAAAATGAATGTGGGATATAGTTTCAGAGACAGAAAACAAGAAGTTGCAGAAAGCACTGGAGCATTTGTGTTTAAACTAGCTCAACAGAGAAAATCTTGTGGTCCTGTAGACAGAGAGATGCAGGAGAGAGGTGTGTGTCTCAGACTGTTAGCATTGCCAGGGCAGGAATACAGCATGTGGTGGAGGTCATGCAGGCTAGTGATGATGGGAACAACCAGAAACTCCAGTTATGACAAGAAGAAAGTCAAAAATACCACAACAGAGTGAGATCAGAGACAGAAAAATATGGGCGGGTCAGCACAGGAGTCCTCACAAAGCAGTATACTGGTGCAACCTCTGCACTTCATGGGAGTTACAGGAGCAGCACTGAACTCCATTGCCTTGTAGGGGCTGGACAGACCAACAGTCTGAAACTCACACAGGCTTCACTAATTTCAGTTAAGGCACACAATCTATGCCATAAACACTGATATTAGCATTGAAAGAAGTCACCAAGCTGGTTTTCTGATGATAAATTCAGGGCCAGGAGTGGAACAGGTGATCTCAACACTCGTGCCAGAGAATGGGAAAAGACACCATTTCCCAAGTGAAATAGTACTTGCTCCTTCTCTGTAGCTGGAAGCAGTGATTTCAGGACAGTAGGGTCACAAAAATAGCAACACTGGAATGAGGAAAGATATGGGACACAAGGCCAGGCATTTTGCCTGAGAAGATAACAGCTAGAACAGGCAGCTGCTGTCCTGGCCACAGCCTTCCCAGGAGGAATCAACTGACCTTCTGATAACTGCTGGCCAGATGTCCCATGGACACTGCTGTATCTCCATACTGCTTGCAGTACCCTGGGGACTAAACCTAAGATTCCTAATTGAATAATAGAATAGATTTTTATACAGGTGTTTGAAATTTGAGCATTTTGTTGAAGCCTGCTAACAGCAACTACTGGCATTTTTGGCTGGGAGAGGAGGAGGAGGTGGGGGATCTTCATCTTTCAACACCTCTGGCACAAGGCTGCTGAAACCATCTGTTGTTCTGTGCAAAGGCTCATGTTACACATGTAGGGCTGTGACCTCAGGATTTGGGCACATGATATAATTACTGGTGCTTAATGAATTACTGCATGCCAGGTGGGCCATGGCAGGAGTCTGCGCATGGGCTGGCTCACAGCAAATGCAAGGTAAATCCCATTATCTGAGACCTCAGGGAAAGCAGGAGGGTACCTTGGATCTGTGATGGGGTTAAAAATGTGTGAAGAATCAGTTATTATTCTGATTAAGTCCTCAGATGTTGAATGAAGCAAACTTCTGTTGGGTTCCTTGACCTTAAATGATTCCTGAGTAAGATGAGGGGGTTTGCTGGACCAGGCTGCGGATGCTTTAGCCAAGAAAATTCCAGATCAGAACAGAAGGTTCAATGAATCTCCATGTGAAATCCTTGTTTTCTGCCTGACCTATAGTTGGCTGTTATAAAAACCCACCACATTCTGCTGCCTGGATTTCATCAGATATAGAAAATACAAATATTAAAACTATGGAGGAAGCCTGAAGATATGATGAAATCTTAACCTTATAGGCAACTCAAAAGAATTACTGCATTTCAAAGACTAGTAGGCAAGATAAATACTCCTTTGCAGATGAGATGTATGGTGAAGTCAGTTCTGAAGAAGAGGTTCAGTGCAGCACAGAAAGGTTCAAGAAGCTCCTTCTTTTCCTTTTTTTCCTGACAGCCTGGAGAGATGCAGGCAGGATGAAGGAACACCACTTCCCCAGGTGAAGCCAAATATCATCCCTGCCTAGCTCTGAGACTAAGGCTGTAAAAATGCCAGTCATACCATCATGCTCTCCTAGGACTTCCCAGTTATATTTTTGCTCTACCTGGCAGCAGAGGAGGGCTAGTTTATCAGCCTTCTTGTATACTGAACACTATGCAGCTACCCAGTGGAGAAGAACAGCCTGCCCTCAAGTCTTCTACTGCATCCAAGAGGCATGTAAGGAATGCAGAGTACCTAGTGAGATGATGTGATTTCAGTGTGGCCAAGGGAAGCTGGCAGGTGACAGGGATAAGGCAGGCTTCATGTTGTAGCAGGAAGAGGTTTTCACAATGTCAGGGAGTGCAATGCCAGTGGAGGGCCAGGAACAGAGTCTGAATCAGCCAGGATGCAGGGGGACCTGGGGGAGATTGTAGAGCTGGGTGAGAGGTGAAAGGAAGAAGAGTGGTGGAAGGGTAGTCACTGCACCTGTGCATCCAGGGAGGGACTTGTAAGATGGATCAAACAGAATTTGAGCTGGGTAGATAGAAAAGATGGGGAGTTTCTTTCTACAGGACACAGGGAAGTGCTGGCTGTAACACTTTCCTCTTGTCATCTGTTAGCTAAGGGCAGGTGCACATGACTATTCTGCACTGCAGAGAGCTGTAATAAACCCATCATGGTCCACGCATTTCCACTACGCAGTGGCACTTGGGCAGAGTTTGAGCCACTGGCTGCTTTTCTCAACCATGACTGTGTTCAACTAAGCTAATTTGGAGCCTCTGCCAATAGCAAAACATGGCCAGGAGGATCAGTCAGTCAAGACAGTTTCCTCCTTGGACGAGTAAGCCTTCCTCAGTGTGACTGGACAGCACAGGTATGCCTGGGAACATGCATGGCATCTTGGGAGCATTTATAAAATACTTATTTGAAGGATTGGGCTTCCTCACCTTGTTATAAACAAGGTGAGATACTTGATACATTTTGTATTACAGTATGTATTATACATTTTCCCCCTACTTTTCCCCATTGCTGCACCCTGAACTTAATACCAATACAGTTACTATCAGCACCTGCCTGCCTCATCTATCCTGTTGATAAGTGAGCCATCCTATATAAATTAATCACAGTGCAGTCATCCCTTCCCTGTTATCCTTGTCACCTCAGAGCTTCTGACTGACCCAGAGTGCCCAGGACATGAGCACTGGGGGGATGGAGAGAGATGAAGAGGGAGAAGAGAACAAGGGATATTTGAGGTGGGTCACTTGCAAGAGCACAGGCATGGCCTGGGGCAGTGGGGAGGTTGGAATGAAGAACCAGAAGTGCAGCAAGGGTGAGGTGCAGGTGTCAGTGAGACCTCCTCCAGATGAACACCACATTCCCCCCCACCAGGCACCATCACCACCCAGAAGACATGTCTCAGGGAGAGAGTGGGTAGCAAGGTTTGTTTTGACAGCAGGGGAAAGCAGGAGAGGGAGAGGGAGACACTTACACGGACTGGGATGTGCTGTCGTGCCTTCGCCTGACCCCCCAGGCTGCCCCCGAGCTGGATGGCTGAGCACGGCCTGTCTGCTGGGCTGCCAATCTGGAGTGCCGATGACAGGAGTGAAATAAGGAGAAATACTCCGAGTAGGAGAAACAGGTCATGCTGAGGCAGAGACAGAGACACACATTCACAGCGATGGAGCGCGCGAGCCCGCCGGTCTGGGCTTTGAATAAAAGCAGATGGCCACGGCTTGCTCTGCACTGGATTCAGCTGCTCACTCAGCTCGAGTTTATTTTTGGCCCTCTGAGGAAGCGTCAGGGGATTCAAATGACCATATAAGACAACAGTGTGGTTAACCCTACCACCACCGCACAGGAAGCTGGCACAAAGTGAGGTGAGGTGACATTCATCACCTCCAAAGTGACATGCAAACAGGTCAGAGGTGGGGGCAGAGGAGGACCCAGAGCCACTGGATGTCAGCTCCATTTCCATCTCTGCCTTCCCAGGTGGCAGAAGAGTTCAGCAATGCCACAGATTTGGTGCTGCAAGCTCCAAAGGTTTTCCCTCTGGTGAGAGGTCAAACACTGCTGGGCTGAGGCAGGACAGGTTAATACACAGAACTGCTAATGCTGCTTTTTGCCAAAATAGCAGGTGTCAAAGGACCTTCAGCAAAGACAGGACCAAATAGCCAGGGAATCCCTTATTCTCCCCTGCACTGGGTGTCTACAGGAGAGCTGTAGAGGCACATAGTAACCACACCCAGAAAGCATAGCCTTTGGTGGGAGCAGGACTGCTGGCTGCACAGCATCCTGATTCCACAGCTATGCTGCTCATCAAATTGTCCCCAGTTTCCTAGTCTTGGAAACCAAACAACCACAGGTGGTAATGAGCATGAGAGGGTGGTGGAGTTATGAAAAAGGAGGAGGAACAGAACATCAGTAACTCTCAGTTTGTTAAAAAAGGGAATATTAAAGTAACTTAAAAGATTAAAAGGGTATTTTTTCCTTGCTGTGGAGGTGACTTTGCAATCTATTCCCATCCACCTTGAGAAATCTGCCTTTTATAAAATGAAAGGGGAACAAAATCTGAGTTTGAAACTGTCAGCAGGTCTCTGTGACCACAGCTCAGCATTGCAGGAGAGAGAGATGCTGCCACGATTTGGTGTCTGGAGTTGCTCTTGGTTAAGAGTGGTGTGCTTGAAGTCAGACTGATCTGAAATAACCACAGTCTTTAAAAACTTAAGTATTTAACAGGTAGTCAGGTATCACTGTTTTATATACCTGTTTTTTGTGCCTTTCTTACATTTTAATATAACAAATGCTTTGCTCGCTCTCTGGCAAAACCTGAGCATGGCATACAGAGGAGGAAAGGAGCAGCTGGCCTTGGGAGGGCTTCTGCTGTTCAGGAAAGCTTGTGGCTATGCCCTTTTTTTGCTTTATTTGTTGCTTAAAACAGACAACATCAAGCAAACCCTTCTCTTGCTGTGAGCACGTAGATTGTTGACCTCATTGGATTTATAGCAGACTCTGGCTTTGACACTAATGACAGACTCGCAGAGGAGCTGCCTGGCAGAGCTAATTAGAGAGCACGTGCACTGACAGGGAGCCTGTTTCCCCTCCTGGGCAGGGCTCTCTGGGGGAACAGCTGGGGCTGGCATTCACTCACCTTTGCCAGGGGTAGATGCGGTAGGGAGGGTTGTGGGGGCTGGCACGGCTCGGGGCAGCCACCTCACCAGCACGGGCCACCAGCGACTTCTGGGGGCTCTGGGCCGCTGGCTGACCTGCTGAGTCCTCTTCCAAGCTCTGCTGGATGGCCATCTTTATAAGCTCATCTTCACTCAGGCTGCTGTACAGACTGTACTCCTCGCAGCCTATCGTTTGTCTTTGAGTATTTGCTGCCGTTGTAGCCATTTTTATAACTCTTTGCTTTCCTGTAAAAGGAAATTGTGATCATCAAAATCTGGAAAATGAAAAAAACTCAACTATCCTGTACTGTCGTTCAGGTCTGCCTCTTAATTAGGCTGACCAGAAAACCCTTCAGAAATCCTTCACCAGGGAGAGAACATTATCAGCTAAAATCTACATGCAAACTTAATGAATTAACTCCTTTCAATTACACAGAAATAACTGGTTTAGCTGGTGTTTAAGAAAGGGGGAGTTGTTGCAAGCAAGGCAAGTTTTTATCTGCTTATTCTGGTTACCAAATCTCAAGAGAAAAATAGGTAAAGGAAATCCCCTTAAGATTAAAGAGACAAATTTTTGAATTTTATGTAGGAGAAGACCAATGGATGTCTCTTTTTGTTGGTTTTATTTCTTGCTGTAATTGCAGGAAATTAAGGGAAGAGGTTTGTCTCTTTGCTGGTTTTCTGTAAGGACAGGTTCTCCACCATGAAGTGCAAAGAGGCTTTGTAATTTTTTCCACCTTATCTGGAGATCTCTCAAGCAATATATAAAGCTATGCTTTGAAGTGACTTTGTTTCACTCAGCGAGGAGAGCAACACCACACTGGTCTGTTTCACTTCTGTTTTTTTGCTTTTTCACAGAACAAAGTTCAAGGTCATGAGTGAGATGGGAATGAGAGAAGGGGGAAACATTGGGCACACTCAGCAATCACGGAATGACTGTGAACCACCACTGCAGGACTCTAAAAGGCAAAGACAATTCAAAATACTGCAGCATTTCCAGCAGTGATAGGGAAGTACTGATACCATGAATGGTACAGTGCTCTAGCAGGATCTCATTTGGATGCCAGAGAGCACTCTGGCCATCAGTGTTCAAGAGCCAAGGATTTATTTTATGGGAGAAGGCGGAAAAGCTTGCCTCTTTTAAGAAGATAACAGCCAGTGCAGAATAGGTTTGATTTTATAAATGCTGAGTGAGAACTGTGTAAAATAACAGGGAGCACTGGGGTGAGGAGCAATGGGAACAAACTGCTCAGGAGGACACGGATGTGACAGGGACCCAGCAGGAGAGGACTGTGGGGATATGTCCCCCGGGGTGCAGAGAGGTGAGGGGCTGGCTGAGTGTACCAGTGGAGATACGGAGAAAGCTGCCTGCCCTCACCCTGTGGCTGCCAGTGCCTGTCCCATCAGTGCCACAGCAGGGTTGGTCTTCAGCTCCACACAGCCCTGCTCTGCCCAGAATCAGGTCCTGCTGATCTGGGCCACCCAGCAGAGCCCCGAGCATGGGGACAGCAGAACCACCCAGCTTCCCACTGCTCAGGACCTGCCTCAGCAGGAGCCTCAGGGGAGCTGTTAGCTCCCTTTCCCTGCACAGCTGCTCTCTCCATCAAGTACCCAGCTCAGCCTGGTTTCCTGGGCACTCACACTGAGGGGTCCAGCAGCCACAAGCCTCACACCAGGAACGTGCCCTGTTGCAGCAGTGCTTGCTGCTGTGTGCACAGCCAAGAGACAATCCTGACCTGGAGGAAATCGCAGCTCCCCAAATACAGTTTGAAGAAATTGCATGAGCTTGAATCAATCAAGTAACTTAAAATCTTGGATTTAGGCTTTTCACTTCAGACATGGTGATATGTCCCGCATCAACAGCCACCTCAGGCTCTTCTCCAGAAAAAGTGGGAAGACTTCAGGGTAGGTGGAAGCCCAGCAGATTTCAGATTGACATTATGACTTTTAACAACAGAGGATGTATTTTACAGCCATGAAAAATGCCAAAATAAAACCTTCAATTGCTGTAAATAATGCAACCCAATTTTGGTGTTTTCCCTCTCTCTCTCTCTCTTTCTCTCTTTTTTTTTTTTTCCTTTCCTTTGTTTTCAGCCAGATCTCTCATGGCTGCTGTTGCTTCCTTTCTCCAGTTGGTGCCTCAGCTCTGCTATGACCCTTGCTGTCCCAAAGCTCCAAGCGCAGGCATCACACCACTGATAGCCTCCCTGTGCCCCCACTGCCCTCGTACCTGCTTTTGGCTGCTCTCCAGCCAGCAGCTGGCTGGGAATCATGACACAGCTTTGTTTGTCCAGCAGCTTCTGCTGCTGTTTGGCTTGCTCAGCCCCTGGCACGCTGGGCAGTACTTACATAGTCGCTCAGCCTGGGAACTCATGTAGTGATTGGTGAGCTGGAGGTGTGGAACCCAGCGGCTGGAGCTGGAAGGAACATCCAGTAGTTGTCTGCAGCATCCAGCACTGCAACGCCTGAATGTAGGGACCTGGCCACAGTGATGACTCAGAAACCTAAACAAAGCCGTCAGCAGGGAGGGCAGGATCTGATCTTAAGCTCTTAATGGAGGTGATGCACAATGAATCCTTGGAGAACGCAAGAATGAAGATGAAACTGCTCCTCTCTGAGGGCAACCTACACTAGTGCAGGTTGGGACACAGATTCCTTCTCTGTATCCTCCCCAGTCCCATTGCCAGCATCCTTATGGCAGTGAATCCATTGCTCCTGTGCTTCTGAGCTGGGTGTTGCCTGGGGAGCCTGGGCTTTAAGGACTGCACAGGAGACCTCTGCCAACATGACTCCTCACCCTGGCACAGAGGAGCTAACTGATACAGCTGCTTCACCACATCCCAAATGGATCTGGGTATAAAGGCCGCTTCTGGACCTTCTTCCCCTCCCTCCTTTTGTTTCACACATTCTTAAGGCAAAAGGTTCAAAAAAGAGAAGATTTAAAATTTGTGGCGATCACTCCTATTTCATCCTCTTATCTTTTGTAGGGGTTAACTCGGTCCAACCCACTCGCAGAGAAAAGGGCCAACCTCTTCTGCATGTTGGTGTGCCTCGCTAATCTAAATATTTTGACAGGAGTTCCATAGAGTGCAGAAGCAAGAGTGTTGGCTGCAGCTCCCTTCACTGACTCATTGTGCAGGGAGAAACTTCATAGGGCTCAAAATAGAGAAAGCTTTCAGTTCTGCTCATCGCACTGCACAAACACGATGAAGGTGTGGGGGTCACATCCTGGGCTGCAGGAGCTTTTGGGTCCTTACTGAGAGCCAGGGACAGCCTTGTCTGCTTTGCCCTGAACCCCTGCAGAGAGTGTTCTACTTGGGCTTGAAGTGGTCCCTGCATGCCCACATCTCCACTTGCTCAGACAAGTGTGTGTGCAGTCTGCCTGTGTGCTGTGACTGAGTTTGGCAGGAGGCAGAGCACATCCCTTCGTCCCTACAGCTCCCTGCAGAGTGGAGCACAGCAGAGCCACCACCCTCCCCTTCCACCTGAGGATGCTTTTGTTTGAAGCTGCAGGACCACAGGACAGGGCCACTGGTGTGAGTTATGTCTGTAAGAAGCTGCAGTGAGACAGCTGAGCTGCAATAGCAGGCTGAGCACATGCCCTTGACGGGAGGCTAATGCACCAGAGCCTGGTTCAGTTCACCCTTCTTTCCCTGAGGCCAAACTCAGTGGCATCACATGGCAGTGCCCTGGATCAGCTGACACAGCAGGGCTAAGTTTACCCCATCTGAGGCCATCAGTGAACTGCCAACCACAAACTTATGAAAGCTCGCTAGGCTAATGCACTATAAGCTAAATATTTTCTACCTTCTGTAATGAAGGTGTGAAAAAAAAATCAATCTTTGTTACTAGAAATATTTGAACATGTCTATATTAGTAAGATCTGGCCAAAGTGGTCTTTCTAAATGCAGCTTGAATCTATTTCCTTGCTCTAAGCTGGTTTACTGTAAGTTTCAACTATTGGAATTAGATTTAAAATTTAAATGCTGTGTTTATACTTCATCCTAACTTCAGGTTTTGATGGGTTGTTTTAACATTTGGCTGTACTCTGTCTTTCTCTGGCAGCCCAAGAGCCCATCCTCACATGCAGGTAGCACACTCACATCCTCACGTGCAGGTAGCATCTACTGGGACAGCAGAACCTGATATTTAAGGCTGTGGGTATAGGACCCATATTATTTCTTAGACAATGCTTTGCTTTCAGGTCTGATGGCTTCACTAGTGATCTCTCTTGGCAGAGACATGTCTTGGGATTCTGCTGTCTGTGCTGCCATTTAGTAGGTCAGTCTGACAACATCTTCTGGAATCTAGACTTATCATCATTTCCACATAGAGTCTGATCCTGGTTTTAATTTTGCCATCTTGATTTCAGTGAGAGTTTGTTAATTCAGATGTGTAGTTGGGCCTGTGCCATACAGAGGCAATTTAGATGCATCCAATGACCAGAAGGTAAGGTTGGAAATAAAATACTTGTGCAAGGACCTTCTAACCTGTATTGATGAGCAGCTGTGCCTGGTAGATCTCTGAAACCAAAGATACTACTCACAAGGGGGACTACTAGTAATCACCTACATGATGGCAAAAGCCAGAGACAAACACAATTAGGTTGCTATTATATTCAGACTACAAGCTCTGTCAACATACTATGCTTAGGAGAATGGGCCTCTGATCCCTGATGCAACATAAATAAACAAAGATTATGGCTGGCTTTGAACATGCAGAACCATGCAATTCAATACCATTAGCATCTGAAACAACTGGTCCCTGTTGATAGCACTTCTTTAAAGAAAAGCTTAGCGAGGCTGCCTGTCTCCCCTCAATAGATCCCAGGCATCAGAATTAGCAGAATTACTTATTTCTGTCAGAGAAGGATGGCAGATGAGTGACAAGGTCATTAAGGGAACAGAGCCAGACTTTGCCTGCCTTTGCGCTGAGTTTATTCCAGTCAGCTTGTAACTGAATACAGAACCTTGTTATTTATGGCTCAGGGTGCAATAAACCACATTTGTGAAAACATAACCAAGTCTTTGGAGGCTGCAAAAGAGAGAGAAGAGGCCAGCTTCATCATTTTGCCTTTTGCAAAGAATGGTTGAGCTTCTTCAGATCCGTGTTTGTCTTTCCACATGTTTGTCTTTACTTCTGAAAGCAGCAGGAGCACACATGGGGGAAGGCAAACACGGCTGGATGTCTTCACAGCAAACTGAGCCTCTACTTCAGCACCTTTCAGGACAAATCCTCTGTGGCCAATGGAAACCAGACCAACCTGCAGCACTTAAAGTGCTCACGTTTTCTGCATTTTAGGTTAGTTTCCTGATAAACCTTTGTAGTTTTCCAAGGGTATTATATTGGAAAACTATTACAAGGAAGCAAATGATTTTTTTAAAACAGAAAGATTTTCAGTGCCCGTCAGATCTGCCAGAGCTGAGACATCAGAAGGATGGCACCTCATGCTGTCCTGCCGTGGCAACAGGCAAGGATTCTTTGTGGTGACAGCTTATGCAATCCACTCAAGTTCTAGCCCAGTGCTGAAGGAGCAAATCCAGGCTTCCCGAAGGAATCCTCTGAGCAAACTAATCCCCTTGTTCAGCCCCAGATGTCAAAACATGTCACCTATCAGCATGGCATATGCCCTGATGCCACCAAATCATGATTCTGTGCAAATTCTTTACTGCAACTCATACACCTGCAAGCTTTTCTTTCTTCTCAGAACATATTAATTCACACAGAAATCAGTGCAGTATCAGCTTCATGTCAAACCAACTAGAAATTTAGAAATTAAAGAAATTATTTGCTGATGTAATTTTTCTCCTTCACTCTGTGCCTTGCATGCTACATTCTACCTTAGTATGTTGTAGTTACAACATTGATTTCTGAACAAGATATTTTAGGGACAAAGATACAGGCACACCTGTGAGTAAAAGAAAAATAAGGAAATGACAGTGCTACTGTTCTGTTTAACACCAGACAGTGTTTTATGGCATATTTGAAAAAAACCAAAGCCCAAAACAAACAAAAACGAATCACAAAGCTCCCAAGGCTGTTAGGGTATTAGGTTACAAACTGCTGTAGGAATAAATATTTGCATAGACATAATGAACTGAGAGATTTAAAGTACTAAATAAGTTCAAAACATGCATATTTGCATTACCTTTTTGTTCTGAAATAAAAGGGTAATAATAGTGCTGAATTGGGTTATCTCCTTGGTTAAGTCCTAATTCAGAAAATCCTTGCTGGTATTTGTCTCCCTGCTTTGCCTGGATGTTTCGATCAACTGCAGGACAGCTTTGAAACATGCTCGCTTTGAAGCCTGGAGTTTATTTCTGGATCACCCCATGATCAGCGAATACAAGCCAAAATATAAGTTGTTCCCAATCTCAGATTTCCTGTTTGAAGATGCACAGCAGAAACTTGTACCAATCCTAAAGTTCTTCTTTGTTGCATTATCTGAAGAACTTCACTTCATCAACATCCTGTAGCTAAATGACACAAAGCTGACCTTTCTATTACATCATTATTTATTGTCCCTGACATGTAGACCATATATGGGTATGTTTCTGGAACCTAAAGAGGAAAAAAAATTGCCATATAATTTTAAAATAAAATATGCTGTCCTGGAGAGTTTTATTTGCCTGGAGAGAAGTGACCTCCATTTACTTTTGTTTTACCTGATGCTTATTAAACAAAACAACCAAACATTACATGGATATTTACTGATGTCTTGGAGTTGTTCATACGTTTCTAAGGCAGCAAGTTGGAGACTTCAGGATTCCAAAAGATGACAACAGCACTTGTGAACCCGTTCCAAGTAGTATTTGTAAGAGCTTACTAGTGGAAAAGGACTGCTCTCATACCACCTAAATGTGAACAATAGACTCTCTCTCAGATGCCTCAAGACCATAAATGTGAAGTGGCACCCATCTTCCCCACAACTGGAAGAGGGCAAGCTGGCCAAGGAGGAGACAGCACTGATCCAGGGATGAGTTAGAAGAAAAGAGTCAGGCACATATAGGAGAATTGGATTGTTCTGGATCATGGGAACAATAATGCTCACTTTGGGAAAAGTTTCCATGTGTTTGTCCAGCTAATACAATGAATGAAGGGAAACCATAATAGGATATCAAACTTATGCCTGTGCATTTTCCTTCAGCTCCTCTTTCACTCATTCCCATGGCAAAACATTCCATATACAGGGAATAAAGCTTAGATGGAAGTGGGTCTGGAATCCTTTCTGAGTACCTTGTGGAGGCTCAGGTTCACTGTAGGCACCCAGTCAATGCATGAACACCCCGATCTAAGGCTTAGCAAGGGCAATCTTGGAGGGAAAAAATGTAGCAAGACCATATCATCCACTAATATATGATTCCTTTCAATTAATTTACTTTGTTTTTAGAGTCTTTCAGGACCGTCATCATTCCCCCTCTATGCTTGCTCCTGGATCCATCTTGCTCCAACATGACATCATGGTGAGTACATGGCACATCTTCTTTCCATGCTGTCTGGAAAACTATCAGCCCCTCATAACTAGTGCTGGAACTGTTTTTTCCAAAGTTAAAGTCATTCAGCAGTTACTGTGACAGACAAAGGAGCCCTGGATGTCATCACCAAGTGTGAGAAACTCTCATGCCCTTGACAAGATGTCAGCCAACCCTCTGTGACTTTTAAACAACACCCAGTGCTTTTTTCCTTGATACTATTTCAAGATTGTAACTAGCCTTGGCTTAAAACGAAAAGTATCTCCCACATTTAACCCTTCTGCTTGCTTTTTGGCAATCTCTCACCCTTGATCACTGAACTCAAGAAAAATTGCTGATACTGTGATGCAGGTTCATGCTTTGCAAAGGCAAAGGTGTATGAGTTTCCCAGGACAGTCTGTTTGATTATGAAAAGACGTTGGGGCTCGAGGTCCCCTGGGCTATGAACATTGCAGGTGGCTCCCCATGCCATTAACTGCAAGCACACTGCAGTTCCCTTCCCTCCCACATTTCTGGGATTCCTTGAAAAACTCCATGCAGCCTTGATGTATTTGAAGCTGCTATGAATGCTGATGCACCATTTTACAATAAAAGTATGGGACTCTGCTTCAGAAGATCTATTTTCAGATACCATTAACTCTCCCTTTTGTCTTGAGTAAATAATTTAACTCCTCTGTGTATCATTTTCTACATTAGTGAAGTGGAAATAATCAAATGCATTAACTTCAGAGAACAGCCCAAAATTCCTTGCAGATGGGAAGCCAATGGGACTACTTATATGGATAGAGACTGCTGAATAAGACCTTATTTAATTAGTATTTGTGAAATCCTCAGAGGACAACCTCATATAAGTTTGAATTTTAATTACAGAAATAATACTATACAGAAATGAAATCATACATTTGGGGATTGATTTTTTTTTCCCAATAAAACAATATTGTGGCTTTATTACAACACATCCAAAGCATAATAATCATGATTTATTCACATTGCATCAGATTGGATAATATTTCCCCTGAGGCATGCAAAGTTACAGATTTTCAGCTTGACTCTGAGACATTTCAATAGATTACAAATGTCACCTGCAAAAATAAATATGTAAATTTACACTATTTTCTGGGACAGATTTCAAACTCGGACACTGCATACTAGATCTGTTCACTTCCTTTAAATAGAAGTGGTGGAAATGGCCAACTCATGCTGATGGGGGGAGTCAGCTAGGGTCTCACAAACAGACACAGTAGAAGAGATTTGAATCTGGGGGGAGAAAAGAAGGATGACCATGTGAAAACAAATGGCAAAATAATCAGCAAGATTGTTTCTCCTTCATATTTCCTCAAAATAGCCAGAAGAAGCCAGGTTAGGAAAACACATTTAAAATTTCTTTCAACTTCCACTAGCTGAATTAATTAGCCCGTCATCACTGCTAAGCCCTTCAGCTCTGCTAAGCCACACAGCTGAATCTGGCAGCTGAGGCTGGAGGAAAAAAACAAAGTTTGTTTGTGCAGCCCAGGAGATCAGTGAGCTTGTTACTGACTCATTCTGTGTGCAGAGCTGCCGCAGATGTGCCTTCACGTGATGAAGCACAGGTGAGAATGGACATCAGCACAAACTGTCTTCCATAGCCTGTATCTACCAATGGTGACTAATGCTACTGCATCCAAACACTTGGCACATGTGGGGCTGTTCTGAAAGGAAGAAAGTACTGACTAGTTCTGACAGTAACAGTTCCTGGACAGAAAATCCTCGTAATGCTTTGCCTCAGGACAGCATATCTCTTTGTGCACCAATTACCTGTAACTGTTGTCTTCTTACTTAGATCTGGTCTGAATTTTTTACTGCAGAAAGACAGCAAGGTATTTTGAGTGGCACATTTCACTGAGAGCATAGAGCTAGAGTACACATCCTTTACCACAATATCCAGTGAGCAGAGCTTTGCATTCAGTGTTGCCATGCTGTGCTTCCATCAGACAATCCCAAAGATTAAATGTGAACACCAGAACCACAAGCACCTCTCCTGTGCCTCCTGCTAGGAACCCATGTTCACATGAGAATATAGAAACTCTCACAAGAAAAGATGGTTTCAATTTCCTTTGCAAGAACAAATGATTGCTTTGGCCACAATACCCTGAGAGAGGTGAGGAGCCAGAGGAGCTTGTATGGGAAAAGATGCAGGATGTCACGTATGCCCAGGGGTAATGAATTACAGGGGTAATACATTATTCCTTACTGACTTAGCTGCCTAAGTACTTCTTTGCTGGAAAGATGTAGCTGTTTTGAGATCACTTTACCAAGATTATAATTCTCCTTTCAGGATGAATTTATCCAACTTCGATGGTTGCTGACACACAGTCTGAATCAGGGTGGACTTTGGCTCAGTGTATGACTTCCACCTCTGCGCAGTGGCTCCTCACAGAAAATTTTTCCCTTTCAAACCTAATCAAAATGAAGTCCTCACTCCTCTGGAAATGTGATATGAGCACAAAGGGGAACACCCAGTATCCAGGTCCTAAGACCACTTCCAGGTATGTGATGACTCAGCCCTGCCAGTGAGCTTTGTAAGTGTACAGCTACTACAGTCAATGCCACTCTGCAAATGTCACCATAAGGTCACAGCCACTGACTCAACCTGAAAGAAGAATCAGTCAGAGGGAACATGAAAATCTAATATGAAGTGAACACAATCTAAAGACTGTTTAAACAAATACATGTTCCTTGGAGGAAGAGGGAAATCACAAACATTATAGTTTAGTTCTCTTTGCTGTGCAAATATCATTTATCTTATGTTATAATGTATGTTAGTAAGAATTCTAATGAAAGACTTGTGTTTGCCTTGACCTTTACAAAATCCACAAAATTCAGAGATATTGTTGCAATCCCAGGGCTCTGAGGCTTCTGCAGAGGTGCAGGAGGATGGGAATGGCAACCTGAGATACAAGCTGCTGTGAATAGCAAAGGTCCTGAGAAAAACAGTGTCTCCAAATTTATGGAAAGATGAAACCAGTTTTTATGGAAAACAACTTTTTAATAGGTTTTTTAAAGAAATCCTTGGATATATGCAATGGCTGTTCACCTCTCCATTCAATCTCTTAGGATAGTTTATTTACAAAATCTCTTCTGAAGCTTTTCTGTGGTACTCTCTAATTCCTTTCAGACTGATTTGTTTCTAACTTCTGTGCCTGCTGTATGCAATAAGATCTATTGCATTGCTCTCCTTCCCTTCCTGCAACAAAATGAGAGGCTTTCTGCATATGGATCTGTCTTTGCTTTACTCTTGCCATAGATAAATAGACCTCAAACAACAAAAAATGTCCCTGCCTACATTCAGCAGCTTGCAGTGATGTCCATAACTCTTACCACAATGAAGTCCAAGGAGTTACAGCTCCCTATATGCTTGGAGTGAAGCTAAGGCAGGAACTGGCAGAGCAGCAAGGCAGAGCAGGACCCTCCTGTGCACAGCCCCATGGGAGAGGTGCATGGGTTGGGCTCTGGAAAGAAGGGCTCCAGCCTGTCTTGGGATGGATGCTGGACGTTGCTTCTGACCAACTCAACTGGAAGTGACTCTGCTTCCACAGCACTCAGAGGCTGAAAGTAAGGGGACAAATTGTCCTCCACATTGATCCTGCTATGCTAGCCCACTGCCCTGAGGATGTGGCCAGGCCTGGGACATGGGTGGTGTGCAGACAAGAGCAGCAGAGGCTCCAGAATAGGCTGTGCTAAGGGAAACTGCACCACCTCTCTATTTACCCAGTGCTGGTTTTGTGTGCTGTCAAATTTGTATGTAATAAATGCAATACCTGAAGCCCTGGTCAAATGAACTGTCCTTTGTATTGCCATGGAGAAAGCTTCCTTGTCCTGCACTGACTGAGCATGCAACCAGAGAGGAGCAGAGGTTTATGCCTCCTTTAAGTTCAAATCACAAAGCAACAGGTTTGATTCACAAGGCTGACATTTAATTATTTGCCCTACATCTCAGGTTAAATTTAGAGCTAAATTTAGAACAAGTGTCTGGACAGAATGTCATGACACCAGTGTATATCTGTTGCACAACATGCCATATGAACATGTAATGTTCAACTCTGTTAAAAATAACTGTATGCTTACCTAACTCAGCAGACTTCTGTACTCTGTCTACTGAGCTGGTAAGCAGGCAGTGTAATAGTAAGAGTCACAAGTATATTCTGGAAAGAGATATTACTAAAAAAAAGAAGACAGAAAAAATATTTTCTGTTTCTGGTCTTGCTTAGCTTTTTTTAATCAAGTAGTAAGTGCTGCTTCATTGTATGACAGTCCAGATAATCTTGAAAATTGATGTGAATAAGTAAATTAGAGTGAAATTGTGAAGAGTTTTTTCACCACTTGAGTGAGAGATCACTCATTCCTTAAGAGCAAAGTTAAATGGCTGTTATCCCACCTTAAGCCTAAAAGAGGACAGATTCTTTCACGGTAAAAAAGTAGCTTGCTACACACAAGCTACAACAGGGCCACTCAACACCAATCAATGTGGCTGAGTCAGGTAGACACAGATCTCTAAACTAAGCATCATTATCTTCCTTGAGCTGTGTTTGGATATCATAGCTCCAGGAAAAAGCACGCTTGTTTTACAAGTGTCAAAACCACAAAGTGAGATGGAAAATCTATTTAACACCTTCATAGATAAGATGAGAACAGCACAAAAGCACAGATGAGGGCTGGAGTAAAGAGCCGAGCTTCAGCTAAGCTGCTTTGATGTCACTGAGAGCTGTGACACTAAGCAGAATATATTTTCTGTACTTGAGCTGTGGCTGTGCTTCTGTTCTTTGGCGTATATCTAGACCCACCCTGCTGATAAGGACAGGTTGGGGTGTTTTCACCAGGCCTTGTTTGGTGGGGCTGCAGGTGCCTCAGCCATGTGTGGGTGATAGCCATTGCTGCCAAGTTCTCCTCTTACAGGAGCTGGCAGCCTCCACGGCTCCTTGCTGAGGAAACATCCTTATAGGGCCCCAGCCCCACCCTGGAGCTACAGCCTGGCAGAGGGCAGCTCACCAGGATGAGACAAAATGCTAAATGCTGTTGACCATCAAATGGAGAGGCCAACAGCTGTGCAAACCAGCTGGGTGTCAGGGTGCACTGAGAGCACCTGGGCAGCATGCAGAGCTGCTGAGCAAACACTGGGGGAGTGCATGTAGCTGAGGGTTTTGTTTCAGGAGGGGGCTGGTACCTGACAGTTGCCCAGGAGCTGTGCAGGCTCAGTCTGGGGACAGGATAATCCATCACATCATGGGCTGCAGTGGGTACTGTCTGGTCTCCTCCACCAAAACTCTCATCCTCAGGTGGGACAGTCCTTTGAGACCAGACCAAGGAACAACACCATGTCAGTGTAATGTATCCATCAGGGAAATATAGGCATCTACTTTGTGCTTGCTCTCTGGATACCAAAGCACGGGCATGCCAGCACAGCATCTTTAAAAAGTGCTTAAATCAGATTCATAATTTTTTCCTTTAATGAGTGATTTCCTTTTGACCTGAGATTGTGAGACAAGATAAGGTGTCTTACACTATTCACACTATATATGAGTGAAATGGGTGCATGCAGGATGTCAAAGATATTTGCTCTGAAATGCTGCAAAGACTGAGTCATTTCTTGGTTGGCACGTTCTATTTTTCATGAAAATGGTTTTGCTTTCTCTGCTGCAATTGTACATCATGTCTGTCACATCAGTTGTGGTCACTATTATGGTCACTACTATGTGTCATGGATGAACCTCTGATATAATCTTATTTTCTCTGGCTTAACACATAAAAATCAATCAGGCCAGTGGTCAGCTTAAGTGGACCCTATAGGCTGACCGTAACAGCAGTAGTTTGGGAGCATTTGCAAGAAACTTCGGTCAGGATAAATAGTTCCCCTTGGAGACATCCTGTCAGTTCATGGTGACTGGTTTAAGTCTTCAAAACTTGGCACTTTGCAACCTTTTCAAATATTTTTCCATTATTTGCTTCTCAATAGTCTTGTTTTCATGTAACACTGAACCTAAATATGATTCTTGCTAAATTATTTATCTCCATGACATTTTGAAACAACGAGTCCCAGAGCCTCGAATAGCACATTTCTGTGCTATTGTTGTCAAACTTCTGACTACCTCTTGCTGTGTACCAGTGAAGACCTATATGTGGTTGGAACAGCAGGAGCAGGGACTTCACTCCCTGGTGCATGCTGGCGCTGTGGGTCATGCCCTAGGGGAAAGCCAGGTTGCAAACACCCAGCCCAGATCTGAATCACACGGAAATGACAGTGGGGTATGCTGGAAACACAGAGTTCAGGTTGCACAGGAAACTGTGGTTAGCTTTAAAACATAGCCAAAGGAAAAAAAAAAAAGTCCAAAACCTCATACATGCACCAAGACTTCACTTTTTCAGGCAGCAGCTCTTAATGAATGTGCTAGCAGACTCACGGGGGCAGCCTGTGCAGCACATGGCAGCAACAGAGCTTGAGACACATTTGTGTCTGGCAAGAACCAAAACACTCCTTCCTATCTCAAAAAAATCTGACTGATAGTGTAAATTTTCACCAGTTCTAGTAAAAATCTCTGGTTATTGGTTCACTGCTTAGGATATAAAGAGGAATGGAGTGTTTCATAGTATTTTTATTTTTATTCTTTTTACAGAGGAGGAAAAAGGAGGATTTACCAGAAACCACTGTAGTAAGTGAAGGGCGTTGTCCTCGTTACTGATCTTTGTAATCACAACCCATACCACGTGTTTGGCCTGAGGATCAGTTTGTTTTTGCTCTGCATCACATCTGTGTAACAAAGCATGGAACCTAATATTTGCTTAGTGGTATGCTCAGGTATATTGGTTCAGTACCAGGGAAGCTGATGGAGCCACACTGGAGTAAGTGAGAACAAAACCATCAGTCAAAACCCCTGAAGGTCTCATAATACACTAGAAATAACACATATAAATATGTAAAGAAATAATACATCAACAGGCATCACCAAATTTCTTTCCCTAGGGTAATTACATTTTGTTATTGATGAAAATCTATTATTGTCTCTTCTGACCCTCTGTTAGGAGACACATGAATAAGGACTCTCTCTCTTCATATATTTATGTGCATATGAACAGATATTTTACTACAAATCTGCTGTACTTGGGTAAAGACTGAAGTCCTTTACCTGAGATATCCATTGCAGGAACAAATTAGTGTGGCAAGAGAATAGCTGGGGAAAATAAAGCAGAAGATATGGGCTTTCTACACCTTTCTTCCTATGAAGAAATTGTTCATATAGTTAAAACTCTACTTGCAGACAGTTTCCATCTGTACTTGCTGGAAAACTGACAAACAAGGGCAGAGAACACAGATTTCTGCCCTAGGTACTATAAATCAATACCTTCTTGATTATTTTAGTAGAACTGTACTTATTTGCTTCCAAAGTAAGTGGTGATCAGGCCTAGGAGCACAACAATCACTTGAGGGAGAGGCAGATGTTGCATAAAGAGATTTTTTAAAACTCTGCCTCAGGTCTGTTAAATAACATCACACAAATGCTGCACACTGACTTGCAGTATGAATTTCTCATGACACATTAACACTTTTTCTTTCTGAGCTCCAGATCAATATCCTATGTTGGATAAGAAACAGGCAGAAATATTTCAAGCTCTTTCAGGGTGAGTAAAAAAGTCTTTGCTGATGCCATATGGTTCAGGGTAATTTAGTGACATCCACAATTGCAAATACACCTGGAAAGGACCTGATGCACAGAGTCTACCAATCTCTCTGAACCAAGTATCAATGAAATATAAGAAACAGGTATGCATTCTGCAGGTAGTTATGCTGAATTGCATTAACCAGGAAAAAGAGTTTATTGTAAGAACTGTATGTTTCTGTTTCTCTGCCACCTTTAGTGCACACGTCAGAATTCTGTACTGGCTAAGCCTCCTCAAGAAAAGATCATCAGAAAGGTTAGCAGCACAGTATGCATATTAACAGAGAACCAAATGAAATTACATAAAAATGAAGCTACTATACCATATAACTATAATGGCATAAACCAGATACAATTATGGGGCTCTGCACCTCTTGCTTGTTTCATACAGGAAAAACACACTCTGCTGTGCAAATTAAACAAAATACTGCTGACACAACTTCCATTGGGAGGAAGATTAAAAAAGGAAATAGATACAATTTGTGTACCTCTGCACATGCTGCAGGAAAATATGCACAATTGCACCACAGATGTAAAGAGAGGACTAGGAACTATGTGAAAAAAGGACAGCATCAAGAAAGACAAACACCTTCTGAAAAATTAAAGAAATCTAACCCCAGCCTTCCAATTCTATTTGTAGCATTTGTATTTTGAAACTATCCTCAGAACTGATTATATTGCATTTTTTTGCAGTTGATTTAGAAGCTTTCAGGCTGAAAATTCCCCCAAGGTCTTACACTCAGCAAGCAGGCGACATTTTCCCAGATAAGGGTGTCAGCATGATTTGGCAGATCTCTGCATAGTGACATGCAGAAGAAATATTTGCCAGGGTAGGCCTTGAGGTTTGTGATGACCTGGCCACTATCTCTGCCTGACCATGACTAAGGCTGCTGGGGGAACAGGGTCTGTGGCTGTGGCCAGGAATGTGGTTCCCTGCAGCGCTTTTGTGCTCAGCAGAATGACTGAGCAGTAACTTTCCTGTACACATAAAGACCCCTATCTGTACACTCTACCTGTACACCTAGTGTTGTACATTTATGGGTGGCATCCCAGAACATAAAAGCAAACTGGAATGATGTGAGTAGGCACTGACTGAACTAAAATCTGTTTTGCAACATAGGGGAGATTGTAGAAGACAGTGAGGTGATCATCATTGCAAAATTAGAATTTATAGAAAATAATATAGAGCCAATAAAAATTTAAAGAGAGAACAACATAATGCACAATAGGACACATATGTGCACAACTTGTTGACTCAGTCCCAGAGAAGCTTAGGGCAGACCTGGGAAATTGAGTATGTGCAGCTGCTGCTCATGCATTAAGTACATCTAATCCATCCCTCAGCCACAGTGTACCCACCACTGTGGTATCTATTTACACAGCACAGAGCTGTGGCAAATACATGAACTGATCTGCTCTAAATTGCTGCACAAACCTACTTCCTCACTGCTTACATTGAGCTGACTTGTCTGTCAGCCTTCTCAAAATGGTGCAAAGGGTTCAAGAGGCACAGTCCTTCCCACATGTATTGGCAGCAGTTCTTTCCGACAGAGCATCTCTCCAAAAGAATCAGCAACATACCAGACATGCCCATTAGTTTTACACATTTCAAAACCATTGTCTTGCAGTTTGCTTTCAAAGACACTCATCCCCAGTAATGAAACACTCCAGACTTCCAACTTTTATAACTATGAAAAACATGAAATGCATAAGATCACCTAAGACATTTTGTACAGCAGTAATCCTGGAACAGGTTCTGTGCCCAGTGAAAAATCTGTAGCTGGGCCCATGTCTCATTCTCCTTTCTGTAAACCCTATGAGACCAGGTACTTTCTCAGATATTCCAACTGTCATGCCCACTGAATAAAGCTCTGCAGAGGTGGTGGGATAAACATTTCATTTGAAGAAAATTTTCAGGAGCTGTTTAGCATCCATCCATACTGAAAGATCCGTTCCAAAGACTATCACATTGAATTATACTAATAAATACATGTCAGTCTTGCCTATCAGGACCTGGGCTTGCAGATTTATAAAATTTCAAGTCTTTGGAGCTCAACAGTGATGTTAAAGCAAAGTGCAATACAAAGGTTGTCATGTTGGTAATTTCTGTGTTGAATCCTTGTGTTGGAAACCTCACCTTTCTCCATTGTGCAATATGATGTCATGTATTTGCTGCCTGGCCCCTCTGTGCAATCCTAAAGTATAACCTTTGCACCAACTTGTCAAGGTGTGTTTTATATTCCCTCAGTCTGTATTTAGTCCACTTTGTCCTCATAAGGAGCCTGGCCCACATGGATATATATTTTTATAAAAACACCCATTCATTTTATATGCAGAACATCTCAAAGTAGAGTCATGTCAGACCAAAACCCCTTCGGCACTGAAACTGCTCATGCCAGAGCAATAGAAGAGACTCTTTTCTTTGTCTCAATACAACCCTTCCTCATCTTTGCTATCATGCACTACCAGGCAGAGCTGTGTGGTTGTATGCCATGACAATGCACCACATATCATTGCTATTATCAGGATCACAGAATCAAGGATCACAGAATCAAGAATCACAGAATATGCTGAGTTGGAAAAGGCCCACAAGGGTCATCAAGTCCAACTCTTAAGTGAATGGCCCATATAGAATCCAAAACCTTGCCATTATTTAGCACCATGTTCTGACCAACAGAGCTAACCTGTATTAGGAAAAAATCTTACCACTGCAAGCTGGTATTTTTCATGCAAGGTCTGATTCCAGAAGAAAATTCTTGATCTGTTTCCAAACATGCAGTGTAATCTTTATTTAAAAAATGAAATCTAATAAAATACATCAGATTTCATGTTACATATAATTTAATTTAATATTGAACCTAAAAGATATGTTTAAATAACAAAAAATACTGAAATGACCTTGCTTCATAAAATTTTCCAGGTCCTGTAATGGCTTCTGAAACCAATCAATCTATATAAAAATCAGAACATTAAACTTCTCTATTATCAATTAAAAATTGTTTTAAGACCTTTTCAAGCCATCACTGCATTGAATATGCTCAGGATGAGTGTACTGGAGACAAGTAGATGCATCCTGCCCTCCTCTCTTCTAACGAAGCTGATTATAACACCAACAAATGCAACTGATTAAATTCCCTTTTAATTTGCATTAGCATCACCAAACTTATGACTTGGCCAAAGCATTAAATAAGGATGTCTCAACAGATATTCTGTAAATAGGAATATCATAGAAAGAAAAGATGGTGCCTCGTTTACCTGTTAAATGTGGCATTTCATTTATCTTGTGCCAGAATCAAGCTTTTATTTTCATAAGCTTTTTTTGAGACTAACAGTGGGAAAAGGAAATGAGGCAGCACAAACTACTGAGCAGAAACAGAATTGAATGAAATGACAGAGGGAGAGAAAAATAAACTGGTAGCAGAGCTTGAAAACTGAGAATCAGATAGGGCTAAGCTCACCCTGCCACAATATCAGACTGTACCACAGTACATGTACTCTGACTGCACATGGTCTCATCTGATCTCCTGCATGTCTGTTGTTTCATCTATTCTGTTAGTAAAATAAATTAGCACGATGTTGCAGTATTGGTAATAGGAGCAAGGTACTAAAAGGGACTCATGATGCAAGAACAGCTGAGCTGGACAAGACAAATGCTGATTTAAACTGAAAGGGGACTTGAAATTTGGGAGCTCAGGTTTCTTCTGCAGTCAGCAGAGATTAACCTCTGTTATCTAGCCTATTTATCAACAAAGCAGCTGCCTAAAAAATGTGGGTGATGAAGCACTCTCTCCCCCTCCTCTAGTCATGATTCAAAACACAGTGGCTCTTGACCATGATGAGAAGCCCTCCAGGTTCAATCCCCAGGATATCAGCCACTTTTGATGGGGCTCAGGGATGAGCAATGAATGAAGCTGCTCATCCTGAGCAGTGCTGAGCATGTGGTGACACAGGGCAGCTCCCCAGAGGCTCCTGATGCCTGTGGGAGAGTGCTAAGTGATTTAGGCATACCCAGCATTAGAGGGCTTTCAAGAGGCTGTAACTTGCAAGGACAGGATGCAAAGGGATGGTGTCCCACAAGATTCTAGCCCCAGCTGCTGTTACACCCAGTAATATATTGTTCAAAACCTCTTTCCACTGATTACAATATATTTTTAAATTGACTTATGGTCCTTTATTTCTTTTGCTGCCAACTCTATCCTTTAGCTCAGCCGGCTCTCCATTCTCCCTGATGTTATGTCCTTGCTTTATTTATAGAAAGCACTGGTATCCACTCTGGGATATCTTCTCAGTAGCAGGGAGCCAGCCAAGTTCCCGTTGTTCCAGACAGGCTCTTCACTCCCCTGCTCTGCTCAGATCTTCCTACTGCACCTGTGTGGTCCAAGTCAGCCTTTTGGGCACACTGCATGCAGTATTTGGGAGTAGATCTCATAAATGTCTAGTACCACAGGACATTAATCCTTGCTATTATTAGGTATTATGGTTATTAAATTCTTATTATTTTTCAGGAGACCACTGGGAGGCTGAACTGTTCAGAACTGTTGGATTTCCTCCGCAAAGGATAGTTGTTTTATATGCTCCTTCAACACCTTCATGTTATGAAGCATACCATGATTAAAAGCTCCTTTGATACCAAAAGGTCCTTTTAACACCTTTCATTCTTACTGTTTGAACTAACTCTTCTAGAATTGTCTTGTGTGTTTCTCCATTTTCTTTACAGGCTGCAAGAGCTAGAGAGGAAAATTGCTAAATATAAAGCATATGAAGGATTTCCTGCTGAAAAACAGTGACAAATTGCCTGACAGTGTTACTCTAAGGCACCTGCTGTCTCCTTTACTGTAACAACAGCAACTGGCAGTGCTGGGTTTACTCCTGAGCTGGGTCAGGTTACCAGCAATCAGCTGTGCAGGGCTTTTCTGGGGTGCACCTGGCAGCTGATAGCAGAAGCAGCAGGGAGTGAGTCAGACCCATTCCATGGGCTGAACCTCTGTGCCTGGTCAGCACGCTCAAGGGGCAGGTAGAGGGTGAGAGAGACAGATCCCTTCAATAATAGCAGCAGCCTAGTTTGACCCTGGTCCCTGCCTCATGGCTGGGAACTAGGAGCACAAACTCCTGCAGCTGATACCAGCACAAGGGGCAGAATTCTACAGCTTACCAATACAACTATGTTGGGAAGAAAGTAAGTCAGAACTGCATAGTGCAGCTCAACAGCATCACCACAATTAATTGATGGTGCCCACTCAGGAACTGAGTTGGACGAAGATGACATGAAGTTGAAAGGATTCACAAAGTGTCTGGTTCATTTCTGCCTTGCTGAACTTGCTTTTGAAGATGGCTCTAAAGCATGCCTCTTGCACAGGAAGCTCTTGCACCTGCAACTCCAACCATTTACCATAGGCAGCAGGTCTGCTGAGCCTGCAGAAGTGGACAGTGATGCTTGGACAGCTACACCACATTATTTCTGCAAGCACAGACTGGACTCAAAGTGACTATAAGCATCCTGAACCTCCTGGCCCCCTTGTTTCCCACTTCCATTGTTGGCTGTTCTGTTTTGCTCCTGGCTCCACACAGCCCTGCAACGCTCAGGTGGGGCCAACCTAAAGAAAACAGCCTGTACAAATTGCAACCTATATATGGCCTTGCTGAGCACTTTTCTCAGACCATACAGGCACACCCTCAGACCCCAGGACTTGGGTTTTGACTATGGTTGGATACCCTTGATCCAGGTCACTGTGAATCTTGCCCCAAAATGGCTCCGCAGTACATGCTTGCATGAGAGCAATGTGGATGGGAGACAGCCCTGAAATTCTACTTCTGCCCTTTTGTGAATGACACGGTCTGATTATTTCCACTTCTTTATTAGGGGATTAGAGCTGCAGTAGAAGAGGCTCCAGACTGTTTTATTGCTTAGTGTTTTTCAGCAAATTGGTTGTGACCCCTGTAGCCCCATGCAAGAGGGCTGTGATATGTTGAAACATTTATTACACTATAAAATTAAAACAGTTCTGCTCCATGACCCCCTCCCCACCACGTCTAAGGTCAACTATGCTCTGTCAGCTTCTCCAAACAAGCAAATCAGTCCATTATTTGATATTTTTTCCTCTTGCTTTTATAACAAATATAACTGGGGTCAGGGGAACATTTATGTTAGAATGAGGGGCCACCATCCAGTGGAGGCCAGTTAAACACAGATCCAGCTTGCAGAAGGCTCGTTGGGTGTAGACAAACCCATTTGTGTTTTAATGTCATATTTAAACATTTAGGTGATTTTCTTCCAAATAAATTTCCTGTTGTGTTGTTTACGTACAGGTAAAAGACCTGTCTATCATTATCAAACTCCATAAGCCTGCTGAATTACACAACCTTAGAGAAGATACAATAAATACACCTTTTTAAATGCATCTTAAATCCTACCTGAAACCTTTCTAGCATTCCAGGTCTTTGGGTTTCCAGTCCAGTCTTAATCTGGAGTGATAATTTTGCACCAAAAGCTTTATCAGCCAGAGCTATTTAGTACCTAGTCAGGTGTTAAGCTTATAAATAGTTTATCTCTTGGCAACATTTAGACCTTGAGCTAAGAAAAGTCATTGGCTTGCTTTCACTGTCAGGTCAAGTCTGTTTGAAGGACCAGCCTATTTAAAGGACACAGAAGTACCCATGCAGACATTAAAAAAACCCAAAACAACAAAACCCACCAACCTACAAGAACTAAGCCAAAATCCAGACCAAACAGCTTTTCTTAAAAGCCCATTTCACTCATTGGTGTGAAGTCTCACAATGGATTATTTCCTTGTTGGATTACTATTGAGTCCCACTATATTCATTCTCTATTGATGGAGCAACATTTTACTTGGGGGAGAGTGTTCTTTCTTTCTGTCCTTATCACCATGTTTTACAGAAATTAAGTTCCCTGAGATAATGGATATGAAGTCTCATTCATTTCCCTGACAAAACTTTGACATGAAATCTCTTCATCTGTCTTATTTTCTTACCTTTCACATTGTCTGAGTAAAACAGGGTTATTTCCTTTTGTCAGACTTTCACCAGCACAGGCACTTTACATAATTTTCTCACCTCTCAATCTAGCTCATGTTTTGGACTCAGCAGGTTAAGCAGCATCCCCCCTGTTCAGGTGCAGTGGGAAAGAAGACAGTGTGGGCTTTTTTTCCTCAGGAGTCTATTTCAAGCCTCTTCAAAGTAGCAGGGAAACTTGCAGTTGCACCTGAAAATGTGAAACTCTCACATTTAAAAACTCCCAAGCACAAATCACTCCCAATTTCCATTTTTGGAATTCTTCACTGTTGAGATGACCTTCAGATGTGGTAGAGGGGAGCAAACTGAGAGCTGAGACACAAGTCCTCCTAATTAGTCACCTTGAATAGCTTCCCACTACTAGATGCACTCCTCAAATGTGAGATTAGGTTGTTATGCAGAGGTCCTGGTCCTTCGTGGACTTTGTAATGTGCAGTCACTTCCTGAGAGGTCCATGACAATCCTGCATGAAGTCTGTACATCACCAGGATTTGGCTCCTACCATGCCATGAAAGGACCAAAATGTATATGTGATAGATGGTAGGTGGCACCTCTATCCCCTCTGTTTCATTTCACTCTGTCCTTTACCGATTATTTAGAACATTTGGGAATCCAGGGTAAGAGCTACCATCAGGAAACACAAGACTCACCTACAAACCAGATCTTGACAAAGAATTTAGTCATCCTGTCAGATGACCAGAAAAATAAACCAGCATGACCCTGAAGCCACGCCATAGGAACACGATACCACAAAAATTGTAATGTTATTAAGCAGGTTATTTACGGTTTATAAGGTGGCATTTAGGTCAAGTCACACCACCTAAAAATCAAATGCTTCATGGTGCTGAATTTCATCTTCTTAAGAGAATTCTTTAGACTCATGTGTAACAGCTGAACATGGGAACATTTCTTTAGCTATTGCTGACCATAAATACAAAATATATCTCCCTCATTTGAACAGGGAAAAAAAAAATCCCTTTTGTTAAATGAGCGGTGTCAGTGGCCACTGCCATCCCTGTTGGAATCTCTCATGGATATCAAGTGGGTTCCTGGAAGGAGGCCAAGAGCAATCCAGGCCATGGGGATACATAAACATGGTGACTGAAGCCTATTTTGAACACATGTTTACAAAATGTTGCTACTGAGGCTGATTTCTATGATTAAAAGAACACTCATGATATTTTTGGTTCAATCAATCGTCCTTATTTATTATTTTAATTGGGATAAACTGAGAAACTGTGTGCTTGCTGGGAGACAAAGCAGCCCCAAAAAGCCTGTCTCCTCATTATCACCCTGGATCTGATCAATACTCCAGGCCAGATCCCAGGGAGGCTCCAGTGGTGCTCACTGGGCATGGGCTGTGTCCAGGTGGCACTAATTTCATCACTGACCTTCCTGCTCAGCAATGGCTGAGTGCTGATGCCAGAGCTGCTCGAGGTTTACCACAGTATTGACAGTGAGAGAAGGAGCTGGTCCTGCCAGCAGGGACAGAGCTGCACTGCCCCGTGCAGAGCCCTGGTGCTTGTGGAGCAGCCCAGCCCATGCTTGTCCCTGCCTAGCCCCAGAACAGGACTGGCACATTTGCAAAGACTCTTGGAGTCACTATGAAAGCCACTTGGTAACTGGGAGCCAGCAGAGCCAGCAGTCGCTCTGCAAGTGAGAGGCACAATAGTGGGTCAGCCGGCTGCTCTCTTCATCCAGATGCTGATGAGTCATTTTTCCCACCCCAGAAGAAAGGCAGTATCTTGTGGAAAAAAACAAAGAGTTGGAGCTACATACTACCCAGGAGAAAGGTCGTTGCAGACAGCAGGTGAGCAGATTGCACAAGGTTAGCCAGAGTCACAAGGAGGAAATGGGGACAGGGACAAAAGGATAAGTGACACTGGCTAGCTGCCAGGAGAAAGAGATGATCTCCCAAAGGGATCTGTACTGGGCTGAAGCCCTGCTCTGTTGGTATGGGAAGAATGGCCTTTTCTGGGAACTTGGCAATCCTCAACTCCCTGTAGGGGGCAGAAATTCATGCAGGGCTTTTGTGCTGGGGCAGAACCAGGAGAAAGTCAGGCTGCTGTCAGACACCTCATCATAAGCAGTCCTGGCGAGGAAGTAGGATTTTCATCAACATGAGGCAGGCACTACTTTGAGTATGGCATGTCTGTGGCACTCCTTCATGAGGACTACACATACTTCCATGTCAGCTAAACTCCTGGGGAATTGCCCTGCTCACCAAAGCACTCTGGCAACTGCAGTACCTCTCAGATTAGCAGCACTGCTGATGACAGCAGGGGTACAAACAGCCAGGAACAAGGAGCTCCAAAGCGTCTCTCTGCTCTACCACCAAACCTACATAGAGACTGGGAAAAGGTGACATAATGCCATGCTTCAATTTCCTCACAAAGAGTGATATTTCCCCAGCTCTCGCTTTTTCTCTGAAAATTAATAGATAAACAACAGAAATACTGGGAGAAATGTGCTAAAAAGGACTACATATCACCAGCAGCACATGCATCTATGCATATGTAGTTTGCACACTGCACAAAGTGCGTTACTAGTCTCCCATTGCTGCCAGTCTGCAACTCTAACAGTGCTGGTGGATTCAGCTCCTTTTAGGTGATCTGACAACAGATGGGCCATAAAGCCAGGACAGGGAGACTTGTACTTTTTGGCCAGGATATGTCACAACATGTTCTTCAAAACTGATTTTTCAGCCCCTGGGAATGTAAATGTGGGGAGCAGAGTAGTGCTGGAGAAAGCCATACAACATGCAATCTGCTAGAATAAATAAATCCACTTGGAGATGGCCTAAGTTAGCTATATATGGAGATTTCTAGAAAGTGAGAACTGCCATGGTTTTTCCATCAGTATTTCAATATTTTTCTCCAGCCTTTTTCAAAGCTCGGTATCAAAGAGGCTTAGCAGAATAATCCTGTCTTAACAGAGAGATAATAGAGACATGGAGACATGCTTGGTCAGAGGAAAGGGCAAAGAATAACATCCAGGCAGTTCCCAAGATGTTACCGCTTTGAGTTTTACTCTGAACCTTACATTGGGTCTCTGAATCTTCAGTTGAAATCCTGGCCCTATTGAGACCAATTATTTTACCTTGCAAAAATAAAAAGGAAGGAGGAAATCAGCTTTTAATCAAATGTGATTGTGGACCTAGCCTGTGTCTATATGCATTTCATAGCAAGGGCAAGACTAGTTAATAGTGTACATAAACAGACTCCTTCGCTTACTGTGATTCACTCTCCCTGCATTCCTGGCTACAGTATGTGCCCGCAAGAGACAGCACAGCCCCATCACAACAGTATGGTGAAGGCACAGGCTGAGGAGAGCAGAACTGTAACTCAAATCCTGCAGATCAGGAGGGTACTTAAAGAAATTAATGGTTTCCTGCAGAGGAATCATCTCCTTTTCATCACTAGAATTTACTTCTGAAAAAATTCGTATCATACACTTAGTGATGCAGACAGATTAATTTGGAATGTTACCATTTGATGTTGGAGGCCAGACTCTGTGCAAGATGCTGCAAAGAAGACACAAAACAAGTTACCAGTGGGTAGTGACGAAATAATAAAATGTGGAGAAAAAGTGGGAAGCATCCACATGGCACTATTTTAGATGAATGCACTGCTGCTTTTAAAATTGAGAACTTCAGGCTAACTGGTTTTCTTAACTAGTTCTTTTTCTAATGGTCTTTTAATTTCTTTTCCCTGCATATCCAACTTGGTAAAAGTAGATTTAACTGCTGCAGAATGGAAACACACTGGTAATAGAAAATATTGACATTACATTAATCATGATGGGAATCAGTGGGACTGATGTACATTTTTCTGCACTCTGATTCAGGGCATCCACTTTGAAATTCGTGCAGGATCCCTCATTTAATTCCTTCTTCTCTGAGAAAAAGAAAGTGCTACTGGAATCACTCACAGTGTCAATACCATATCATGGTACTTCAGAATCTTTTCAGACTGAGGCCAGGGGGTTCAGAGGTTTTTGGCCTCTTTGTTTCCCCACACCAGCTCCTCACTTTGCCCATTGGATTTACACTAGTCCCTTGAAACTTCCCCTGAACTTGGAGGTGAACAAGGCTGTGCTGAAACCAGCCCTCACCCCTCTTCCCACTGCACACAGTGCCCTTCCCAGTCCATTATTCAAAGGCTGAGACAACCCAGTAGCTCCAAGAGCACCGGAAGCCACAAAAGGAGAGTGGGGTGCAATTCTCTTTTGCTCATCCTCCTTCCTACACTCCCTGCTTGATGATACTCCCACTCTGGGGGGCTCCTCAGCGCAGGGGGTCAAAGAGAGAGGAGGGCAGCAGGACCAGAGGCTCTCCAGGGCCAGAAGATGTGAATAGCAATGGAGGAACAAGAAAGGGAAGGATGCAAACCCAGAATCACTGATCTCATAACAGTAACACACTGCCAGTTACACACACTGTGTTGTATTATCACAGCGTCTATCACTCTGTATGAGAAATTATTCACTACCTATGAAACACAGGGCCTCTGCTGATTTATGCCTGGTGAATGCCTTACTCAGGACTTCCAGTGGCATAACAGCATGTTCCATTCAGTTTTCCTGCAAGCTGCCAAATCTCTACACTCAGGCAAGCTTGCTAGAAAACCCTACCAAATTGGAAAGGAAGCATCTGACACTGCTTTGCATCAGGCTGCAGGGAACCAAGCCTTCGAGTTCTCCCTCACACCACTCTAAACAGAAGAGCTGGTTGGTGAAGTTTTGTTTCCTAAGAGTCATGGAATTAGACACTCCTAAATGACTCACCAGCAGATGAAGCTGGAGGCACTCATTGCAGGCAGCATAAAGTTCTTTCAGATCTAGCATCAAACCCCTTGTCTTTTGTCTCAGTCCAAAGGTAGCATCAGCTTTAATAGCTCTGGAAAACCACTTGTCAAGACCAGCCCTCCCTGAGTCACAAAAAATTATCCCAGCTAGTAAAAGCCCTGTGGGACAGCAGCTGAGAACAGTTCATGCCCCATGCTTATTTCCAAACTCAACAAAGAGTGGTACTGGTGCCAAGGATGCCAACTTTTAGGACAGGTAGGCAAGTGGTGGTAAGAGCTTGCACTTGTGCCTTGGCTGGCAGGTGTGGAGCTGTGTCCAGAGTAGAGAGTGCAGATTCACACATGCTCTCCAAAATGTCCCAGTTCTGTGTTGCAGATCCTGCTCCCCTCTCACCTTGTGAATCCTGAGCTGCTCCCTGGGTAGCTCCAGAAGCAGGGCTTATGACTGCCTCCACCTTGCTCTTGCCCAGCCACAGCTATGAGATGTCATTTGGCCTCTCAGCCTGATGACAGGGACCTGGGTAGGCACTTGTGGTGAGAGGTTTGTCTCTGGTCCCCCCATGCTCTCCAGCAAGGATGTGGGCTGGCTCTTCATCCAAAGCATGGGATAGGGGGCTGGGTGGACCTGTGCTGCCCAATGGACTGCACTGAATGATGTATGGACTGAAATTTCTTCTGATCACACAGAGGATGAAAGTAACACCTTTTCTCCAGTTGTACCACAACCCTACACCTAGTCAGTCCACTGGTAAATTAATAACAATTGCTTCTTTCAAAACAGTATGATGTAGCAGTTAACTCATAGAATGAAATGGAATGAGTTGGAAGGGACCTTAAATGTCATCTAGCTTTAACTCCCCATGCCATAGGCAGGGACACCTTCCACTTCACCAGGTTTCTCAAAGCCCATCCAATCTGGCCTTGAACCCTTCCAGGGATGGGGCATCCACAGCTTCTCTGGGCAACCTGTGCCACTGCCTCACCACCCTCACAGGGACAAATTTCTTCTGCATATCTAATCTAATAATGACCTCTTCCAGTTTAAAGCTGTTGTCCTATCCCTACATGCCCTTTTAAAAAGCTCTCCTCCAGCTTTCTTGAGTTCCGTTAGGTACTGGAAGGTGATATAAGGTCTCCTCAGATCCTTCTCTTCTCCAGGCTGAACTCTCCCAGCCTGTCTTCATAGCAGAGGTGCTCCAGTCCTCTTGATCAGCTTTGTGTCCCTCCTCTGGACTCGCTCCAACAGGTCTATGACCTTCTGATGTTGGGGGCCCCAGAGCTAGTTCCAGTACTCCAGGCAGGGTCTCAAGAGAATGGAGCAGAAAGCGAGAGTCATGTCCCTCAGCTCAACTCAGTCACCCCAGAGCCCGTTAAATTTCACATTTCATATTTTTTAATTAATTTATGTTACCATAGTTACTACATATAGTGCTGGTAAAAGTGTATGGCTAAAGACTCAGAATGAACCAGTACTCCTGTGGTTTGTACAGATATAAATAAAACCCCAAACAAAATCACTGAAACCACATCACCTGTGCTCATTTGGAGAGGACATGGATTTTTCTTTGGTGTCGAAGGCTCAGTTCAATAGCACCGAAAGCTGATATTATTTGATAAGTAGGAATCATCAAAGTTCAGTTCACGGCTTAGACACCTTTAAAAGACATCCTCTTTATAACAAATGTCCGTACAGCCAGTCAGGACCAAATCAGATCAACCAGCTGCAAATTAAGTTGTACAGTAAAATTAAGAAGAAAATAGGATTGTATTTAAAGACCTGAGGAAGACAGGTGTTCCTGTTGCTGATGTGTTAAGACAAATAACTGAAGAAGAGTTTGTGCATATGAAACATGACCCCAGTAACTCTGTCCAGTTCAGTCAGCTGAGGGACAGTGTGATTTGCTGGAAGGGACGAGCAGTGCCACAGTACTCTGCAAGACTCCATTTACCAGGGAGAGCACCACATCTTATGTGATCAGTTTATTAGGACTTAAAAAGCAAGACTTACAAGTAATTGCATGCTTCCCACACTGCCTGGCTGTGTCTGTCCTTCTCCTGGCCCCCTCTCTTTACCGAGTGTCCTCACCCAAAACTGCTTTGTGGAATCTCTCATGTTTATCAGTGTGCAGAAAAGAGGACAAAGCATCAGGCACATGGAAAAGGCTGTTTGTGCACCAGTCCTGGAGTGAATCTCATTAACTCATTAACTGTTAATAGGCACTGCTAATGCTGAAATTACTTCTGAATGTAAAAAGGACTTTCTGAAACTGTGGAGTTTGATAGAAAATGAAACTGACCCTTGAGATACTACAACAGCTATGTAAATACCTGGAAAATGAAAGTCACAGGGTCTACAGACTAGACCTGCACTTTGCTCACTGTATCCTTCAGCTTTTCTACAGGCCAGGACCACCCTCTCTCTGGCAAGTAGCAAGGCCAGCACCTCCCAGGGAAAGGAAGCTGAAGGGTCCCCTCAGGATCTCAGCCCTCAGACAAGAATGACAGCTGCAAATGTAAAATGTGACTTTTCAGCGGCATGACAGCTCCTGTTTTGACTGCAGTCTTTCATGTTTTCATAAATTAAATCAGAATTTTCCACTGAATGAAACGTTCTATTTCAGCAACATTTTCCCTGGCTTTCCCTCTTCTACCAAAATGCTTGGAAGGATTTCAATTAAAACTGTAAACTGCCACATAAAATTTTCTTTTCTTTTTTTTTTTTTTTTCCTTTAGGCCACACTAAGTCTTTTTTCTATTTTTGGAGCTGCTGTGGTCTTTCATTCTGTGACAGACCTGCAAAGGCAGAATGGTGCCCATGCCCATTCCACCATGACATAGTTCCTCTGGTGGAAATCGGGAGCTCTGACAACGAAATGAGAAAACTCAGAAATATCTCACTCCTCCTCTTTGCACCTTTGTTTAACCTGTGCAGTGTAAAATGCAATGGAATTGCACTGGCCCCAAGCAGCTCTGGGTGCTGGGCAGTGACAACCAGGTGCTCCTATTCCTCACCTATAGTTCCCCCTTCCAGCTCCCATCAAGATTCCTGCCTTCAGTTTCTCACTGTTGCCCACTGCAGGAACATGATTTAATCTAGCCCAGGTCATTACCCCCTTGAGCAAATTGGGGTTTAGCTGCTCCAGCCTCTTGAGGGAAGCCAAACAGAGGGTAGCAATGTCACCTCTGGGTCATGCTGTGGATTGCCCCACTGCACCCCACTGCATGCACCCCGATTCCCATGGCCCTGCTGCTGCCCCACAAAGATGTACACACAGCTAACCAGTTCAAATGGAGAGCTGGTTTCAGACTGTGAGACCATCACAATTAGGAGTCTGCAGAGTGTGAGTACCGATGACTGAAGCATCTGAGTGAGATTTCCAAAAGAGAAACCCACAAGAAGTGTCTGCTGAGACTATGCATGAACAGAAGTGAGGAGAGGTAAACAGTCCTTTTTTCAGGCAGGAGGCAAATGGGGAAAACAACCCAGAACTGCTGTATCTTGACAGCTTTGGGACAGTATTTGTCCATTTGATTACAAAATGCCAGTCTTTGCTGTCTCAACCCACATCTGCTTGCTTCACACACTCAGAAGTTTTCCAGTTTCCTTCAGCCTGCCTCACTGGGGAGGATATAAGGAACAACTATGATCATCATCATCATCCCTGGGACTGAACATAACCAGATCAACATGAGGGCACAAGAACAAAGTGGCTGAAAGATTCTGAGGACCGAGTTGAGGTAAAGTCTAGTCTGCTTCATCTCTGTTCCTGAGACAAAAGAGTTACCAAAACCTGGCAGATCTGAGTCAAGTAAAAGGGGCAATGCAAATACCCAGTGCTCCTGATTTCACTCGTGAACCGAAAGCAGGAAGATTTACAGATAAGTACCCTTGGACAGGGACACCTCTCAGAGGCTAACGGAGCAGAGGGAATGCCGCTGGGGGTTCGCAATGTCTCTGGTCGCAGATCCTGACGCCGCTTTGGCTGCAAGGCCGGGGTTCGGCTCCCGGGCAGGGAGCATGCAGCAGCCCTCCTGCTTTTCCAGCGCTTTGGCTGCAAGGCCCGGGTCGGGCTCCCGTTCGGCAGGGAGCGTGCGGCAGGCTCGGCCCGGCTGCCTGCTGCTTTGCCAGCGCGGCGATGCCACCCAGCGCCCGCTCCGCCGCACTGCCGAGGTGGCCTGGAGAGCAACCCCGGGGCGGGGCAGCCCCGGGTGCGGGGCAGGCCCTGGTACGGGGCAGGCCCGGGTGCGGGGCAGGCCCTGGTGCGGGACAGGCTCGGGTGCAGAACAGCCCCTGGTGCGGGGCAGGCTCGGGTGCGGAACAGCCCCTGGTACGGGGCAGGCCCTGGTACGGGGCAGGCTCGGGTGCGGGGCAGGCTCGGGTGCGGAACAGCCCCTGGTACGGGGCAGGCCCTGGTACGGGGCAGGCTCGGGGGCGGAACAGCCCCTGGGACGGGGCAGGCTCGGGGGCGGAACAGCCCCTGGGACGGGGCAGGCTCGGGGGCGGAACAGCCCCTGGGACGGGGCAGGCTCGGGGGCGGGGCAGGTCCCGGTGCGGGACAGGCTCGGGTGCAGAACAGTCCCCGGTGCGGAGCAGCCAGTGGTAGGGGAAGGACAGTCCAGTTAGAGGTGGCTATTTGCTAATGAATTTAGCTGGGTGAAGATATATCTGAGACAGAAGCAGCACAAGCTCCATCACATCCATAGACAGGCAGCCATTGTGACATTAAACACCAGGGATAAATGCTGCCCCGTTATTTCATAGACTCATGGAGTAGTTTGGGTCAGAAGAGACCTTAAAAATCATCTTGTTCCAGCTCTCCTGCCATGGGCAAGGACTCATCCCATTACACCAGGTTACTCAAAGCCCTGTCCAATCTGGCCTTGAACACTTCCAGGAATGGGGCATCCACAACTTCTCTGGGCAACGTGTGCCTGTGCCTCATCACCCATAGGAAATAATTTTTTCCTAATAGCTAACCTAAAATTTCTTGTAGGGCCCTTTAGGTACTTGTCTAGTGGAAGGTGTCCCTACCAATGGCAGGAGGGAAGGAACTAGATGATCTTTAAGGTCCCTTCCAACCCAAGCAATTTTGTGATCCTACATTTTCACCTAAAAGGTAATCATACTCACCAACACAGGAAAGAAAAGAAACAAAACCAAAAAACCCTAAAACCAGCCCTGAATAATTCACGCCCCCATCCATCAATTTAATTTATCCTGTTTAAACAAGACATCAGATTTTTAAATTCTTTTTCCAATCCAATGGAGTAGAGCATTTTATCTGATGTCACATCTGTATGGCTTCAGAAGACACAAAAAAGCTTAAGGATTACAGAACAGTCCTTCTTTGAGGCTTGCAGAGGATCAGTACACTCTGAAATATGGAGCCTGCTGCCTCCTGCAGGAGACAGGAGAGTGGCCCAGGCAGGCCTGTGACCTGGCCAGAGAAGCCATCAATGAGCACTGCCTGACACAGGCAGAAACAGAGTCACTTACCAAGTAAAACTGCAAACAGTTCTGATGTGTTGATGGGAACCTAAAGAGCATGACAAAGCTGGTACGTGCAGCAGCTTGAGACATCTTTATTGCCACGTGATGCTTTCAGTGTGTCGGAAAAAGCATCAGACAGCCCAGCCAGACTGTGGTGTTTATGGGCAGAGCAGCTGATCGCATCCTTACACGGTGAGCAAAGTGCTAAGCTGAGCACTGCTGCGGCTCCACCTCCAGACAAGGCCACAGCTCCGGCTCACAAACAGCCCGGAGGATCACCTGCTTGACACAAGCCAAGGAACAAAGAACAGATGCAGAAAATGAGACAGGATGTGAGCAAATGTAATGCTTCAAGAAATCAGCAAGACTCCAGGAAACTCTCCTACTTGTACTATAGCTGAGACTGGTGGAGCCATGTTGTAGACCTGAAACAAACTCAACTGTCCTGTGAAAATCTCTCCTTTCTCGTTTTCTGTCAGTGCTTTGATCTGTCCCAGGTCCTGCCCCTTTTTGGTTCTCTTTGCTGTGGGAGGCACAGGTGGGTGCTGGCAGAGGGCAGCAGCCACCAGCACAAACACAGTAATTGCCAGTGGGAGGATGATGGGAACAGCAGTCAGCGTTTCAAGGTATGCCAGCTGTCCAGGAGATGAAATGTGGGAGGTTCCTGCGATATAAATAGCTATTGCATTAGTGCTGGATTAACAGGAGAAAGGCCAAGCTTAATCCCTCTCTTAGTGTGCTCCTGTGTACTGGGAAAAGGGCTGAGGAAGAGACTCTTTTCACAGATGAGCTGACAGACAGATACAGAGCATTTTGCTTGAAAGAGGAGACACTGGAGGAAGATACATCTCCAGGAGTAGGACTTTCTTAGCTGTAGTAGCTTAAATTTAAATGACACCGTCCTGTTGCAATTTTTGTTTTAAATCCTATTAACAAGAGATAACAGATGTTTTTGCTATGAGTATTTGTCATCTTTCAGGACCTCTCCTTGTATTCTCCATCACTGCAATGCAACAACACTTGGCAAGATTTGGTTTTAGTGCAATAACTGAACAAATAAACATAAGGAAGGCTAAAAATATAAAAAGAGAAGGATTTATATAGTGATAACACCCAGAGAAGCAAGGCAGAAAGGTGGGTGATAACTACAGGCAGTGGTGAGGAACTTTGACATGCAAGATGCTGAAGCAGAACTTAGAGGTGAGGAGGAATCCATTCATATTAATGGATTTCATTTCCCTCTTGCAAGGAGGAGGCAGGATTCCACAAGGAGGATAACCACCGCTTGTGCAGCAGCATCATTCTGGTTTTGTACATGGGACAAAACAGTATGTCCACAAAACACCTCAGTGTGAAACTAGTACAGGAGTTAATTACTCTACCAGCTTTACCTCTCGATGTATCCACTGCTGCAATCTGCTATGCGCTTTGTAATCCAACACCAAAGGGAATTCATTTACTTTAAATTCCATGCTGGGTAGGGCAAAATGTACTATCAGATTTTATCAGGATGGATAAAACCAGTGGCTAAAGCAGAGGGAAGACCTGTTTACTACTCACAGCAGCAGCCTTTTGAATCTGATGGTTTCCTTCAAAACTTGTGAGAAGATTGCATGCAGCCTGCTGAACAAACAGGGGTTTGAAGTGATAAAGGATTTGGCACCCAAACAGGTTCTGGCTTAGGGGATGTGAACGACTTTTTGATCAATGCTTGTTAAGCACACAAGAACCTGGTCTGCAGGTGGTGGTTCTGGCTGTATTAATAGTCCTGGATCAGTAACTAATGAGAGCTGTCAGGAATTAGCACACACCACTTATAAAGCTGTCACTCAAATCTAGTTCTCTCCCCACACTCTACAGTATTTAATAAATTTTTCTAAATGAGTGCTTACTTTTCACATTAACTTATCTGAAAAGTTATGCTAATAGCTTAAAAATAAAGCAGAGAAGAAGAACATGAAGTTCTAGTAATTGCAAAGTCACAGAAATTTTTTTCTTGAACTGCTTCCTCACTAACTCCTCTGCTTTGGCTGCTATGTAGAGCAAGGCACATTTACCAGCCCTGTGTGTACCTGTGCCCTGTCCATTAGTCCTCTACTGAGGAAACGGTGCCATATATAAAAGGGCCTGACCTGCTTTTCAGGGAATATGAAATGGTCATAAATATAAGTACACCAAGGAGCAGAAATGTTAATTTATGGCATTGATTGCCCAGCAGTGGAATCAGTGTCTGGCTGTTTGCTCTTGGACCATAACTCAGCTCTGGGAGGCCATAATTCATCATGAACTCAGTTCTGGTTTCACCATCTGTGTAAGGAACAGTTTAATTAAAATACAGGAATAACAAGACAGCTTCTGATTATATACAAAAGATAAACCTTTCCCAGTCTAGGGTTTTGGTTTGTCGTTTGGTTTTGTTTTGTTTTTAAATAACAAGGCATTGCAGTAAAACGTGAATGTCATATAATGGAAACTGCAAACATTTTCTTTATTCAAAGGAGGAAGTTGTCCCTGGTTATGGTGACACCAAGACTTTTGTGTACAGAAAAGTGCTTTTGTAATTAAACAGTTCCTCATTAATTTACTCAGTTTATTTTTGCACTCACATTGATCATATTTTAAAAAGAAGAAAACAACATTAAATTTCAACTTGATAAACCTGTCCTAGGGTTTTTATGCACCAAATATCCGGTCTGCATTCCTGTTTGTTTTTTTTTTTTCCAGTACATTAATGTAATTTTTGTTGTCCTTGTACAGAAAATAGGAAGAAAAAAGATAAGACAATGTCAGGAATCCTGTTTCAAGATTTAAAGGAAGCTGCATTTTTTTGGCTCAGATTTAGTTGGGATAGAACATTGAAATTTTCTTGTTTCTTTTGAAATTTGTGATGGCAACATTTTCTCCAGTTTGCTTTCATTTATCATTTGGTAAACATATACTCCATTTTTTTAATGAATGAAACAAACAACTGCTGGGGAATGGAGATAATGATAATACTTTTTCTTATATAAAAATACATAGTTTAATTAGCTAAAAAATCACACTGTGTGCATGTATATACACATATATAGTTGAATGAGGTACTAGAAAATAGACTTTTTAAAACTTCTATGATGAAACGGACATTATTTCCACTCATGTTTATACATGGATATATGTGCAAGAATAAACATTTTTCCCAGATGGAGCTTAGGAGATTTTGAGAACCTAGGAAAAGAAAGAAAATTAGTGATAAATATTTCAGCAAATTAATTCTCACAATTTTGTTTTAACTTGCCAAGAAAACCTCACTGTGACATCATCTCAGAACTGCGGCGATGGAAATGGCCTCACTTGAGGCAGCTTAGAAGTAACCTGAAGGAGCAGTGACTACACCTTATACCTTATCCATGTGTTATGGAAGACATTTAACTATTCTTTCTGAAGAGACTCATTTAGCATTAATTGCTTAGCACTAGTAACTAAAGCACTTGAAGCTCTAGGCTGCAAGGGCTGACAGCCAATTTTTTGAGAAAACAAATGCTGCTAACACAGAACTAGCAGAATCCAGCAGATGTGAGTGAAATTAAGAAGATAAGGACAAGGAGGAAGGAGACAATTCCAAGAGAATGAGGTAAGTTCAGAATGAGGTAACTTCTCTCAGCAAGAGAGAAAACTAATAAGAAATCAGGAGGGCACTGACCAGAATGAAGTGACTGGTTGTATGGGTTGAGTAGTGGGTGGTACAGGTACAACTGAGGGGCTTGATCTGGGTTCCTCCAGGGACTACTAGGTTTTACCATACCCAGCTTCTGTTTGCATTTATATGGAAAAAACAACAAGTAACATGGGCCTTCCTGCTCCAGGAGTTCTCTGGCTCTACTACTATATTCTTCAGTTTGTTTAAAGATGACTTGAAAGATACTGTGTGGATTTTTAGACACAGTAGAGTACTGCAGATCCTGGATATTGGGGGAGATGCTACAAAGGCAGAGGGAGTGGGGTCCAGAGAGAGGAGAGGATTTCCAAAGTATAAGAGGAGCTTCTGCTCCTGCAGGGGGATTGCTGAATTATTCCAAATCCCTAGCAGTGTGTGAGAGCAAGGCGTAGCGGGCGCTCCGTCGCGCCTCCGCAGCGCCGCCCCGTGGCTCCGCGCCGATAACTCCGCCTTAACGCAGCCACGGCAGAGCATCACCCCCCGCTCACCCTCCGTGTCCCGCCTGAAGTACAACTGGTTTTGAAGCAACATGTCACGCAAGCATTGTCCCCACAAACGGCACAGCGCTATGATTTAAAATAATTTAGTTATCTTAAACGAGAATAATGTTATTTTAAAAAGATGCAGTGTTTTAAATCCAGCAACTTTACTGCCTGCTCCTTATGATGATGGGCCCCGTTATGATTGCGCTGTGTTTCACTCCAGCTGCACACAGGAAGATCTGCAGGATCAGCCTCTAGAGAACTCAAATCTAACCCTTATCACTGACAGATCTTCATGCTACATGAGTGGAAAATAATATGTAGGCTATGTAGTGACAAAGCCAGAGGTACTTGAAGGAGAGCCTCTACAAGCCTTGATGAATTAACTGCGTTAGCAAGAGCAGCCTGGTGGAGACATCAACAGTGTTTATTCTTATTCTAAGTAAGTTTTTGGAGTGTGTCATGCAGTTGGTATGCTATGGAAAGAATGAAGGTTCCTTACCTCAGCAAGAAAGCATATTTCTAATGAAACTGAAATCTATATGCTCTTGGAAACTATTCAGCTTCCAAGGGAAATTGCTGTAGTGCACGGTCCAGCCCAAATCAAAGGGTCCAGCAAAAGCAGAACAAATAATTAACTGGCAGATTAAGCAACTAAAACTGCTGTCCAGCAACCTATAATGAGTGTGCCACTTGTAATAACTCCCTCTGCTGACAGTTGACTAGAGATCAGTAATCCAGCCCAAATGTATGCAGAGGTTACTCAGGAAGAACGGGCTCGATGGGAGAGTTGGGAGGCTGTGAAAGATGAAACCAGAATTTGGACTATTGGAAGATAACCTATTCTACCAAGAAAGTATTTAATGATTTTGGTTTCATGATAAAATACATGCAGAGATGATAGCAATTGTTAACCAGATTGAAAGAATGTGGGCAGTCCCCAGAATATATATGGCAATGAAAAGTATTGTGATTTCTTTCCCCACATGTATAAAGTTTTCCAACATAAAACTCAAACAAGCTGTTGAAGTATGATCATATTCCCTTTTCCCATTTTCAAAGTGGTTATGCTGACATGCCTCTTATGAGCACTGGTAATCATGGATCAGGTCTCAGAATGGATAGAAGCTTTTCCCACCAGGAAAACTGTTACTGTGGGAGTGATTAAAACATCCTTACCAGATATGGAATACCTGAAAACATAGAACCTGCTAGAATCTGTTCTCACTTTCCAGCAGCAATACTAAACAACATCTATAAAATTTTAGGAACACAGTGACAAGTACACATTCAGTATCATTCACAGTCCTCAGGAGAGGGGAAAAGAATGAATAAGACTCTCAAAAACAAAATTGCTTGAATTTGTAGTCAGGTAGCTTTGAAATGGCTACCTGAATGGCCTTTAGGAATAGAGCAATGGGCTATCAGAACTATGTTGTGCCACCAGCAGAAATAGTGTTTGGCAGACATTTGGCTATATCTGCCACCTCTGTCCCTGCTATGACCAGCCTCTTAGATGGAGAGGAACAAATTACCAAATTTAAACCAGGGACACAAAAACATCTACAAGGAAAAAAGGCACAAGACTGGTGGTTTCAACCAGTTTTATTATTGGGCTGTCTTCTTAAGATACTAGAATGGTTACTCCAGTTCAGGTATCAAACTCTTCATTGTATAGATGTTTTGGTTCCTTTTTTCTTCTAGAATGCAAGGACAAAGGAGAAAATTCCAAGAGAATGAGGTAACTTAAGAAGGCTAGCCCAGCAACAGTGAAAACCAGTAAGAAACAGAGAGACCACTGAGCAGAATTAAGTGAAGATAAGTGTGGATTGGGGGATGGGTGGTACGGGTATAACTGGGAAGCATATATCTAGGGAAGGGATCCCTCTCCAGAGGGACACACAGCTGTAACCTAAGAGCTAACAAAAGAGGAACTGGAAACCTTCACTTGGACTTGACAATAATCAGTGGGATCCTAGGGTTGGACCCTGTTAAGATGGGCAGTGTGTGCAAATCCGTAATACCTGTCATCTTATACTGCTATAGATATTGCCACGAATAAAGAAAAAGAAACTTCACTTCTAAAAAACAATCCACACTAGTGATTAGACTGATATTGCATCAATAAAAAAAAAATAATCAGACCCTTAATTAGCCCAGTGGTACTAAAGCCCATTTTTTAGTGCCTGTTCTGCTTTTCCAAGCCAGGTTTTGTGTTTATGTTCTGTAAGTGCAGCTCTCACCTACAGAAATTTGGCAATTTGTACCATCTAAAGTTGGTTGCTTTGGAAACTGGTGACAATTTCTTCCAGTTTCACAGCAAGAGCTGTTGAACTCCAAGGCAAAGAAGCATAGCCTCTCTTATTCACTTGCTTCCTCAGGCCAATAAACTTGCCACATGAATGACAGATTATTTTCCTCTTTGTTACTCACTCTGGGAAGCCAACCCCAGGAGGAGCTTATGACTGACTTGAGAAGAAGCCTTGCAATACCTTTCACAAAAAAAAATTGAAATAGAAAATCTCTCACAGGCCAGAACAATATCAGACAACATCTTCCTGAGTGTCAGAAGTGGGCTATAGAGGGGATCTATAGAGGTTTACAGAACCAGGATAATTTTCCTAAAGAGAGCCCTTCTGTTTTGTGCTTCCCTTCTACTTCCCAAACCTATGACCACTGACATCCTACTTTTCTGCAATGACTGTTGGGTATTACTTACAGATTGTTGCTTGCTATATTATCAGTCATTCACTTCATGGTCTTCTGAGTTCCTTCCTGCACCAAGCCATTCATCAAAAAGTCTGGAATAGCTCAGGCACCCAAAAAACACATCCTGCTAGCACAGGACAAAGTAGTGGGCGTTTCAACACCCAGGAAAGCACAGCATTTCTCACCACATCTTCCTGCTTGTGTCAGGCTGTGTGAGGTGAGGCTGTCAAAGTGTCTGTTTCCAACCTCCTCTCCCCTCAGGGATGCAGTGTGTGGTACCCAGTCCTCTCTCAGAAAGGTGTGAATTACATCCCCTGTGCCACATGGCCAGCCCTGTGCCTGGGCTGCTGGCATATGGCAAGGCACCACTCCAGCTTCTGCTCTGCTAATTTGCTGTTTTATTAACATACAGGGGAGGAGAGAAAAGGCATGGGGAATGTCAGGAAACTCTCTTGTCTAATATGTGAGATCCTGTCCAAACTATCTCCTCAGCAGATGCCTTAAACTGCAGGGACTCTTCCTTTTCTTTATAGAATATGACAGAGCAGGAACTCTATGGCAGGGATGAGGTCAACTGGCCCCATGCATTCAGAAAATAAAAATGAAGGTTCAGAAGCTATGGTGTCATTTTTCTGTTAGGTAGTACTGGTTGCTCTGTATCAGCTTGTACCCTACCACCACTCTGCTGAAGTCGTGCTTTTATTAAACTACTTGGAAGTTGCTTTGACAGCTTAAATAGACTTAATAAGTCTTTAATTATGGGTATTTCAGCAGACATAAGCTGCCACAAAACACGAGATTACTGGTTTGAGGCCTCAGTATAACTGCTGTGCCAGCAGAGCATTAGAGAAAACATTTGATACTATGTATTTGATAAACACGAAGATTACACTACCCATATGGAGTTGATGTAAAATTCTTCATGTCTAATTTGCACAAGTAGTACACATGCAAATCAGAGATAGAGGAAACATTCTGCTTTACTGTCCTCTTTCTGCAGCAACATCATTCACATAGAAGTGGGGCAGCTAAATAGTAGTATCTTTCAGTTATTGGTTTAAAAATTTTTTAGAATTAGCTAAAACAAATACTAAAGCAAATACAAGGTTTTTCCTCTAGCTAGAAGGCTCAGGGTATCCTGGTAAGATAATGATGAGGCAAAACAGGCAGCCACAAGAGAGCTTTCAGAGCTCTAGACAAGTATTCTTTTTAAAACACTGAGACATTTTTAGGGTCCAAGCTCTGCTTTAGTTCCTGTGGGGGTGCAGCATCAGTAGATTTAAGAATTGAGAGTTCATGCAGAGCACATAAGAGGCTGCAGAAGAAAACCAGCCCCAGAGCATGTCCCATAAGCAAATGTGAACCATTAAGCATCTGAACAGGCTCTCCAGGGAGTGGTGGAGTCACTATCCCCAGTGTTCAAAACACAAGTGGATGTGGCACTTTGCTATATGGGCATGGTGGCATTAAGTTTTATGATTCTATGAAGGCAGCAAGGAGGGCACAAGTCTTGCCATGCTCCATCCTGGAGAGACTTAGCAAGACAGTGGGCTGGGAGTATAAGAGCTGGGTTGTTAAACACAGGGAAACAGAAGCAGCTGAAAAACTTCATAGCAATGATAGAAATGAAGTAACAACACTCTCACAGTCCCCCAATTCTGTTCTCCTCATGGTCTCATGGAATTAGAAATTGCTGAAACTTGTGTAGATTCAGACAGGGAGATGCTGAGCTCTGTTGTCAGGATCCAGCCTTGATTTTGTTCATAACATGGAAACAGAAATGCATAATAAGATGCAGAAAAGGCCTACCCTGTCTTCAAACCCTTCAGGATGCAAAACCAATACAAGTTTCCTTTCCAAAATATAAGAGTCTGATTAAAATGGCACAGGAAAGAAATGGGGGTATGCTTACCTTTGTTCAGTTCCTTTTTCCAGCCTTCCTTACAAGGAACTGTCACAAAATTGTTATTTTTCAGATGTCACATTAACTCCAAAGATGTGTCTCCTCACATGAGAGAGGAAACAGAATCTTACCATCTCTTCTCCCCAAAACCTCCCCCTCTGCTCCCAAGGGCATGAGACAAACAGTGCATAGCAAGGAAAGTCTCATACATAATTGACAAGTCCTGTATGCTTGTGATTACATTGTCACAGCTCTTCTTCAGTAATGCATGAAAACAAGAGAAAAGCCCTCCAGAGACAGAGGGCTTCAATTATTTACAGAGATGAAAGAATAAAGAGTTTGTTATTCTCACATAACTAGCAAGTTAGAGGGGGCACCCAACTCCACAGACAAATTTCCCTGAGTAGCTGAGTAAATTGGTGCTTCTTGTCATGGCAGTGACACTGGTTCATTCCATACTGTTTGAGATACAGAAACAAAGCTTCATCCAGAGCCAGTAGGTGAAGGTTACCTGTCCTCCTGCCAACACGGATTCCACTGTCTTATCTTTTGGGTGCTTTTCCCCTCTCTCTTGCCTGCTAAGTGTAAACATCATCAAGTATGAAGGATTTAAAAATCTCAAGTAACTGAAAACAGACACAGGCTTTGGAGTTTATGGCAGATATAATTTAGCAAAAATTCAAAATATTTTTTTCTGGCATATTTTAAAAAACAGTTTAAAAAATATTTTCCCAGATCAGGTTAAAATTATTTAAAAGCATAAAAAGCATAATTATCATGGAGCAGTTTTCAAAAGTGACATTTCAAAACATCATCTCTTCCATTACAGCGAAGATCATGGTTCTAACATGTTTTCAAATAGAGGCTTAACTCCAAATATTAATCAAGAAAACACTGAGTAGCAACACTTATTCCTCAGAAATCTACACATCTCTCAAGGTCAGTCCTGACCTTAACTTTTGCCACCTTAACTTTTTTTTATACATTCAACATGTACTAACACGGGACTAAGAGAATTAATCTGGTGGAGAACAGAACAAAGAAATATTATCAGAGGAGAAAGAAAATTGGGACATTTCCATAACCAAAACTGTAGACTTACTGGTAACATTATCTGTATTTTCTCTTTCACACTGAGCTGAAGGCAGTAAAAGCCAAACCTCCCACTACCACCAGCTCAGACTGTACTCACACTATATAAAGCCAACCTTCCCCTGTCCTTCAAAGACATTAAAATTCAAGTCAGGTTTTATCATTAGAGTATGCCCACAGTGAATTCCATCCAGTAACTCTTACCCACTCACAAAATGGAGTAATTATCAGAACTATGTGACAACTAATTATCTTCTATTAATACAGAGATTTAAGAAAAAAGTAAGAATATAAAAAAACAAGATCCAAGACAAGATTCAACAGTAACTAACCAGATGTTAATTGAGCCCTTTAAATCAGCATTTTGTTTTGTGCCTGCACAACCAATACACAGGCAACATCCTTATACAATCTGTCTTCCAGCTGGGTTCCTCCATAAGCACTGACAGCCTTGGTAAGGATAGTCCTCGCTTCTGTTACTCTGACTGATCTTGCTGTTATCTAATTTTATTTTATTGATTTCTTCTTCTTAGCTTGCTTTTTGGACATGGCACCTAGAGCTGAAATGCCCACTGATGTCTGAGGCAAGAGTAGTTTTCCAGACTGTGTTGGGTACTTGGTTTTCATAAGGACTTTAAACAGTGGCTGGGACAACATATGTTTCAGTTGTTTTTTCATCCCCTTCAGCATCTTTTGCTTCTGGCTTTCTTCTTGCTCACTAGCTTTTCTTCCTTGGGGCAGAAATCAAAGATACAGAACGTCACAACAAGAAAAAAACTTGCATTGCAGGCCTTTGTAGTGATAGGGGCAGATGCTGACCCCACCTTTCTCTCTCTGACAAGGTTGCTCAACTACCAGTCATCTATGACATTTTCAGATCACCCAGGCTGTTCACAAGGTAATGAGATCGAGAAGAATCCTGACTACTGAGTAACCATAGTTAAGGCCTGAACTGAGGAGAAAAATGAAGCCAAGGTTGCTGTAAGGTAAAATTGAAAGCACATTACTAAATCTTTCATTACTGTGTAAGAGGCACTTCACTTACAGCAGGAATGACTGGGAACTTAATTGGTCTCCAACAAGCTACACAAGATTTAGAGACTGAGTACACTTTAAAGCATAAACCTGGCAAGATTCTGGATGGCAATTACAAAGTGTTTCACTTGAGAGTCACAACTTACTTGGACTGGATGTGCTGTTTGGAAACTCATTCCAAAGCACAGCATACTCAGATTGTGTCAAAACAAGACAGCAGAGTGCTAATTATCTGAAAGCACTCCTGAACAATTTAGACAAAGATGGTTAGTGTTTGCTTGCAAAGTGGTTGAGAACCAGCTAGTCCAGGCAAGAATAAAGAAATACATTAATCCAAACATGCTTCAAAATTAAGGCATTGGCATACTTAGCAGCTAACAGGTTAGAGCCAGACTAATCTGAAGTGACCTCTGCAGCAACCCTATTCAGCCTGCCTTCAAAGAACTGGTAGGAAATCATACCTTCAGCTCCCAAAATATGAACACAATGGGGCATTTTACAGTCCATCTAAACTTTGCAAAACTTCATGGCATTGAACTAATAACCACTTGCAGTTGTACAGCCCTACACATTCTCTCAGCTACAGTCTGTCTGCAAAATATTTAATTTTAAAAATATAAGAAATTATTTACTTCTAACAAGCCACCAAAAACCTCATCAACCTCAATATATGTATCAGCCATTTAGCCCACAAGCTCAGCCTATTTCAGGCTCACATAATATTTGGTGTTCCCTAGCACTTCCTGGGTGTTCCCACACAGAGCTGTCAGGCTCCTGTCCTGATGCCTGACTACTAAGAGAGTGGGAGAGAGAAGCAGAAGTGTGGAAACAGCCTTCTCTATGACAAGAGAGGACAAGACTGAATCAGGACATACTAAGCTGCTTAGATTACTCTGAAATGCTTGCCAGAAGCTCAACAGTTCTTGTCCTACAACATGTAGACTTGTCTGTGACTTGCCAGAACTGTCCCACCTCACTCCCTCAGCTCCAGCACTCTCTGCTGCACGATCATCCTGAAAACACCACTAACACCACGCATCAACAACTCCTTTCCTTCCCCCCCCACCCCTGCCATGCAGCTTTTTAAGCTTCTCTGCCTTGGTGAGGCTTCTTCTGGACACCAGTGCTGGGGGCCCTACTGAGCATACCCATGAAAAAACATTTTCTACTTGCCCATCAACATGTCATCATCAAGATCCATCTCAAGAGCCTCTGCAGCTTGCTGGAGCCATGAGTTGTGTTGTTTTGCCCGACTGTTGAAAAACTCTGCCTTCTCAATCTGCCTTGCCAAATTCATCCGTTCCTGCAATGAAAGTACGTTTATACATTATGATCAGGTTTAAATATGGGGTACTTTAGCAGAGTAAGTGTTTGAGAGCATGCACTACAATGCAACTGGGATGCAGAGACACTTTTGTTCCCTACCTATGTCCCAGGAGATGCCCCACCTAACAAACACATCATCATTCATTTTCCTTCCTTAGAGCCATGATGAATCTAACTTCTAAAACATCTCAACTACAAAACATACCTGAATGTTAACTTAATGAATCATTATAAACACTTGACAGACATCAAGAACAAACCATGATTGAAATACCAACCATTTCCAAGTTACATATTTATATAGTACAGCTTTATCTCAGAGTTATTAGTCTCAGCAGTAAGGAGTAGCCACTACAGCCACTACTCTCATTCCATTCTAAAGAAAGTAAACTCTTGCAGGCCATATGGAAGTTACAGATCGTATTTTCAGGAATGCACCTGGATCTTGTTTAAGCACAGGATAGAATGTGCTGTTCTTCTTCCCAGCTGCACAAAGGTGGAACAAAGATGTCCAGCAAACCTAACCTGACCTGCAGGCTTCCAGCTGGGCCAAACAAAGAAGTAATTCACTGTGGAAAGAAAATCTGCCCTAACAGTAAACATGAACCAACCAGAAGCAAGTTCTGCTCTTTGGAATGAGCCTGCAGTTTCATAGAACAAACCCGTGCAGGAATCTGAATAGTCAGGTGCTACACAGTAACAGCAGCAGCCAGGACTTCCACGGGAGAGAAAGAAAGAAGGAAAGAAGGAAAGAAGGAAAGAAGGAAAGAAGGAAAGAAGGAAAGAAGGAAAGAAGGAAAGAAGGAAAGAAGGAAAGAAGGAAAGAAGGAAAGAAGGAAAGAAGGAAAGAAGGAAAGAAGGAAGGAAAGAAGGAAGGAAAGAAAGAAGGAAAGAAAGAAGGAAAGAAAGAAGGAAAGAAAGAAGGAAAGAAAGAAGGAAAGAAAGAAGGAAAGAAAGAAGGAAAGAAAGAAAGGAAGAAAGGAGAGAGAGAGAGAGAGAGAGAAGTAGTACTTGAATACTTGCAGTGGACCACGAAGTCAGTCACTCCTTAGATCATTACAAGAAATTTAAAGTAAGCGTTTTCCATCTCTGTAAAATTTAAGTCCTCTTTAAGTCTATCCTGGTTCAACAATTCTATTCCTTTCAAGTGTGAAACCCCTTTAGACTTTTCCTGAACTTGAATGAAGGCATGCAAAAGGAGGGAAGGAGCGTGATTAAACCCAGAACAAAGTGTAAATAAGACTTGACTATAGCAAGGGCTTATGAGGCTGGAATCTTGCAACTACAATTGAAAAATCTCTTCTGGGGAGAGAAGCACTATTACAGATAGGAGACATCTTTGTGAGATGGTGACAGGAAAAGGAAAGTGTAGAAACAATATTTATTTGCCCATTAATTGAGAGAGCATGATAAGAGCCAAGAACTACTCATCAAGAAACACAGAAGGAACCTCTGAAGCAACACTCTTCAAAAAGAACAGATTTCTTTCAGTAACCAGAAACGTTTAGTGGGTGGAAGGGGGCAGTGGAGGAGACAGGGGTGGAAATCAGATTTTCTTCATTACCAAGAGGAGAAAAAAATGAATCCATGGAAGCATTTATTTGATTTTCTTTCCTCTTTCAGAAAGCTGCATCTCCTGAAAGAAATACCCTATTTGCAGCAATCCTGGGTTTTGAAACTTGCTGTCATTATTCCCAACATGAGGATACCACTGTTGCCACTGGCGTAGACCCTGGTCTCAGTGCAGCAGGAGTCTTCCTCATGGTATTCTGATTCAGGCTTAACTAATTGGATTGGACTATCAGACTCCTTGCACTCTTCCCTGTTCTCAATGACTGTGCAATATTCAGACATTTCTACCCCAGGTGGATTCCCTTAAAATCTAGTATTTAAATATGTCCCACTTGTATATGATTGACCATCCAAACTGTCAAGAGAATGCTGAGACATGAAATAGTCTCTTATTCAAGAAGCAGAAAATCTGCAGTGACTAGATGCTTTCTAAAACACATTGTTTTGCAAATTCTAACCATTGTCTATATTGTGACTTAGTGAATGACTGAATACTCTTTAAAATGGGCAATAACCTAGAAGAGGGGAAACACACTCAGTTTTACAGAGTTCAGTGGCAGCTGAGGCCTCATAGTACAGGAACTTTCAGAAAAGCAGACAACTCACAACTTCAGATGGGAAGAGGCAGGTGAAGACCACTGAATATCCCTGGGCCTGCTACTGTTCTCCAGTCTGTTCCTAACATGAGAGGTTGTAAACAATGTACTTAGCAGAGCCATCCCAGCTCCACTGCCACAAAACATATTCACTTCTCTACATTGTTTCTGGAAAAATGTAAGTGATTTTTATGTTTGAACACCTTTCTTGGGCCAGTTTTTGAGCAGAAATAATAAAAAAAATATGAAGTGTAATTAACAAAATTTTCAAATCCAGATCCTCTAGAGTAAATTTCATCTGAAACCTGGAAAGAACACAACAGGCAGTATCATATCAGTAATAAAAATAAGCAAGCAACTACTCAAGCTGCAAAAAGACTCTTATTTCTTTACCTTAATAGAAATCATGCACTTGGCATCAACTGGGAAAAATGGCAGCTCTTCACTCTTCTCCAATGTTTTATAGATTTTCCGAAAATTGATCAAGTCCTCAGGGCCAATCAGCAACAGGCTGAGGCCTTCATTGGCAGCTCGGGCTGTTCGGCCACTTCTGTGCACATACAGCTCAGAAGTACGAGGGACCTGCAAGAATTCAGAGAAGCTATGGACAGCTGCAGCAGCCTGCATGCTTTGGACAAGAGGCTGCCAAAGAATATTGGCTTTTACACACACAGTACATTGCATGCAACACAGATGAAAGTAATGTAAAGGATGATGTCTTGAGATACTTTGTGTTCTCTGATCCAGAATTTTTCCTTGCATAATCTTTTGTGAGTCTCTCCTAACTTCTGACCCTCTGTCATTTCATTTGCAAAACAGGGAAATATTTTATGTGTCCTCAGAGAAGAGCTATAAGGCTGAGTAATTTGACATCTTTGGATATCAAAGGTAAGCAAAAAGCACAATCATATCTACTATGTCATTTCTGATACATAATCACATATTCATAACGTGCTACCTACTGCAGTCAGTCACTGCAGGAATAAGATCTCTAAGTACAAAGGACTAAGGACAGTTAAATGATTTAATCTCTATGCTCAAGACTACACTATACATGGGACCAAGAATTACAGCTTTACAGTGTTCAGGATTTGGATCAGCAAAAACTTATATCAAACCAAAATAGTAAAAGGTAAAACATTAAAAACACTTAACCTGGTAGTGGATGACATGCTGGACATTAGGAATATCAAGGCCACGAGCCGCAACATCTGTTGTCAGGAGGACACAGCTGAGAAAATGACAAAATTTAATAAACACAAAATTGAAGAGTAAATAATTTGCCAAGGAACATAAAATACAGCAACCTAGAATTCTACCATAGCAGTTTAAGGAAAAAGTTTATACTGTATTATCTGTAGGATATATTAATTCTGTTTGCCTTACAGAAATGATACCAAATTTTCCTCAAGGGCAGTCTTGAAACAATAATTCTTAAAAGTAAAATTTAAAAATGCAAATGTTGCCTTCAGCAGGTCTATTCTGTTTTCAATAAATAAATGCACTACCTTGCTGGATCCTATTTTCCTATGTTCTCCTTCTCAGTTCATAAAAACGCTAGGAAAAAAATCTATTCAGTGAGGAAGGGGGGGTATGTGCCCTTGCATTACACTTTTCAGTGCACTGTCCAGGTTTTAAAGAGTTCTTTTAGCTTGCTATGACCACACCATTAACAACAGTCAATCCTCTGGAAGTACAGACATGTTATTAAAAGTTTTACCAGCTGAAAAATCACATTATTAACATTATCTATTTAAATAAAAGTTTTTTGGGGGTGAAGTATCTTCTACCAGCTTGCACTCAAATAAACTCTCAGTAAATTAAAACCTAGAAATAAACGGGGGAGTTCTGTTCTACCAATTACTATTTCTCCTTATCCCTAGACAAGACAAACTACTCAAAGAAGTTATTCTTTTATGTAACAGTCTCTACAGAGACAAATGTCTCCCTAGGATATGGAACAGTTTGTTTTAAAAAATCTCCCAGCAACTGAAATGAGTAACTTTTAGGTAATGGAAATCTGTTAAGATTTTATGGCATCTGACTGCATACTCTATTGCTACAAGGTTCAAAGCAGAAATAACAACAGAAAATTCTACAGCTTGCAATCTGCAGAAGGCCATGAGAAATGGCCTCATAGATTTCTTTCCTGCCTTGAAAATCTGCAGTCTGAAAACACCTCACCTGACCTATGCAAATGTTATCAATACATTTGCCAAGGGATGCTGCAGCTCCATCAGAGCAATTCAACCTCTGTTCTCCTTTCCTGAATCGATTACCAAGGTACAAACCCCAGACAGCACATAGCAGTTCACAGCAGGATAAAATGTGAGGCTTCTGGATGATGGAAGTAATGACACTAAAAATCTCCTCCAAAGGCCACGCCAAAGACAACCCAAAATAACGTTTCCTAAAATGGCAGGCTTGGGTAATCCCTGGCTGCCCACTACTGCTGAAATGCACAGCTGCCCTTTTGCATTGCTCAAAGATACTTTGACCCTTGGGATACTAATTTACGTAACTAAACCTGCAAATGAGTAATAAGCGGTTAGTTTTCTGATGGTTTACGGAGATTCAACAGCTTACAGAGGATCAAATGAGCTGCCAGGACATGGGCAGAGCTGTGCAGGGCAGTTCTAAAAACATGTCTGGAAACAGGGCAAGTGACAGCTCCTTCAGCAGCAACAACCTCTCAGACCACGGGATATTTCAGGCTCCAGTGGACCTCAGAAGTAAAACCTCCTCTGCAAAGTAGGATGAGCTGCAAGACTGGACCAGGTTGCTCAGGGCTTTTATCCAACTGAGCCTCAAAAAACTCCAAGACAAGCAGCCTGTTCCCATGCTCAACTGCCCTCACACAGAAAAAGCCCTTTCTCATATCCAGCCTGAACCTCTTATTTTAACTTGTACCCATTACCCCTCATCCTCCCATCAAGCACCACTCTGAAAAGCCTGGTTCCATCTTCTGGATAACCTTCTTTTATAGTGTCAGAGGGATGCCATTAGCTTCCCACAAAATACTTTTCCCAGGTAATACAAACATCCTTCAGTTTCTTCAGCCTCTTCTCTTGCAGAGCTAGTGCTTCTTGAATATCCTGATGGCCTTCCACTGAACTTGCTCCAGTTCATCAACTTAACTGTGAAACCTCATCCTTAATTGTTAATATTTTGGGCTCATGAACAGGGGACTCATCATTAGCTAACTTCCCTGCCCTGCTCCTACTCTAACAGAGCTGTTTCCCCGCCCCACCACCCTTTATACAATTTAGTTTTTTCCCTACTGGGAAGTTGAAAATCAGCTCTCACCTCTCTCGCTCAGCAAACCTTTCCAGGTTTTTCAGCCTTTGCTTTTGGTGCATGTTGGCATGCAAAGGAAGAGGATCACAATTTAAGATTGTGAGGAGAGAACTGAGGCGTTTTACACAGTCTATGCTGTTAGCAAAGACCATGGTTCTTCCTGGATACTGGAGAAGAAAGTAATAGAGATAATAGTCCTTCTCATTTGTGTTACAGTGGATTCTGGTTTCTGTCAGAGTCTCAACAGTAGCCTCTTTCCTTGTTAAGTCTATTACTTTGGGTTTGCCCTTTATTCCTACTTTTTCCATTAACAATTCTAGTTTGGTCTTCTTGTCCATCTTTTTAGCATTCTTTTTCTGTAAAACTCTTGTGGGAGTCTGATGGACTAAAGTCAAAGTGGCAGAAAAAACAAAAGTCTGTCGTCGAGGGTTATACTGTGAATCATTTAAGATTTCCAGCAACTGAGACAGCTCTAAGAAGTGACCTTTCTCAACCATTCGGTCTGCTTCATCAATCACAAGGCACCTGTCAAGTAGAAAACACACAGTAAAAATACACTTGTGCACTGATACATTTAAGAACAAATTTTCCTGCTAAACACATAAAGGATGTTATGCATATAAAACTGAAAGGAATACCAGGCATGATGGGGCAGCTACAGTAGCCTTCTCTACTTCTTTTTGAAAAATCAGGTTTTTACTACTGTCTTTAACTGACATTTCCCTCCATCAAAATAACCAATGTGCATTTCAATAAAACACTGACACAGAAATAGGTGATCTTGTGTAGTCTAAATTATTTAATCTGTTAGTAACCTAATCAGTATGCAGGGCTGCCCAGTTCAGTATCCAGCAGTTACCTGAAAAGGCACCTTTACCTGAGCTGACGAAGATTTGAAAGATGTGGGTGTCTCTCTTTAACTAACTCCCACAGACGGCCTGGGGTTGCAATTACAATTTCTGGCTTTCGATTCAGTACACGTTCTTGCTTCTGTGCAGCCATGCCTCCTACTAGGATTGCAGTCTTAATGCCTAGAACATATAAACAACACATTTTATTTCATTAATTTACCAGTGAATGTTTTTATATATATCTACTTCATGAAGTGTTTTAAACAGTCTATACTGCAACTTTCAACAAGCATTTTGGCCAGGAAACTTCAGGGGTTTTATGCAACACTAAGCATACAGAAATGCACTCAATTTTACAGAAAAATCCTCATAGTTAGATGCCAAGAATTAGTGCACCTGTCTTTCAACAGCATGAAGAATCACGTCCATAGCTGTTAGTTTTGTTTACACATATTTCAGAGTCTCGTGTTTTCTCAATTATATTTGCATGAACAAATATACTCCTGTTAAGAAGAACCAGAAGAACCTTTCAGGAATAAGACTGAGAAATGCTTGTCTTGCTAAATAACTGCTCACTTGCTATGGAATAATTCTACCAAGTATGCTTCCATCCAATTAATGATTCTTGCACAGTAGCACAGACCTTGTTAGCTTCAAGTAGACTGCAGAGGTACTAAAAGGAGTTTATCTCTGGAAGCAGACTCCACACATTGCTTATTTCACCCAACTTCTTCAAAGAATACATTGGCCCATGTTAAACTCAATGCTACTGTGCAAGACCCCTCCAGTAGCCAAGCTTCCACTAATCTCTCTTCTGTACTACATGTGAAACACCACAGCAGTTTGTTTTTCCAAAGTGAGTTTGAGGCAATAAAGAAAGTCCACATCAAAACATCTCCTCTCCTGCTGCAGCAACTGTATTATCACTTGGGCAGCAGACTTTTATACATAAATAGCACTGCACCTATGAGAACTGTATGACATAAATTGATTATTTCAGCCTAGAAGTTAAAATAAGCTTTGCAATCACATGCAGACTGATGAGCACAGCAGGACATACAGACACCAAAGGAAGATGGGCTTAAAAGTAGTGCATTGCACTACATATCCTCTTTAATAAATAAACAATTACTGGCACTGGAGAAGTGGAGAGAATTGGAAAAAACTTGCCATCTTCAACAGTTTCATGTCCTCACTCATTTACTTAACAGATGTACTGACTTCTGGTTTGGAAAGGGAAGGAAGGGAAGAGGGGGGAATTGCTTTTGCCAGGCATGTCACTCAGTAACACTTCTGTGGCTCGACTGCTGCAGGAGGTAAGTCAGACAACCTAGCAATGCCGTCTACCATAAATATTTATGGCCATAACTTTGTGTTTTTACTTAGGTAGAACAAAGTTATACATATACAGTATATACAAAGATTGGTATACTTCTTAAAAATGAAATTATTATATAATCAAAGTTTTATATATAATGAAATTATTAATTATATACAGCCTACCTTATCCAAAACTAGAACAAAGTTAGCTGTCGCCAGATATCTAGTACTGATTCTGTGTTGTGAGAACATGAATCAATACCTGTTTGCAGGAAGACACATTTTAAAGCAATATAGCTCACATTAACTGCTAACTTCCACGTGTATCTCACTGAAGAATCTCCATGCGTTTCTCACACATCAGTGGCTAAAAACTCTAACCCCTCAAAAACGACACCAATTTTATGATTTTATGGAAGAAAGTGCGGCACACATTCTGGCTCAACACCAATGCCAAGATCCAAACACACTCTAACCCAGCTGTGGGACATGGACTGTGGGATTTATATACCTGTAAACTTTGCAACTGCATCAATGTGGTGCTTTACTTGTACAGCTAATTCTCTTGTAGGAGTAAGGACCAGTCCTAAAAGAGGTCTCTTTTTATGGGAGTCAACAGTATGTGTCTCATCATCGGATTCAAATTCAACATTTTCCAGCACCTTCACACAGCCTGTTGTGAAAGATGCATCATCTTCATCTCCGCTGTCTTCAGCCTGCTGATGGGTTACTTTTTCTGCTTCATCCTCATTTTCCCATCTTGTTTCATCATGATGCTGATGGGATTCTTTAGAAACACTGTCATTTCTGGCTGTTGAGTTATTTGATTTTTGCCACTGCAGCACAGAGTGAATCATTGGAATTGCAAATGCAAGCGTTTTGCCGCTTCCTAAAAAAACAAACAAGAATAATAACACATACTGACAAGTCATTTATTTGAAAAGATGAGAAAAGCAACAGCCAATCACACACTGTCCTTAAAACACACCATTGTAACAGATGCAAACTCATTATCTTTAGAAGACCAGAAACTTGCAGCAGTAGCATCTTTTCTTCTGTTCCCTTTATACATCTCCTGTTCCCTTTATACATCTCCATTCCCCTGTTCCTGGAGAACAGATATTTTTCCAATCTCTAGCCAGTCAGGCATATTTATTTGTTCTAAAGGGTTTTTTAAAAGCTGTACTTGCAGTCAAGATATTTTTAAAGAACTGTATGCCCATAAGGAGAATACCATGCCCTAATTGAAAGTTCTAATCAACATTCTCCAAATAAAAGAATAGCAAATGAGGCCAAGGACAAACTGGAATGCACTTGAAGGATTAGCTTCCATCTTCAATTTATAGACCTGTATTTACAACTTTCTGAGATACTGTATTTTGAAATACTCCACCATCTAATTTCCTGAACTAGCACTGGCTCACATTTTTATAATCAGAATACATACATCTAATTTAAAAGAGAATCCACTTTGGAGAGGCAGGGCTTGTCAAAAGGAAGTTGAATTGCAAGGGTTCACTGTACCAACTGCAAGTTACATCCCTACCACATATTCCCTTCTGAACTAGCTGTCTGTAATAAGGACATTAGGAAAAGCCTGGTAGCACATATACCCAAGTAAAGCTTTTCAGATGTAGCAGTTGACTAGCCATGAAAGCAGCATCCAGGGTACAAGACACTATTATACCATTGCTGTAATAGGCCACTGCTGGAAAGCAGTCTTCTGGAAATCTCATCTCAATTCCTGTCCATAGCAAAAAGCTGTAAAGGTTTGCCAATTCAGCAACACAGAATTTTGCCTATTTAAGGGGAGAACCTTAACATAGTTAATACAGATAAGCCCAGTGTCATTATCCTGACCAGTACTGCTGCAAAGTCTAGTATCCACTTATCCACCTTTCTACATGGTTGGGAGGTATTTTATGACTTCTATCTGCACTTGAAGCGGAAAATAATAACCTGTATTTAGAGCACTTATACAATAAGGTTCTGGTAATACAGAATATCTGTTTTGAAGGTGAAGAACACTGCTATTTTGAATTAAATGGAATGCAGTTTGCTGGTGCAAATGCCAGTACTGCACCCAGACAGATTACAGCTGTGATAATCAGGACTATTCTGCAGGCACTAGATTCATCCACAAATTAAACATATTATCACCTCACAGGTAATGTTATCTTTATAACACATGAACCACATACTATAGACAGGCGTGCAAAACCAGGAGGAAAGAGTATCTTGGTACTACAGCTCAAGCCAGTTTCATATTGTATAATTTCATACAGATTTGGCTCCTTAACCAGAAACCTCACTAGTTCTACATAGTAATGAACAGCAAGGGTTGGACCCACTGCAACAACAAACTTTGACATTCCCTTTGTCTAATCTGCCCATGGATCTACTGCCACATCAAAATCTTGCCAGTCTTCCCAATGTTGTTACCAAAAAATTAATAGTTCTTAAACTTCACACATTCCTCCCTCAGGCCCAATGCCATGAGGTGCTGCAGGATGCAGAAAAAAGAACTAGAGAGTTCACCCTCTCCCAACTGCAGCACCTCCTGACAGGCAGTTGTCCACATCTCCCAAGTTTCCATAGGAACATGATGATCCAATGGACTCTCTGGAGAGAATCAGGATTTTACTCACGAAAGAATAAATGAGCAAAACACATTCCTACTACCCCAGGGTTATATAAAATTATAAAGCAACAACACAGCCTGCCAGCAACCACGCTTTCCATTCTGCAGCAAGAGAGGATTTTGCTTACCAGCACTGCCAAAACAGCACTTTTTTGCAGTACAAAAACACCATTTAAATTTTCAGTTCCATTTTTAAAACACTCCCTGCAGGGCTTTCTAATCTTACTAGAACTAATAGCATCAACACAGCTTCTAATTAAAATAAAAATGCAAATGACTGCATATCTTATTAGTTACTACACCTTCTTGCTCAAGAGCAGTAAATGGCTTTACAGAGAAGCAGGGAGATAAAGCAACTGGAACAGATGAAAACAGTGTAAAGAAAGCTTTTAAACCAAGGCAGCTTCCAATTGTGCTTCTTATCTCCCATTTTTTAGGGAAAAAAGGTTGCTAAAGACAAAACTTCAAAGGTATTAATTGCAAACTGAGTTTGAGGGAACATAATGTTCTGAGACTTCATGCATTAAGTAAACAACGACCTATAAAAAATTTCATGAAGGCTAGCAATGCTCAAAGCATGAGCTGAACAGAAGATGGATGTGAATCTACTTCTAAAATCATTAATGTAATAACTCACTTTAAGCACAAGCCAGGAGAAGGGCTGGTGACAACATGCAGGCAAAGCCAGGGGACAGAGCACAGGGTAGGCTCTTTTTGCTCTGGGCAGGACCTGGGTCACATTCACACTTAACACTGTGCCCAATGTTTATTCACTGCTCCACACTAGTAAGAATTATCTCCACAGGAATCTGGTTGTCTGCTTTGCCTCGCCAGGAGCAAGTGTTTGGCTGCTGCAGAAATTACCCTGTTTGCTTTATTAATTCTGCCTTTTGCAGAGTATCACCATTCCCAAAACTGGAAGCAGTTTGATAAACAGGAAAAGAGACTTCTGCCAAAAGCATAAAAGCTCATTGAGACTTCAAAGCTTTGCATGCTTTGTAAAGATGGGATGTTCCCACGTTTGTAAGTTATAAAGTTTTAGAACTTTACTAATATGATGGATATGCAAAAGACAAAAGCTCTTCTCTTATAGTACAAAAAAGCTGCTTCTTCTACGAATAAAAACTTGCAACCACGGCCTACATTTTAAGAAAAGAAACTTAAATGGATGCTCCCAGCATACATATCAGTTTAACAGATTTGTACCTGTTTCTGCAGCACCAAGAACATCCATGTTATCCCGAATGGCAGACGGCAAGGCTAAGGCTTGAATAGGAGTTGGAGCACTAAATCCCAGGTAGCTCAAGGCCTGCAACACTGGCTCAGGTACAAACAGGTCTTTCCACGCAGACACATCAGCTTTTTGATCAGTTGAGGCAGATAAAACTTCTGTTGTCCAGTTTTTGACTTTTTTAGAAGTAGCTACTGATGGAAGTGCTTCCTGTGCTTGAGAAGCCTTGTTTTTAGGTACCTTCTTTTTCTTCTTTGGAGTGTCTCTTCTGCTTGACATGCCCTCAGTCACATGTCCATGGTCTTCACAATTAGCTTCTTCAATTATTTCATTACACTTTGCCTCTTTATCAACCAGCACATCAATTTCTGTTGCATCAGAAGCATTGCCTTTATCCTTGTTTCTCTTTTTCTTTTTTGGAGGGATGACAGGTTCTTCCACCTCCTCACTGCCTTCTTCAGAAGCACTCTCAGCCTTTCTCTTCTTCTCTTTTACTTTCCCCACTTTGGAGGAACTTACTAGTCTGTAGTCTGTGAGTTCCTCCAAGCACACTATATCTCGAAACTCCTCCTCAGCAAATAGATTGGGGTCAATCTGCACGGTTTTCCATTCTCCTACTACTTCAATGCCTTTTCGTTTCAATTTAAAGGAAGATCTAAATCTCCCTCCTTTTCTGGCCTTCATTTTTTACCTAAAAAAGTAAGAGATGGAGAAAAAAAGAAGGCCTTCAAATCCACGAAATGGAGACTACCTTGATATTCAAGCAAACGGGAATCCATAGAATAATTATTTTACTTCTTTTTTAAATATATCAATAACACACTTAAATATAACTTCGAGCTAATATACATATAACTAAAATATAACTTAATAAACTGTAATATAACTAAATACAACAGAGAGGCCAGACCTACTGCGTCCCTCCTGGAACAGCTCCGGGGATAGAAGTAGAACCGCTGGACAAATCCCCGCAGGCCGCGCAGCGCTCCCACCCCGGGAAGCAGCCGCCGGAGCCGCGGCAGGGCCCAGCACGGCCTCCGCTGCCACACGCGGGAGCTCCGGGCACTGCTCCCCCCGCCCCGCCCTGCGCAGCGCTTACCGCGCTCAGGAGCCCCGGGACAGAGAAGGACGGAGAGGGACAGAGGGGGACAAAGAGGGACGGAGGGGGACAGAGCTGGACCGCGGGCCCTGCCCAGGCCCGGCCTTCCGCTACCGCCGCTGCCCTCCGCGTGCGCTCCTGGGCGCCGCCATTGCCGCGTGACGTCACTGCGCGGCGCCGGCGGGTCGGGGGTGGATGGGCGCGCGCGGCGCATCCCGTGAGGAATGCGTGAGAGGCCTCTGGAATGCCAAACCCGACATCGGCACCCACGGCTGGGTACCGCCGGCACTGCTCATTCAGTAACACTGATTTGTTATTCACGCTTGCTTGTGTGCTCGTGTGGTCCTGTTTTTAAAGGACTGTTACGGGTAAAGTTACGCTTTTTGGAGAGAAGTTGCAAATAGCTGCAGAAAAGGAGCAAACACCGCCGAGGTCACAGCAAGGTTCTTTTTTCCTCTTGTGTGATCCATGCTCTTCGCAGCCTTATCCTGCCGTAGGAAGAGGACGTCATAAATTATATAATGGAACATTTTTGATTCTTCTGAATTGTTGGCTGGTGTTCCGAAGAGCGTCTTGCTATGAGACAGGGAGAGTGAGTTAAAAACCAGGAGCTTTGTAGGTGACAGACACTAGGACAGTAGGTTCAAATACAATTACAACAACTGTTACAATTACTTCTTATATTTGGTATTTGTAGTTCCTTCCTGGTTCTGTGAGAAGATGGAAAAAGAGGGTTGTTTTCTCTATTTTTTTTTTATGTTTTAAGGCCAAGGGCAGAAATAAACATATTAAATGTTTTCAATGATGGTTTCAGTTCCAGGTAGTCATCATTAATGACTTAATTAATTATACCAATGCAGAACATGAGTTTCTTCCAATTCGTATTCCATGAGCAAGGCTAAAGAGCATTTGATGCTTGGTCCTGATGTTCTGTATCAGATGAGTTTAAATTAGTGACAGGAAGGGAGTTCAGGGAGCAGGGTTTTACATGGTACCTTTAACACTACAGGCATCAAACCTTATTTATGTAGTACTGAGCTGGAGGCAGCGATGGCCAACAGGATTGTCTCGCTGATAGGAACCAAGACTGCATCCTAATGCCAACCTTAATGAAGGGTCTCAGCACTCTTCATGCATTCCTTCACTAAAAGTACCTTTCCTTCCAAGTTGTTTAGATTCAAATTCGTAAGTGACAAAACAGCTTGTTTACAATATTTCCATTTTCTCTCTTTTTATTTACTGCATGTTAGCAAAAGTAAGTTTGCAGAAGCAAAAGAAGCAGATTACTCTGAAATTCTGGTCTGGTTGACCTAACACTGATGCTGAATAAAAATAACGAAAAAAGCTTGGACAGAAGAGTTCTTAGCTGTTACTCCTAGGTATAATCATATGTCCTTTCGTAGTTGTAGTTTCCAGCTTTTTCCTGAAAGATTGATTTAATTTGGAAATGACTTACCAAATTATGTTGAGTTGTGCTTTTTAATGTAATTGTGGACATGTTTTTACAGGAGATAAGAGTATTCTGATTTTTTCAGTAAGAAGTCATGTGAGGGGTGCAGCTGACTTTTCTTCTTGATCAGCATTGAGCTCTGTATTCTAGACTGAGGCACTGAATTACAGGTCCTAAATCTCAGCTTGAAAGAAGGGATGTGCCTGTTTGTAATAAGCAATGAGCTTCAGAACAGCCTACATAGACATGGTAACTTTCTCACTGCCACGGTGTGAACTTGTTGTACAAGAGGTGTTTGGTTATTTGAGTTGCTTTGAAATGGGATAACCAAGGGAACTAAACATTTGCTTAGTATTACAGTAACAATATTCTTTCTAAGCCTTTGTAACATTAATCTTGAGAGTCAGCTGTTAAACTCCTGGTAAACACAATTCCATTATCGACAGTGCTGAGTGAGCTCTTAGTAAGAATATCAGTAACAAATGGAACAGGTCTGCTTTACCCCCCTAGGGCTTCTTTAGATCAACAGTTATTTAAATACCAGGAAATTGGGAAGATAATAACGTGTACAAATAAGTTAATGAATTATGTAATTTGCTTCCATAACTCATATCAGTACATGCATATTTTGTTATTTTATCAGTAGCTTCGAAGTTATTTAAGCCAGTATGACTGAAGAGCCCAAGAGAACTTGAAGGGTTTGATGTCCTCATTACAGAACTTTGCCTGGTAACAGATCCTGTTCTTCCCAGCTGTAAATTTACATTCCTGCAGATCAGTAGCCCAGGGATTGTTGTTTGGTCCCTATTACGCAGTATTACATAATATATATTATATGTTTTTTCAATTAATTTTTTGATTTTTTATTAAATATGGAAGACTTCTCCTAAGGAAGGTTAAGCCAGAGATTGTTTTGACCAATGCCTTTAATTTTGGGATTCATGTAGCTGAATTCAGCACCAGGAACAGTTGAATGTGCATGTCAGCAACTGATGTAGGCTTTCACTTAGTAATCAAATTCTTTGGTGTCTCTCTTTTTGTTTTCTTTATTTTTTTTTCGTCGTTTCTTGCAGGAATGTCAGTATGTGCTTAATTACTGATTCTGAGATTCTCATAGCTATTTCTGCTAACAAAAGAATGTCACCGTACTGTGATTTACATTAATACCCACAGTGCACTATGCACCTGAAAAACATGCAGCTGCTGGCCAGTGGGGGACCTGATGCCTCCTGTGCTTTGCAGACTGTAAAATCAGCTCTTCTCTCTTTTCTGGCATGCAGCCAGGTGAGGCTTGTTGTCCTGGTCCTGAAGTGGCAAGGTAAAGCCTTGGTTCTCTGGCTTAAGGCCTTTGTTGTAATTTTCAGAAGTTCTGGAATACTATTCTAGGACTGACAAGAGTCTTACAGCATGGCACCATGGAAATAATAACTCTCTATTGTTAAACCTCATTTGAAAATATATACCCCTTTGCCTGTGCTGCCTTTTTGTACTTTTTCTTTGTTTGTTCTTCCAACTTCACAAATGCATTTACTTACCTCTGTGAAGCCTTTTGTCAGACATCATGCTCCTCCTTCAGCAAATGTGTTCATAAAGCCAGGAGAACAAGATAATTTCTAAGCATGAGATTTAAGAGTACTGGCATATTCAACTCTAGTTACGGTAGTAAAGACTTTTTCAAGTATAGATTATCAAGGTTAAGATTCTTCTGTGTGACTGAAGAATAGCAAAGACAACTCCATTTAATATGAGAGAAACATTTGGAATAGTTGCAAATGCAGTCAGATGCAGTAGATGCTTCAGAATGTATTTTCAAGGGAAGAATGCTAAAGGAAGTTATGAAGATAACAGGAAATTAAATAAAAGTCAGTACTGGTTAACCAAGGGGAAATGGGAAATCAGGCCATGTCCCTTAAGAGGGTAACTGGTTTACAGTTAATGTGCATGTAATCTATCTGGACAACCTCAAAGTATTTTTCATAGGGGAAAAAGGAATAGGACAGAACTTCAAGGGGAAAGAAGGTAGCTAAAGAGGAAAAGAAATGCATGTTTCTTTTGGGGGAGCACATTGGTGTGTATATTGATAGATTAACCTATCAGCTTTATGGAGTTTACTTGCGTTTCTTAAATTCTTGTGGACTAATCTTATTTAATGAAAAACTGTGATACAATGTTAAATTTGCTGATGACACAGTTATTAATGCAGAGGGGAATTATGATATCAAGGCTGATTGAAAGGACCTTGAGGACTAGAATAACTGGATTAATTGTATTATACAAAGTACAGCACTATTCAGCTAAAGATAATACTGAGAATGTATACCATTAGGATGGGACTTAATTAATTTTAGGTCACTGTGGATGACAGCAGTAATTGACCACAAGATTAACTGTGAGCTGCCAGTGTAGTATATTTGGTAAACTAACTCCTATACAGATATTCATTGTTTTCCAGAGGCATTATTTCCCAGATATTTTTATTTTCAATACTATATTCTGATCACCTTAATTCAAGAGAGGTGAAGTCAAACTGCAGCAGATGCCAAGGGAACTGCTAAGGTGGTCAGGAGAATGAAGAGCCTGTTTTAGAGGTGAAAACTAAATTCTGAGTTTAGTTTGCTTAATCCAGGATTAGGGCAGATATTACTGCAGCAATTTAAATACCAGGAAAGGAAGAATAAAGTAAAGGACACTAGCACAAGAAGAAACTTAGTAAATTTGCCAACAGTAATTTTAGGTAGGAAATCTTAAGTGTCTATGGCAACTAATGAGTAAAGAATACTTGAAGCCAGAAAGTTTTCAGTTTTAATATGATATTTGATGTGAATATGACAGACAGTGTTCATGGTTGTCATAGCAAGGAACTGGACTCATCATCTTCCTCTTATGAATATAGCAGAACTAGTTTTTACAATAGACAATCATTCCTTTAAACTTTGTAACGTAGTTGGGTATTAGGTCCTACTGCCAGGTAAAAAAAATCGTACAAATAGCTGGGAGATTTGAAGAAAAACAACACTTTTTGTTTTCCCTGTTGTTATTCTATCTTTTTGCATGTGCTTTTAAGTACTTTTGGACAGAGGGCAGCAGATTAGACACTGCAGGAGAACATTATTAGTTCTCAGAGAAAGACAGGGTGAGCACAATGACTGTGATCTTACAGATTTTACACATTACATAAAAATAAGTTCAAGGATCTTTTCTGTGTTCTCATAAAATAATCTATTTCATTTTTTAGCTCTTATTGGAGGGAACAAAGTTACAGGAAAGAATATGGGAGACCAGGCTACAGATGAAAGCACATTGAACACAATCCAGTGCTTTTCCCTTTAAACCCATTTATTTATGTAGCTGTTACAATGAGATGTCCGAAATGGCAAAAGAACAATCAAAAATTTTCTGCAAGTGACAATAGTGAAATGAAGCAACAGTTTCTTAGCAACAAACTGGAAAATACACTAAATAATATATTTTTTCCTGCTGAGGTTTGTATTACATTCCAAGCATTATTCTGAAGTAGATTAACATTTTTGAGCATGTTTCTTTTATATTAATCTTGTTACAGGTTTCCCTTGACATAGAGATTTTCTGAAGAACCACTGTTCATGGCTACATTTTTGCTTGGAGTACAAATGGAATAAAAACAACCATGTTTTGTAAGGCTAAGGCGCTAGATGGAACATCAAAATTGCATTTTTTAGGAGTCTGGTGGACTCCAGCCAGAGGTCGCTCATTTGGAAATGGTGAGTGACAGCTGCTGCAGCTTTGGCTGTTTCTCAGTGGTGGTGAACAGGCAGAATTCTGAATTTAACTTCTGCACAGTTCAGGTTCTGAGTCCTGAGCAGATCTGTAATTACACAGTGCACAACCTGCATCATTTACATTATTAAATGGTATTTATTTTTCTTTGGACTATTAAATTAGACAAATGGGAAATGAATAATGGTTTTGTTTACTGGGTTTTTCCCCCCCAATATAATTTAAAAATACTTTGCTGAATTTTTCCTTCTTTTCTGGTTTGGCTATTGAAAAATTCTGGTTCTTAATCAGGAGCGCGCACGTTTTGCCTGAAAGCATTTCTTGGCATGTCTTTCTCCATTCCCCAAACCAGTTCCTTCATATTTCAGCTGATTCAGGTATTGCAATACATTCTGAGACCTCACAAGTTTTCAGTTTCTCTGTGAATAGTTTAATTTACACGTAGGTTCTTTTGGTATGTGTAACAGGTACAGTGAGAAACATGTCTTTTTCCAAGCAGTTTCCAGAAGACAGACACCTAAATGCTGGGTAGCAAAGGAGAACTGTGCATCTGTCCAACCATACAAATCACTTCACCCCAGAATCCTTAGGTAGAGTCAGAGTACCTGAAGAATCCTTCAGGTACAAAGTCCTTCCATCTATGTTGTCTTTCTTTTTTTTTTTTAATCTTCACCTGCATTGAATTTAGAGCTCATTGCTTCAGAAGGCATGAATAACACTCTCTCTCTTCTTCCACTAAGTATGGGTGCCACTTTCTCAGGTGCTCTGCAGTTGTCTTCATCAAGGAAGGATTATTTGAAATCAGCCTGGTACTGTCTTTCCAAGGTTACACAGCTCCTGTGTTAAAATGAAGGTTCCAATTCAGTCTGGATTTCAGTAAAGCAGCATGAAATAGCTCTTCATTCTAATACAATAGCTATGACAAGGTTAGAATGAAGCTGAGAGTTGAGCTTTATTTGAGAGAAGAGAGGAGTGGAAAAGGGAGGAGCTGAAAGCAGCAGCAGAGGGGAAGTCATACGTGACTTTAATCACAAATGAGAATGAGAGACCACTTGACTGCAGGTTTATATATGTGGTTTTGGAAAATATGCAAGCTTTATTTTTTCTGTCAAATGTATGGGTCAAAATGAGATGTGTTTATATTGAATCTAATTCCTTCTATATTTATTGAAAAAAGTAATCTTTTTTTTAATTCTACTTTTCACATTTCCAGGATATTTGTAAGTCTCTTTGACCTATCTACAGATTTTAAAGTTAATGGGAATCATGTCTGCTCAGTGTTTCCTGGACTGAGTTAGGACAGTTTTTTAAAGACAATAAGGAAGAGATGTTTTTTCTAAATGTTTACACATTTATAAAAATTCTCTTCCTTAGCGGCTTACAAAGTTTATATAAAATATAACATGAGAAATCAGCCTAATTGCATATTTAAACTCCATATTTTTCAGTCTTTAAAACTGAATTCTGGAATTCCTTGTTTGAAAACTGCATTGAATTCCTAGTTCAAAGCATGCAAAAGAAAATACTTTTGATCTCAGAAATCTCTACGATTCATGAGAAGTACTTGCAAGGTGAAATAACAGATTGGCTGTGAAAGAACTTGCAAAAGGATTTTCCTAACTGTTTTTGGGATTTAAGTATGTTTTCCTAATTCTTATCATTGGCAGAAGCCTGCATGCCAGGATTCTAAATTTGAGGAGGGAACATTGTGTAAAACTTTTTTTTGTTTCCTCTCACAGAGCTAGTTCCTTGCCTACTCTGAGAGAACTTCAGTTACAGCTATTTATTTTATTTGCTGTCTAATGATGCTCCCTGGTTAAAAAGATTTTGCAAAGGAGATGTTCAGAAAAGTGTTTCTCATTTTAATTCATCATCATGCCTTGAAAATGCCAAATGGTTTTTGTTTTCTATTACATAACACTTTAATTATTTATATGTATATTGGATTAGATTTTTCTGCTAATAGTTCTGTTGTATATTGGAAATTAATGGAGATGCTTTAATTTTTTAATGTTTTACTGGTTTATCCAAGGATTTAGCCTGATCGGTAGATAAGAGAAGTAACACATAGGGGACAGTGTTTAGTTTTTGCTAGATAAAAGCTGAGGTACTTGCCAGTCACAGAATAAAAATTAATGAAATTCTGGGCAATATACTACATAGTATCATATAATCTTTAGGATTTCTGGAATTACTTTTAATCTTCTATCAACAAAGCTTATTCGGTCATGTGGGCATTTCACAAGGATAAAAAAACATTGCACCCCCTCAAATAAACCCCTATGAAATATTTACAGGTTTTTAAATTCCTGGTCTGGGTGTGATTGTTAAGTTCATATAACCATTGCAAAGGCCACTGTCTAGAGGTCTAGTGAATTACTTATGTCAATAAATGCTGAGTGTAACTCTGAGGGATGGTTCTTGTCCTGTATGCATTTTGCACCACTAACCCACCCCAAAAGCAGCTCTCTTACTAAGTTTTTAAAGATTATCCATGCTTATTTGTATTTGAATGAGTTAATTAGCATACTTATATTTTGAAAAAAATACTCTCCCTTCAACTCCCAAGGCAATCCACATTAGTGAGCCAAAATGGTAAAGGCATCCAAGGCCTAACTGCTTATCAGGAAAACTATCGGTATGGAAATCTGTGCTGCTGTGTGAGTGGTATGTAACCTGGGTTACACACCTCTCCTACTCACGGCAAAAGGTGTGAATGCAAAAGGTGAAGAATAAAATTTATGAAGAATATAAGTGACGTCTTCATCAGAGTTTCACAGTTTACTGCCAAAGAAGTAATTTTTTTCTTTTAACATTAATATAAAAGTTCATGGGGGGAGGAACCTGCTTTGGACTTTTCATTAAAACCAGCACTTGTTACCAGTTTCTCCGGTGTAGTTCGCTTTGACACGGCTATGAGACGGGCGACACTGGTGGGGGGTCCCAGCGCCGCTGGCAGGGAAGGCGGGGCCGGTGGAGGAGCAGCGGACGCGGTGCTGCAGCTGTGCGAGGGGGAGCCCCCGAGGCTGCAGCCGCGGCCGAGGCGCCGCGCGGTGTCCGCAGCAGGCCGGGGAGCGGGGCCGGGCGCTGAGGGGGCCGCGCCTTCCGCCGCTTCCGCGCCCGGCCCTGCTCTGCCCTGCCCCGCGGAGGCTGCGGTAGCGCCGCGTTGCCCCGGACACCGGCTCGGCGGGGCCGGGGCTGCCTCAGCCGGGGGCTGTGGCGTTCACCCGGGGAGGGAGCCGAGGGGCTGCGCCGCGGGACGGGGGCGGGGAGCGTCACTGCACCACAGCGACCGTCCCTCCTCCCGGGGCGGGCGGAGAGGCGGCACCCGCGCACCGCGGCGGGGCTATTTCGCTCCGCTCCGCTCCCCTCCCTGGCCCGCCGTGAGGGGCGAGCCCGCGGCCGAGGGCTCTGCCCTGCCCTTCTGGCGCCCGGGGGCACCGCGTTCCCGCGCCCTCGCTGCGGACGGGGGTGGCCAGCGAGGAGGGCAAACTTGACTCGAAACTCCCGCCCGCCGAGACACCAGCAGCTGCAGCGGGCTCTCGGGGCTGCGGACGCCGGCCCCGCCGCCTGCCCGCCCGGGCAGAGCGCAGAAAGTTTGCCGGCAGGAGGCTGGGCGGGGCGGGGCGGGGCAGCGGCCGGCGGGCGCTGCCGCAGTGTGCGCCGAGCCGGGGCTGCCGCCCTCGGCGCGATGTGAGGCTCGGGGACAGCGTCGGCTGCCGAAGGCTTTAGTTGTTACATGCGCCCAAAAATCTTCTCCAAAATGGATTTTAGTCATAGCAGTCTTTTTGGATACATAGAAGACCTGCAGGAACTAACTATTATAGAGCGGCCAGTACGCAGGAGCCTGAAGGTATATACCTCGAAAAAGAACGATGCTTTAAAATCCATTTAAAATTGTGTCTGTTTTAATTATGCACAAAAAAGTGAATAGACAGGTTTGTTTTTTTTGTTTGTTTGTTTTTTTTACAGCGCCAGAATACGAAACGTTGTCAGTCATTTTAGAATAAACAGTCTTGAGTTCTCTATAGCAGAGATTTAATGTTTTCAGTGTAAGAATATTAAAACGGGAACAAATAGACTAACTTGGGTCTTTAGATTAAATTATATGCCACTTGTTTAATAGTGATAGTATCTGACTTGAAACTGTACTTCTCTGGTATTTGATTGAATTTGAAATGTTGGCTAGAGGTTTCATTAATAAATTCAAATTACACATGAAGCTGTCCCTCTATGTGTGGGGAGAAAGGGGTTGTTTTAAGATTAAAACAGAAATAGTAAGGTATTGTAAACTCTTATCTCTATTTCACACTTGACAGACACCAGAAGAAATAGAGAGATTGACAGTTGATGAAGAACTCAGTGATATTGAAAGGGCTGTTTATCTACTCAGGTATTTCCTAAAATATTGCTGTGAAACATTGCTGACCATCGTATTTACATACAGCTTTTTTTGTGTTTTACTCTTCACTGCTTTAATTTTCTGTCTATTAGTCGTTCTTTTAGCTTCAACTATGTTAAGCATATAGGCGAGATAAAAATAGATACTTTAATTTAAAAAAAATCACCCTATAATGGGGTGTCTTTGTACATATGTAAGAATTTCTGAGCTTTTAATATGTTCCTCACCAGCACAGTTGTACTTAATCATGTTTTCCCCTGCAGTTGATTTTGCAAGATTCCCTGAGTGCTAATGTTATTAACACCAATAATTCAGGGAGTTCTTACTCACTCTAAGCAAATATTCACTCATGGGCAGTTAACACAGGCTGGTAACAGAGCTGTTCTAGCATCCTGTGTGTGTTTGGACTTTCAGAAGAGAAAACTTGAGAGATTATTTCTATAGCCCTTAAAATTACTGTAGAAGAGACTGAGTTAATACTTCCCTCTGTTCTGTTTTTTCTCATTTTACTTCCTCTTCTTGTTGAAAGTATTTATTTGCAGCTACTTGAATAACTTAAATTTGGTAGTTTAAAATATGGATCTTTCAACTACTGTGTAAGTTATCTTTGAGAGTACAAATGTTCTGGGGGATTTTGAGTTGAATGTGCATTTTTAAACAATACCTGTAATTGGAGAACCAGCTGCAGCTCCCTCTTAGTTTGCTTATTCTGCTATTTTAAGTGCTTTCCTAGTCCATGCCTGTGCTCAGTATTTAGAATCGATATTCTTGGTGATACGATATTCTCTTTTTGGGGTGCATGGCATTATTTTTAAGTTATCATTTTTGTCCGCTGATACTGCTTTTGATACTGACTTCTGTTTATGGTTTGGGTATTTTTTTATGCTGAGATTTATTAAATAGAGGATTTTAAAACTTGCTTTGCTCTTAGTTGCTGTTATCAAAGCAGTCTGTTGACTGTAGGGAAATTCAGAGGAAGCAGTTTGAACAGTTTGCATGTGGTACATATAACTGAGAGGATGTGTATCCATTCTGGGTTTTACCTCACAACAACCAGCATAGGTGGTTTTTTTCTTCTTATTTTCCAAATTCCAGCAAATTTCTTTGCTGTTTTTCCAGTTAAAGATCATGTTTCCAGCATGTATGTCCTAACTAGATCATTGCCTTTTTAAATGGCAAAAGGTTCCACTTCATGTCTTTCATCTTATCAATTGTTTTTCAACCTGGCCTTGACCTTCTCCTGACATCTTTATCTGATTTTCTCTACTCAAGCAGCTGTTCTTGAGACATAACATTGTTTTTCTTTTAATGAAGCTATCGTTTTTTCCTTTGCATTGTTCTCATTGCTGAAAGGTACCTTCAACTCTTCTTGATGGGCTTTTTTAAGGGAATCTCAATGTGCAGGTGTGTTAATATAGTAACCCAGTGGAACCTTTTGCTGTTGAATAGCATATCGCTATCCTTGTACTGAGTGGAGTAAAAGCAGAGTTGAAAAACTGCCTGTAACCTGGTAGTACCTTTTATATAATGTACAAGAGTATGTACATTGTCAGGCTTGTCAGGAATTTTTCATCTGTTTTAATACAACGTCCCTGCCTGTTGCTGTTTGATAGTAATGTCAGTCCAGTCTTTCCATGCCTCATTTTCTCACACAGATGCATTATTCAGTGTCCTTCAGGTTGTTCCTTGTGTGGGACTCTCCTTGATGTTATCCAAAAAGCCACTGCCTTTTCTGAAAATCTATCTATAGAAATAGCTTTGCTGAGATTGAAACGAATTGTTAATGACACCTCTGTTGTATCTCATTTGGAAAGGATGGTGTTATCTCCATATACATTAAAAATATACAAGAACAATAAAAGAAAGCAAATCTTTCACCTTAAATATCTACACAAAACATCAAAATACTACCTTTGTGACAATGTCTTTTGTACTGTCTTTTACTTATTGCACCCTAATCTGCAAGTTGAAGATTTTTAATTTATTGAGGTGTCTTCAGTGTTGCTTGTACAGTGCAGTGGAGCTGATTAATATTGAGTGAAACCTTTGTATGCTACAGCAAAGGTAATGTTTACTAATGATTTTCTGGTTAAGTTCAGAAAGAGTCTTCACATTTTAAAGGCTTTCATTCCAAACAAAAAAACTCAAATACTTTCTTCTCTTTTCACATCCTTTCCTTCTAAAACCTGCCCCAACTTCTCCACATCCTTGAACTTGGATTTGTTTATATGCAGGGTTACTGCATGTTTACTAGATACTTGTTTTTAGGAGCTTTCTCCTCTTGTCGTCATTTATTTTAGTAGTCTGAAAATGGGTACATTGAGATCCAAGTTGGAGAGGATAGATTTTCTTTTTTTCCCTAGTGACTGATTCTTGCTTACTGTATGTATGAGAAGGTATTAATTTCCCAACTCTCTGAGTTTCATCAGTTACTCTTCTCTTTTCACTTCTTGTGTTCTTTGCTTCTCATTTGCCAGTAGTACTGTAGAATTTCTGGCAAGGTCTTTTACTTCTTGATCGTATGAAGTTAATTGCTTTGCTCATCTGTGTATATTTGTAACCATCTAACGATGGTTACAAATTTTGTATTTCCACAGTGTCTTGTCTGTGTCTAGCCATTATGTATGGCCACAGATTTTGTAAATTTCTGTTGATTGTGTTCTCTTCCGTATGATGTATTTGTATACCTACAAAATGTTTTTAGTGTGTGGTGAGTACATTGATACATTGATCTTGTGGGAGATCTCAGTTCCATAGAGACATGATTTCATTGTAACTGTTTTTTTGTTGTTCCTTATCATAATTTGGTTTCATATTGTAAAGTGATTGTAATTTTGATAATCCTGAAAAGTTAATTTCTGTCATTATTACTTCTAGTGGATGTTTTTGCTTTCAGTCTCCCCTTTTCTGCTAGTACTATTTTTCAGATAACTATGTAATGAGGTAGATTGATAAGATCTAGCTAAAGCTTATAATTTCTAGTCACGTTAATTTTCAGATAAATCAACTCTTTGATTTGCTACATCAAGTGGATATAGAAACAGTTCTGCAAGTAAAAGGAGAGGATGAAGTAGCTCTCCTGGTGGCTAGGGTTACTTTAATTTGACTTGAGCATAAGTGAACTTCTGCTTTAAATCACTGATGCCCAGAACATTCGGTTTTAATTAGGTAACATTCTGCAATTAGATCGAGCAAGTTCTAATTTAATAAGAATGTGGTAACAAAGTGGACTGTAATTTGTTTTAATCTCATTTAACCATGATTATGGTGGAGGAGCTAGGCTTCCTTAGACGGGACTGTCAGGAATGTTTATGAACGTCTCATTGAAATCAACTGGGTTTAGGGACTTAGGGTGGGAGAGGCATTTGAGTGCCTCAGATCTGTTTTAGAGCTTCTGCTTGTGTGTTTGGTGATTTCTGGAGCCTCTAACAGCAATCAGTGAAGAGTTGTATTCCGTCTGTGCTCTGCATGATGCTGGACCAACAGAAGAACAAGGACAGCAAAATAGCTGTGCATCTCAACCAAGTCAGTGTCAAGATTGATGGCTTATTGTAAAACCATCAGCAGATTAAGAGAAGCTGCCAGAACACACTGAAGCAACTGAATAGTTTGCATTCCACCTCAGGGCATTGTGACCTCAACAGGACAGTGGCAATAAGCAGCTCAGGGAAAATAATTTTTATTCCTGCTGTGAACTTTTGCCTGTACTCCTAGTTTCCATGTTTTCTGATGCTTGATTCATGTTATTACTTATATTAATATGTCTTACCGTAGCTCACTCTTTTACAGTATACAGCCCAAAGTAGGTATTCTTTGCCTGATGAGAATCTCGTTCTGGATGCTTACTGGGATGTGCACTGCAGGGTGATGTGTTTTCTGAGGAGTTTTCTTATAGATTTCCCTAGGGTTTTTGCATTGTTGTGTGTACTGTATGCTTTTGTATTCAGATACCTTTTTTTTTTTTTTCATTTGTGCCTGCTTAGTGCTAAAGCTTCCAGACCTTGACATTTGTGTTGTACTCAAAATAACAAGGTAATAATGAGTTATCAAGGTGGAAGATTGAATTACTCACCCTTTCGGGAACAAAACCTTTGTTTTTGGAAAGATCCTATCTATTAGTGTAGAAAAGAACACAATCCCTTTCTAAAATATTAACACAGTTTTTGAAGACACAATAGATACTCTATCTAGATTGGAAAGAATTCAGTGCCTTTAAACTTAGGATGATTTAAAAAGATCACAGCTACAACAGGAAAAGTTATACTTTATTGTACAAGCTATCCTTGATTAACTAGAGCACTCTCAAATTCTAAACATCTTTTCATACATTATATGATGTTGATGGTGAATGTCAAAACCACTACTATTTAAAAGTTTGTGAGGTTTTTAATTTTTTTGTCTAGTTTTTAGTGATGGTGTTAATTTTGGAAAATTTAATTTTTCTGTAGGTGCAGGCAAATCACTTTAGAATAATTTTATTTTAAATGAAAGCGTTCATTTATGTGTAACTTTAGGAGCTGATTTTCTGCATGATATCATTTTTTTGTGTGTGTTACACAATCATGAAAACTGGCTATTCTACTCCAATTATACAGTTTATGGTCCTGATGCATACATGGTATACTGAATGATCCAGCTGTAATGATCAGCATATTGGAAAATAATTCTTCCATCTGTCCTGACAAGCTGTAAATATCAACATAAAAAGTATTTCTTAATTTTCCCCATCTTTTATTTTTCAAATTGCAACTTAAGTTTTATTAAAGTTTTATTCTGATTCACTTAGTTGGACAGATTAACTATTTGTTTGACCTTAAACATATTATGCAAATAAAGTAATAACTATAAAATAGATTCTTTAACCTTAAAGTAAAAGGTGTACCGGTAGACTGCTACAGTGTTGCTAAGTCACATACTTTTATTTAAATTTAGACTTGTGCAAATACTTCTGTTAATCATATTTGCTGAGTTGAAACCGAAACTGAGGAACCAGCTGTGAATATACAGAGCAGAGTTGATGTAGTGCATTGAGAAGCATTAAAAAAAAAACAAGGAGAGAGAAGAATCTAAATTTCAGTTTTATTTCTCAGCTACAGTGCAGGAAGATGGCAGTGCCAGTCCTCTCACTATTCTAGTGTTTGTGCTATGTTTGCCCTTCTGCCTGCCCAGCACACTGTGGACTTTACCTGAGGCAAACCCTGAATATGATGGTTAGTTTTAAAACTGATTGACTGTGTGGTCCAGGACTTTGTATACTTTAAAAAAGACCTGTGCCAGCACAAAGGAATTGAATAGCAGCATGGGAACAATGTGTGGGGGGGTGAAATGTCTGAGACTTTGGCTGGCTTCTGGTATTTATGGAGTTATGGTTTCCTGGTGTCTGGTTTCACGGTCAAGTTAAGATGAAAGAAGGTTTCCTGATATCAGAGAGGAGCTCTCCTCTCTTTTCATTGTGTGGCTGCATGGTACTGATAAATTTTGGGTACTAGCGCTGATGCTGTTGCTGCCATGCAATCTCAGTCAGATTAGGGAATGCATGTTAATTCTAACAAATTTTTCAGATGCTTGCTTCCAATGAAATGTGAAACAAAATGCTACTGCTTATGTGCATAAATGGGAGCACAAACAAGAAGTCACAGCTGGTAGATGACTCTCCTGTCAATAGCAAACCAGATTTAGTTCTTGTTCGTCTAATTTTGAAAGTATACTTTGAATCTGGTCATTGAAATGACCAGAGAATAGAAAGTATCCACTGTTGTTTGTATAACAAGGCCTTTGACATAAAATGCACTTAAAGAATCATTAAAGTTGGAAAATACCTCTAGGATCACTGAGTCCAGCTTTTGAATAAATACCAGCATGTCAAATAAACTGTAGCACTAAGTGCCAATCCCAGTCCTTTTTTGAACGCTTCCAGGGATGGAGAATGCATCACTACTCTGGGCAGCCTTAACTACCCCTTCACTGAAGAAATTCTTCCTGATCTTCAACCTGAACCTCCCCTGACACAGCTTGAGGCCAGTTTATCTCATCCTGGAGAGACTTGTTGCTTGAGAGTAGCAGCTGATCCCCACCCGGCTCCAAACTCCTTTCAGGTGGCTGTGGAGAGTAATAAGGTTACCCCTGAGCCTCCTCTTCTCCAGGCTAAACGCCCCAGCTCCCTCAGCTGCTCCTCACAAGACTTGTGCTCTAGACCCTTCCCCACCTCTGTTGCCTTCAATGTTCCAGCCCCTTAATGTCTTCTCTGTCATGAGGGTCCCAGAACTGAACACAGGACTTGAGGTGTGAGTACAGGGGGACAATCCCTGCTCTGGTTCTGCTGGCCACACTATTGCTAACACAGGCCAGGATGCCACTGGCCCAGCTGGCTTATGTTCAGCCACTGTCAACCAGCAGTCCCAGGTCCTTTTTGCCATTCTGCCCCCAGCCTGTAGTGCTGTGTGGCGTTGCTGTGACCCCAGTGCAGAACCTGACCCTTGGACTTGTTGAACCTTGTACCACTAGCCTCAAACTGTGGATCCAGCCTGTCCAGATCTCCCTGCAGAACCTTCCCTACCCTCCAGTATAGCAACATTCCCACTGAACTTAGTGTCATCTGCAAACTGACCAAGGGTGCCCTTGATCCCCTTGTCCAGATCATCGATGAAGATATCACACAGGGCTGTCTCCGATAGTAAGCCCTGGAGAACACCACTAGTGACTGTCTGCCAACTGAAAGCAACACCATTTTCCACCCCTCTCTGCATCCAGCCTTCCAGCCTGTTTTTAACCCAGCAAACAGTCCACCCATCCAAGTGGTAAGCTGTCAGCTTCTCCGGGAGAAGGATGTAGGAAACAGTGTCAAAGGCTTTGCTGAAGTCTACGTAGTCTATAGCCACACTGTACAGCACCCCTACATGGTTCACCTGGTCATAAAAGGGAGATTAGGTGTGTGTGAAACTTGGAAGTCTGCCTGAGCTATGATTTGTGAGACCAGGTAGCTCTTGTGTGTTGCCACATTCTTCTCTGGAGATGTCAGTTATATTTGTGTTTTAGAGCATCTTTGCTCATGACCTAATAAAAAGAAACCAGGTGGCTGTGTTGATTTATTTTTTGAATGCCAAACACACTTGAAAAATCTGTGGGTTTTCTTAACTCCTTAAAATTGTTCTGTTGGCCTGGGAGAATCTTATCGTCCTCTCCTAGAAATGTTCAACATAGGAAAATCTAACTAAAGATTTCCCATATTTCTTTCTTTCTAGGTGATGGATCCCATACATAAATAGCATGTTGCCCAGCAGGAGAGTGTGTTTGTTTTGTTTTTGTTTGGATAAGCACTGGCATTTAATAAATAAATTTAGCAGTTGCACAATTAATTTTAGATGTCACATAATAAATGTATAAATATAGTAATTCTTCTTTATATCACCTTCCTTAGAAAGTTCCAAGTGTTTATAAAAACATTTGGTGCGCATAAGGAGCTTTTATCCTCATGTTTGCTCAATATTACTAACTTAAATTTTATCATTTGCTGAATTTGGCAAGAGATGATAATATTGGACTAGTTTTTGTCAGGACCTGGAAATGCATCCAGTGGAAACTCTGTGAAGATGTAGGTGGCACAAGATAATATTTTGTGTTAGAATACATCAAAGGTACAGGCTCTTCAAAGAGTAGATCAAGCTGTCCATTTATGGCTAGTCTGAATATGCTTTCACATGATGGTACCCTGTAAAATAATGGCACTTGTATGCTAGTGACTGAAACACAAATCTCTAGTCGATTTTTATAGAATCGTTGGATGTCTGGGGCCAGAAGGGGTCAAAGGTCAACTAATTCCAAACCCCTGCCATGGGCAGAGACGCCTTCAACTGGGCCACTTTGCTCAAGGCCCCATCCAGCTTGGCTGTGGATGCTTCCAGGGCTGAGGACTCCAGGCGACCTCTTCAAGTGCCTCTCCACCCTCACAGTAAAGAATTTCTTCCTAATGCTCAATTTAAACCCGCTCTCAGTTTGAAGCTATTTGTTTTTCCTATCATTACATGCCCTTGTAAGAAGTCTTTTTTCAGGTCCTTTCTTGTGGGACCTCTTTAGGTACTGTGAGGCTTCTGTAAGAGGCTGCGCTCTTCTCCAGGCTGAACAACCCCAATTCTCTCAGCCTCTCCTGACAGGAGAAGTGTTCTATCCCTCTAGTTGTCTTAGTGACGCTCCTCTGGGCTTCTTCAAACATGTTGATGTCCTTTCTTTGCTGAGGAACCCTCAGCAGAGAATTCTGGGTTGGGTCACATGAGAGCAGGGTAGAGGGACAGAGTCACATTGCCTTGCTGGCCACTCTGCTTTGTGTGCAGCCCAGCATACAACTGGCTTTCTGGGCTATTGCACAGTGCATGTAGCCAGCTCATGTCCAGCCTCTCTCCTGCAAACACCCCAAAGCCTTCCCAGCAGGGCTGCTCTGATCTGTTCATCTCCTGGCCTGTGTTGATGCTGGGGGTTGCCCTGACACAGGTGCAGCACCTTGAACTTGGTCTTGTTAAACCTCATGATGTCCCGGCAATGCTCAGCTTGGTGTTGGTTGCAGACTTGCTGAGGCTGCACTCAATCCTTTCATCTGTATCATTAATGAAGATACTAAATGACACTGGTCCCAGTACAGACCTCTCAGGGACACCACTCGTCACTGATGTCCACTGAGACTGAGCCAATGACCACTATCCTCTAAATGTGAACATCCAACCAATTCCTTATTTACTGAATATGTTTTTCTTACAAGTTCCTTCTGGTGTTTTGAGGACTACTTTGTTGTAGGCATAGGAAGCCCTTCACGTGTCAGGATGTGATGCTTCAGTGGTCCTGCACTCTGACTCCGTATGTTGCTAGCGCAAAGAAGAAACAGCAGTTCCTGATTCAGCTGCTCTTTTCCTAAAAGCAGTTTAGTAGCATGTACCACTACCTGTCCCAAAAAGTCTGAGTACTCTGAGACACTTCAGAAGAGTGGCTCTTAGTGCTAATATGCTGATACACCCTGTATTTTTGCATTCAGGGCTGTTCAAAAACTTTCCTGAATCTCCGCAAAGCAAGGTGGATAGAACTCCATTACCTATGGGTTCATATTGCTACACTGTAAACTTTATGTGAAGGGAAGCTGTTTCACTGCGGTGAAATTCTGATTATAATTTTAGGACTTCAGGAACTCGGACTGCAGTCTTGGACCTGTATCTGTGCCTTAGCAGATATGCTATGACAGAAGAATTTGGAATGAGACAAGAAATAGCTTTGTTGAGATTTAAAATTAATCCTGCTCTCTGGAGTAAACTTGTGTAATAGTTCATTTAGCTATTTTTAGAGTTACCTTTAGTAATATTAATGTTTTTGCCCTTGTTCCAGTAGCTGGTACTCTAAATGCCAGCACTGGACCCTGCGTTTTGTCAAGCCTTGAAACCCAAAGCTTTATGTCACAGGAAGCAAAACCAGGATCATTTAATCAGTCAGACAGAACATTTTTCACTGTGAAGACAGAATGGGAATGTAGACAGTCCTTGAGACTAAGCAACTCAAAGAGGTCTACATTATTCATTAAGAAGTTCTCCATTCTTCGCAGGAGCATCTTATTTAATCTTTTAGGGGCAGTTTTTTGTATAAAAGAAGTTATCTTTAGTTCTTGAGGACAAACAGAAAAGGAAACTGAAGTGATTTCTATAGCAAGGCTTCTATTGACATGGTCTGGCAAAACCCATATTACAGCTAAAGAACCAACTGTTTTAATTACACACAATTACAGGACTCTGTACCTGAAGAAGAAGGTTGCTTCAGATTCAAAAACTGATGCCAGAAATGGCATCTCTAGCCAAAGACAGTTATGTCCTCAGGCAAAGATTTTTAAAAAAAGACCAGTAATACAAAAGCACATTGATGGGAATTGTTCATAACTGAGTTGTTCTTGAAATTCAGTCTTTGAGAATTAATGTGTCACGGGCATTCTTACATCTTGATTCTCCTCTCCTTCCCCCTAATGTATCTTTACCTTCCTAGATCGAGTTGTGGATGTTTCTTTGCAGTCTGAACAGTAACAGTATCCTTTACAGGCTTTGGAAACCAGTTTTACATGGCCATCACTTTCACTGCAGTTTGAAGTTGCTCCTCACTCCATGAATAGCCTTGCTGTCTCATGGAGACACTCTTTGACAAGATGGAATCTTTGCCTTTGAATGCTAATTCCCTATGGCCTCTCCCCCCTTGTATATGGAAGAAAGATGTCTTTTTGGTTTAAGAGTGATAATTAAATAGAATGAAGAAAGAGACAAAGAACCACTTGAAAACTTCTGCTAGATCTCCTGGATACATCAGTCTGAGGCTTTTTTTGCTGCTGCCTGATACTTTTACACAAGCAGAAGGTACAAGATGTTTCACATCCATGTTATTATTTGAATGGACTCTTGATGATGCAGGTATTCTTATGTAAATTATTCTATCTAGCTTCTTTTACATTCAAATAAATGTTTCTTCACGTTCTCTTTGCAAAACATTACCCTATGAGGGGTTAATGTTAAGAAATAAAAATATCAGGCTCTGGATATGTCCCTGTATCTTGGTAGCAGTTGTTCCAGCAGCAGTTTTGTTTATTCCATGTTGTGTGGCTGTGGGCCCTGAGAATGTGTGCAACTCTCATGTACAAAGTAGCTGAGTCATTCCTTGTCAGTCATATCAATTCAGAGCAGGACCAAGGGTAATCTTTACTGAACTCATTAACTGGAATGTCTTGCCCATCTATCTGTTATATATTACCTTTCCTAGCAGACCACACACAGACAGTACTTCTTAGTCATTACATAATTCCAAAATTGCAGTTGCTTTGTTTACAGAAACACCTTGCAGTGTGAGTTTTGCCTCAGTGTTTCTATGTAATGCCTACTTTCACATTCTTCTACTTGTTCTTGAATTTACTATAAGAAAATCAGATTTAGGCAGTGTGTAAGCAGGGGTAGATGAACTGGCATGAATGGAATTGCATCATTTTAGGTGTGAGTCCAAGATGAGTATAGTAACAGAGGTTTGTTGTAGGACTTCAGATATTTTTTTTTAAACTGACAATGTTTGTAAGATTATATAAATGAAGGTGACCTACATTGCTAAGAAGAAAGGCTGCAGTCTCAAAGAGCATAGTCTTACATTCTTTCTAATAGGGAAACAAGTAATTTATGCATTCTTCTTGTTCTTATCCATTTTTCAAGAATCATCCGGTTTAAGAGAATGCTTCTAACTTTGGAAATAGACCAATACAGCATTTTTTCCTAGGGCATTTTTCTCATAAGTTTTTAGAGTTAAATCTCCTATTTGATTGTGGAGGAAAAAAGAAAAAAAGAATTTTTTTCCCCAGTCTGTCTTAAATCAGAATGATATAATTAGTTTTTAGGTTTTTTAAATGGCAAAGCAATATAACTTTAAATAAAATGACATAAGTTTTTATGTGACTGTCCAAAAGAAAAGGTATAAACAGAAAATCTTGGAGGACTTGGGAGTACTTGGAGTAGCTTTGTGCCCAAATTGTCAATTATGCTTCTTGTAAAAATTCTACATTTTTTGAAGTAAAACCAGTAAATTAATTTGGCTAGGTATCAATTAGGTTCTCTGTCTCCCCACCCCTGCTGCCTCCCCATGGCAATTGTTGAACAAAGAATAACATTAAGCACTGGAGCCACCAGTTTATGCTACGATTAAATAAAGGTTGTTCAGAGCTGCTTGTTTAATTCCAAAGCATTTCTCTTTACCTAGAGTAGACCAGGAAAGTTGGATTCAAGGTGGATCAAAGCATTTGATAACACAATTGATATTAACAGAGCTGCACAACAGAAGTGATGTTGCACTCAATAATACCATTGAGTTTTTCTTGCAGTAGTTTATGCCTACAAAACAGGATGATTTACTGTTTGTCTGTGCTGCATGAGAAGTGCAGCTGACCAGCTTATGGTCAGATTTTCTAAAGCAGTATATACTGGCTTTTCTTCCCCTCTTCCATAGCGAAATTGCTTGGTAACTTCTGTTACCAAGGGTATATTGAGAAGGCTCAACTAGGGACAGAAAGAAAATGCTTTAAACATGCTAATTGTATTTTTGTTGTAAGTAGGGGTTGATTGTATTATTTCTGGCAGAATAAATATATGTAAGAAAAATGTGAAAGGCATCTGCTTTAATACAGTTTTTTACGTTACAATATTGCTTACATTGTTGGGCAGGCTTGGAAATAAAAATCCTGTCTTTAAAGGGAGAAACAGAAAAGATGCCGTTTTCACTGCTGAAATTGTAACTGAGCTTTTTGAGGGGGAGGATTTATGTCCATATTAAATAGCAAAATATGAGTCATTGCCTGATTGCTGCTCGCACCAAAATTCTTCTGTTATAAACAGCTAATCTCTTTTATGTAATTTCATTTCAAAGCTCAGGATTAGGATATCTATTTCTCTGCCATTTTGGGAACTAGAAGTTAGTTAGATTATAGTTAGTTAGATTCAGGGCACGATTTAATTTTATTTTTGTTTTTTCCAACTGCAGCAATTGATAGTCACTAAATGAATGGATAAAAGAATGATAGCTTCTTAAAATTAACCTGCTTCTTTACTACAGGTTTTAACCCAAGAGTATGTCTATTTCTTCTTGTTTATCACCTAAGTTGTAAAGCCAACTTAGGTGTATTTTAAGGGTTACTTGTAAATTCTTTTGAACCCTGCATGCTTGTTGTATTGCAAGTAAATACTTTCACCATGAGTTTGTAATAAATCATTAGATGCATACTGGTATGTAAAAATCAACTTTTATTGTGGATAAATATACTTATGCTTTGATCACTTAAACTGTCCCACCTACTTAAGGATGATGTATTAGAGGGTAGATAGATCAATGAAATAAATATACAGATCTTTGTATCTTACATATTTATTGCAAATTCTGGGGGCATTAAGTAAAAACTTCTTAAGTGTCTCATCTTACTTCCTTATGAAATGAAGAAGTTGGTTTTGGTCTTTTTAAATGAACAGTTGGAACTGGTTTTGGATCTATTTGGTATAATGTCCCACACCTGTAAAACCCGTGAGCTGAAAAAGATTCTAACTAGAGTTTAGTACTTGATATGTCATTTGAGATGTTCATGACTCACTTTACCTGCTTTTTGGTAAAGGATGTGAGTATTTTTCCCCAAACATTATTCTTTCACCTTTCTTACTTTAATTTTCTTTGCTCTCATTCCTCTGACTGAGAGTTTGCCTTAAGCTCATTATTTTTGGGGGTCTGCACACTGAATACCAACTGGGATGGCTTGTGGGACATGTGTAAAGACTATGTTGGCCCAATGGAAGTTGCATAGAACTTTGTAGTTCTTTATGCACTAGAATAACATTGATAGCTTAAGCACTGTGGGCTGTGTTTACAGTAAATTCTGCCAGTCAATACCCATTTGCATGGATGCCTCTTCAGATAACTAATAAAAGTGTTATTAATGAAAATAATACAGTATGTTAATATTACGCCATGGGCTTAGACTAAGAACTTATTGTCCCAAACCTTTCAGTGATCAGTTAATAAAGTTCTTTTTCAGTAACAAACAAACCATAGGGAGCAGGGCAGGGGAATGTAATGCAAATAGTATTGTATCAATGGATGCTTTCTAACATAATTTTTCTTTTTCTGTGTTACTTTTCATTCCATAGAATAATATTGATATCAACATAGTAAATAGATAAGCCAGAAATTCTGGTGGTTAACACTGAATATATGTGAAGGATCTATGCAGCTGAGCATATTTGACATGCATTCAAAGGAAAGAGATATTCATTTCTTCAGAGATGATTCTGGACTGATTTAGTAAATGTGGGTGAAATTACTGGTAAATGCTTTTGTTTATTCTTTCCATTGCAGAACATCAGACTCTTTCTCAGATAACTGTACCTCTAGATATAAGTTAATATGACTATATGAGAAAAAAATGTGAGGTAACAAAAGGCTATTTAATATTATTGTAGTGATTTTGAAGATAGGGAATGTTACGAGGACTACAGTTACCTAAATGTAATTGAGTAGTATTGTGGATAAACCCCAGATAGCTGCCAAGCCCCATGCAGCCACTCACTCATTTGGGGAGAATCAGAAGGGTAAAAGCTGGAAAACCTGTGGGCTGAGATAAAAACAGTTTAATAGGGAAAGCAAAAGCCACGTAGACAAGCAAAGCAAAGCAAATTCACTGCTTCCTGCAGGCAGGCAGGTGTTCAGCCATCTCCAGGAGAGCATGGCCCCATTGTGTGTAATGGTGACTTGGGAAGTGAAACACCATCATTCTAAATGTTCCCCCTTCCTCCTTCTCCACACTTTATATACTGAGCATGATTCCATGTAGTCTGGAATATCCCTTTGGTCAGTTTGGGTCACCTGTCCTGGCTGTGGACAATCTCCCATGCACCCCTAGTCTCCTCCCTAGCATGGAGCAGAAAAGGCTTTGGCTCTGTGTAAGCCCTGCTCAGCAATAACAAAAATATCTCTTTATTATCAACCCTGTCTTCAGCACAAATCCAAAACACAGCCCTATACCAGCCACTGGAGAGAAAATTAACTCTACCCCAGCCCAAACCAGCACAGGTAGGCAGGAGGATTCTGATGGACTGCTGATAATGGTTTTATGAAGAATGCCAATATGGTTTAATTATCTGTATATGTTTTTATATGTATATAATTTTTATCTACTATTTGAAATTTTTCTGTCAGAGAGCTGGAAATTTGAAAGACTTTTGTCACCACTTCAATTTATTTATTATATTAATTGTATTCCTTGGTTTGATCATCCACTCCGACATGGAACAAATCTTATGCTTGCTTGAGAGACATGACTCTAGCTCTTCTATTTAATTAAGTTGCTGAATTTCATCCTACTTTCCAAAGTGAACATAAAACAAGTAAAAAACTTTTTTGTTTGACAGAACATTAATCAGGAACAGCTTGGAAGTGAAGCAGTTTTTAGTTGTATATTTACCTCAGAAAGCTTCCTTTGGTCTGTGGTTGCTTTTGATACATGAGAAAGCAGCACTGGAGTTAGCTGTTTGACGTTGTAGTGCTGATGCATGGAACTGCATCAGTCTGAAGTAGCTGTCCAATATACCTGAAAATATGAGTATTACTGCTATGTATACTCCTTGAACAATTAATAGAATGTGAACTAGCAAAGCTTTCCACTTCTAACTTGTCTAAAACCTAGCTCTTATAAGGAGTAAGTTTACTGTTTTGTGTTCATTTTCTAATTATTTTTTTTCTTTTGAGTCATCAGGCCCTTTGAGTGAACTGTTGGAAGTCATTCTGAGCCCACAGTTAGATTTCCTTGGCTGAGAATAAAGGTGCTTCTACAGCTAAAACTTCAAATTGTTTCTAGAATTTCAGATACATTTTTCAGTGCTCACAATTTTGCTCCTGTATTTTTCAATTTAGAACATAAACTTACCTTGTATTATTAGATGTGATGCCTATCTACTTACAGTATCTAGATATCTATATAAAATATGTCTTAAGATATCTAGTTATGGTTTTCTTGTATGTGGGGAAAATACTGTGATCAAAAGCTTCAAACTGTCTCTTGACCCTTTTTTGTTTTTATTTTCTTGTGGCTTTTCCTTCAGTCACTGTACTAATGCCCTGTACTTTCATTCTGTACTCAGTGTTATTTATACTGTCTCTGTGGGTCTTTTACATTTGCATTTTCTTTTGATCCAGGCTCTGTGATTTTGGAAAGGGCTGGTCAACTCATTTACAAAGTATGTTTTGTTTACCATTTTTCTGTGTTTTACTGTTAGTAAGATTTTGTTACAGGGATTATAAACCTATTCTAAAAGGTTTGAATTTTTTGAAAGATTGGTAAGAAGTTCTACTTGTACTTTAATTCTTAAAAGTCTAGAGTTATTCAGGCTTTTACCATGGTCTTCAACTCTTGCATATGCAGAAAGGTCTTTTTTATGAAGCCAAGCACATGTAGGCAGAAAGACCAGTTAACAGTTGGTTTCCTAACCTTTAATGTGCTTTTCTTAATAGCCTGCAGAGGAATTGCAAGTGAATTTAGGATAGCATAATTTGTTTTTAAATGGTTGAAGAGACTCATAGCAAGGGTTGAGGTAAAGTGACAGCTTCTGTTATAGCTGTCAATAAATCCTGAAAAAATAAACAATTTTTTAGACCTATGAGTCAGTTTAGAAAGGAGAGGTCGAAATGTACAGCTGCAGCTTTCTTTTTTCTTAGAAATTCTCATCAGCTTCTATGACTATCAGGGTAGAGTTGCTATGAAAAAAAAAGTATGGAATTGATAAAAGATGGAATATGCTATAGTCAGACAGCTATCATGCTGAGAAGGCATAATAGAAGTACCCACAGTAATAAAGCGAGAGCTTTGGGATCCGTTGTTTATAATGCTCCAGACAGGTAAGACCCACAAGCTGAAGAAGGCTCTAAGTAGATTTTAGTACTTAATAGGTCATTGAAAGTTTCCAAGTTTTCCTCTCTGTGTGCGTGAAGTATACTGATAGAAAAAAAATATATTGGAAAATGAAAAGATATCCTGTATCTAAATTAGACTATAAGAGAAATGTAGGTCAACAGAAGTAATTTACCCTTCTAGAATTCAGTTAGCATCTGTGATTTTTTTTTTCACTTCCAGTGTAGAAAAATTACAGGCCTTGTACTTTTTCAGAAGACTTCTTATAGCACATAATGCATACTGTGAACATGACAAATCTTGTTGAATGTGAAAATTATAAATTCTGGGTCAGTGAAAGAAGACTGGCAGAATGAAAGATAATACCAGCTCCTAGTTAATTTTTACTATATCACCTAGGAATGGGCGATGGCATTATCTCTATCTTGAAGTAAAAAGACTGGCTTTACTTTTCACATTCAGACTCAAAGTAAAAAATGCCAAAATGAATTCTACCCAGAAACCATGCAAAATGAAATGTGTGTTATAAGCCCTCTGAGGAAGAAAAAACATTTATCTTCTAGGAGATTTTAATGTTGATAGTGGGGTAATATATGAGAGGAAAAATGTGTTCCTTTGAGGCACTTCTTACATTCTTGAAGCTTTTAAAATTCAAGTGAGAAAACTTCAATGTTTACTCATAATTGATGTATAAACTCACAGAAACCCATGATATTAGGAAGAAAGAAATTATTGTGTCATTATAATGTATTTGTTTTGGTTCAGACACAGAAAGGGGTATCTGTATGAGTCAGACATTCTCCTTTCTCTCTTTGACAGATATTCAGCAAGGAAACAGAAATAAGAGACTTCAGTTGACCAAACCTATCCTGGTAAACAAGGTTGCTATGAATACAGAACTACCATGTAGCTAAATCTTGGGGTTTGGTTCTTAACTTTAATTACAGTAGAATTTTCACATGTACTGGTACAAGTTTAGATATTTACTAAAATCAGATTAGTATAGAATTGTAGATTTTATTCAGATATACTCTAAAATGATCATGGGCACATATATCTTAAGTAGAAGATCAAAATGAGAAAGTGGTTTTGAAAATTAGATTTTACTAGGAAAAGACTGCAGTGTCAATTGCAAGGAGGTGTTCAGCCTATTATATTATTAGGATTTCTGATGTCTTGAAAATGTATATTATTATGAAGTTAAATTTTCAGATTAATTTTTTTCTCTCTTATTTTCAGCAAAGTTATAGAAGCCTAAAAATAAAGTTTTCTTAAAGTTTCTTCTTAAAGAAAAATCTTTAAGTCTCTTCTCCTAATTTACTCCAGATTTACTACAGATTTACTCCCTTGTAATATATAGAGTCAAGACTGTGCTAATAATTATATTGCTCACAACTCTGTCTTTTTTCAACTGAGGATCTTAAAGGAAGTTACTTTAGCAAAATGACAGATCTTTCCGTGAGACTGAGTCTGTTTATAATATACTTACTACAATAAATATCAAATAGATGTTCAGACACTCCTGTTACATAATTTATGTTTAAAGAAGTATAATTGAAATGTAAGCATACCTCACATGAAATAAAAGGAAAGTAACTGCTTTACACCAGTGTAAAGGAAGGGTTGTACTTTTACAGAAAATACTAGTATTTTATCAAAGGAATATTAACTTCAGAATAAAATTAAAACTGGTGATAAAACGATACATCAATATTTGTGATTTCAAGGCATTTTTGTAATTTCTAGATTTCCCCCCCTTTTTAATAAAAATCTAAAATTATTCAATCAAAGAAAAAATTTAGACCCCAAAACCTGTCAGAAAACCAAAAATCTTATAAAAGTGTTAGTTTTTATTAGCAAGAGCAGTACCTAGAAAGCAGTGTAATAGGTTTAAGTCTGTGTTTTTACCCATCTGCATAGGAAGGATTGCTATGTAAAATCTTCACAATGAACTAAAGGTGATTCTCAAAGGAAGTCTTATGAGCCACAGACTTTTATGTTATTGGCAGAAATATTTATCTGGATTTCTAGTTTCCTTTGGCAACAGTAGATTTTACAGGAAAACAGAAATCCTGGAGGGAGAATTGAGTTTGAATAATTCTGAAAATGCTAAATCCTGTTATATACTGAGTTTTTTACACAAATAGGAAATTAAGTCTAGGATTTATGAATCCCAGTCACAGAATACTTTAGGTGGTTTGGGGCCTCTGGAAGTCATTTGGTCCAATGCCCTGCTTAAAGCAGAGCCAGCTTCCAAGTTTGATGCCATTTGATGTCAGAGCATGTTGCTCAAGACATTGTCCAGATGAGTTGTGAATGTGTCCAAAGATTCCCACAACTGTGGACACCCTTTTCCAAGTTTGAGTGTTTGTGAATTTCATTTTCCTAATACCCAGTTAGTTACTGAATACTTTAATAATTTTTTTAAAAATCATGCTATTGCAGTGTCTCACCCATTGGAGTTGCTAAATTTTTACTTCTGACTTCAACAAATTCAGATTTGGACCAACATAGAACATTATAGAATCTTGCACTGACAATAATGTCACTTAAGGGATGTTGAGTTAACACTGTAATTCCCTGCAGCCATTCATCAGAGCTTCTGTTTACAAAGAGCCCAGACTTCAATGGTTGATTCAACAATGGCTATTTAACAAATCATTTTTGCTGAACTGGTGCAGTTAGCCATGGTGTGAAAGGAAAGCCTCTGCACAAACAGCTTCAGTTAGAGCTTGGGTAAACATTGTCCCTTGGTCTTCCTTCCAATACTGTATTCTGCTCCTGCTGTCATGTTTTGTAGGCTACTGTGGATGAAGGAGAGAGAAATGTAAATCTATCTTCTCTTTTTCAAAATCCTATGTGGTAATATTGTCTTGCAGACATCTAGTGACTAATCTTCATTCTTCATGCTGCAGATGGAGTTGTAGTCCTTCCATCCATTTCCAGACAGAAATGTTTCAAATTGAGTACTCAGGGACTTCTAAAATTTTCTTTGTTCTTATCTTGTAGAATCTGTTTTTAAAAACGCTTTAAAAATTAATGTAAGAAATCTTACTGTTTTCTTTGAGCTTCCTTCAAACTTAAGAAAGTTTGCAAAATTGGCAACACATACCCTGAGCATAATCATAGTATAGTTGTGGAAGGGACCTCTGGAGATCATCTGGTCCACCTCCCTGCTCAAAGTAGTGTCAATTAGAGCAATATATTCAGAGTCTTGTTCTGAACTCAGGATTTTGAATCCTGTGGATAGAGACTGCACCACCTGTGTGGGAACTCATTCCTATATTTGAACACTCTGACATAGAAGAATTTGTGGTTTTTATAAGGTTTAAGTGGAATTTCCTGTGTATTGAATTTGTTCCTATTGTTTTGCATTCTATCACTGGGCACTACTGGGAAGAATCTGCCTTTGTCTTTTTTCCTGTCTCACATCAGAGTTCATACATGTCAAATAAGACCCCCAAGCTTTCTCCTCTCAAGATTAAAAATCCCTGTTGTGTAAGCCTCTGCACAAATATTATTATGAACTTGCTGCTGCCTGTCTGTGAGATTCTTGTGTTGAATAGAGAAAAATAATCGTGTTCCTTGAACTGTTGGTCATCCTCGGGTTCAGCCCAGGATGCCATCAGCTACCTTTCCTGCAAGAGTGCATTGTTGTCTGGGTCAGTTTTGTGGCCACTGGGATCTCCAGGTCCTTTCCTGCCAAGTTATTTCCCAGTTAGCTGGCCCCCAGCCTCTACTGGTGTGTGGGGCTGTTCTGCCGCAGCTACAGAACTAGCATTTCCTGATGCTGGTCTTTGTAAGATCCCTCTTGGTTTGTTTCTCCAGCTTGTTGAGTCACCAGAGTCTTCTGGTCTGTAAACAGCTCCTGGTTTTGTGTCATCTGCATACTGAGGGTGCACTCTGTCCCATCACCCAGACCATTAATGGAAACTTTATTGCCCTCAGTAAGGTAAACCACCTGTGGCTGGCTTTCTTGTCACTAATCACAACACTTTAGGTTCAATGGTTCACTCAATTTTCAGTGCAAATCACTTTCCATTTGTCCAGCTTGTACTTCATCAGTTTATCTATGGGGATATGATGGGAGACAATGTCAACAGCTTTGCTAAAATAAGTTAAACAACTTCCACCATCTCAGCCAGTCATCATGTTGTCAAGTTGGCTGGTCAGGATTGATTTCCCCTTCACAAATCCAGGCTGACTACTCACAGGCACGTTTTTGTCCTTCATTTGTTTGTAAATGGTTTCTAGGAGGATTTGTTTCAGTCTCAAGACATCACAAATATTATATGGACTTCATTTTATGATGGTAGAAGAAACAAGTAGAAGCAAATGCAGGGATTAGAGGGAGAAGGCTTAGTTCTGTGCTTGTGCTTGAGAAGTGTGTGAAAAGTGCTTTGCGGCGGGTCTTGCAGTTAGACCAGGTCTGGTAAAACTGGCCAGCAGCAAGCAGCTGCTGTCACAGAGGAAGGAAGTATTAAGACAGGAGTGTTGGGGCTTGAGAGCTTCCCTCCCTGCATGAGGACTTCCAGCATTGCTAAGTCACGGGGATCTCCTGTAGGACGAACTGAGAAGAGTCCTGAAGTTTTATATTTGAATGGTATGTGGATTTTGCTAGCACAAAAGAGGCTGAGCTAAATTGCTTCTAAGTATAGGGCTCTGTTGTGTTCTTCTATAGTTAGCACTGTTAATAAAGGAATAGTGCCTTCATAACACTGAGCTTACTGTGATTCTGAAGAAAAGATTTAGCATTTAATTTATTAGTACATAAATGTGTGCATCTGAGCATTTAGCAATAATTCACTATAGTTCTGAAGTCTTCAATATTTAAAGAAAATCTATGGTGCAACTCATTTAGTAGAAATAGAATAAAAATCTTCTGCAGTTGGAAAATTACAGATTGTGTAGGTGTTGAAATGCCTCCTGCTTCACATTCTTAGATGGCAATATGCCAGATACTAAGAATTTCTGGTTTGAAGGGAAATGCTTCCCTTTTTTTTTTACATTTTCATATATAATGCATTTTGCTTGCATTTTTTAGCAGTTAGGGTTTCTTGCATCTTGATTCAAAATGAATAAAATTTCGATTAAATAGCTTCTCCAGGTTGCCTTGGCTTTTTGCATTACTACTGGATTACATGAAGATATGTATGCTTTGCCAAAGGAATAGGATGTGTTGATGTTTAGTTTTAGTTTTAATTTTGGCATCCAGACCCTCTTGCTTAATGATTCTATTCTGGGAGTTGATCTACTTGAGTAATTTTTCTTTTCACCTCATACTTTTTTTCATTGTTGCCTACCATTTCCTTCCATCCTGTGTTTTTTCTGTTTCCTTTTTCAATTGTGGGATACCATTGAGAGAGACAGAATGAGGAGAGGGGTACAAGATCTGTAATTTAACCAAGTTTTTACATCCTTTTAAAATCATGTTTGCATGCATATGACTATACCTCTGACTACTTTCCCTACAGAAAGGAAATAATGGTAGATTTCTGTTAAAATCTTGTACATTGCATGTTGTTTTCGTGTATATCTTCTATTTGCCCCCTTCCTATGGTTTTTCCCTTGTATTGCTATAAGGCAAAAGATTCCACAGTGAAACCACTGCCTTGATCATGTGCTTTGAAAAGATCTTTCAAAAGTTTAATATTTTTATGCAAAACTAAACTAAAAATTAAAGCATTCCATGTAGGAAACTATATATAATAGCTTGATAGGTTGATATTTTTAAATGTGGTCTTCTACCATGTATTATATAAAAAAAAAAAACATGCCTCTTTGCTTGCATGAAAAACCTGAGTAGTGTAGGTTTATTCTTCTTGGTTTTGTTTTGTTTTTTAATGAAAGCCATGAGCTTGTAATCATCATAATGAGTAATATATTGTATGTTTATGTTTTTGTAAGTTCTGGTCAGGATATCCAAGGAACAAGTGTGGTGGCAAATCTTCCAGTCCTTATGCGACAGAATCCTGCAGAAACACTTCGTCGGGTTTTACCAAAAATCAGAGTAAGTTTTGTGTATTGAGGTTTGAATGTCACTTTTTCTACCAGTTTAAGTACTTGAACAAAGGAGAAAAAAAAATCCCACTTCTATTGCAAACTCAGTCTCTAGGAGATGTATGTCCAGTAGGTCTTCCGCATTAATTCACTGGATTTACTAAGCATTACAGGTACTATAGTTTTTAAAAAATTGTTACAATGGGAAAAAAAAAAAAGCAGAATTAATACTACTTAAATGTTCTAAAGATTTACCAGTGTTTTGACAGCTTTTTGAGAATTCTTTTTGAGGACTATCCAGTCATAATGGTTGATTCTGATGTTCTCAATCTCCTTTCATCCAAACATTAAGATCTTCATGGTGCTGTCCAGAAAAGTATAGTTTGCTTTTAGCTGTCTGTGCAATTTCATGTTTTGCCTTCCACATTTTTAGTAAGTCACTGCTAGTTGTGATAAATGCATGCTGACCATGTAATGTTATACAGTAATTTTATATAGAGATATGTTTTTATAAAGGATATTTGGGTTGTTTAACCTGGAGAAGGCTCTGGGTACCCCTTATTTTGACTTTTTAGTTCTTAAAAGGAGGCTTATAAAAAGATGAGGACAAACTTTTTGCCAGTGCCTTTTGAGATACGACAAGGGGCAGTACTAAAGGGGTTAAATTGAAGAAAGATTCAGACTAGGTATAAGAAAGAAATTTTTTAACATGAGGATGGTAAAACACTGCAACAGATTGCCCAGAGAAGTTACGGATGCCCTATCCCTGGAAATGTTCAAGGTCAGACTGGATGGGACTCTGAGCAACCTGGTCTAGTTGAAGGTGTCTCTGCTCAGTGCTGTGGGGGACTAGCTGACTTTTAAAGGTCCCTTCCAACCCAAACCATTCTATGATTCTGTGACTGTGAAGAAGATACCTGCCTGTCTCTATATTTCCACTCTGTCCCAGATATGAACTCTTCCCCAGAAGAAACGTACAAGTTCATTTAAGATGTGGTTTGAGGAGCAGCCTTGGCCAAATAAGAGCAAACTAAATCACGAATGCAAATACAAAACTTAATAATGCTAAAACCCCTAGGACCCCTGCAGAAGAAGAGGGTTGGAGAGGGCCTTATCAATGTATACACATACCTGACAAAGCAAAGACACAGACAGGCTCTTTGGCAGTGGTACCCAGTGACAGAACTGAACTGTTGTTGCACTGTGCACAAGCAAACACAGGACGTTTCTTCTGAACATCAGCAATCACTTTGTCATTGTGAGGGTGGCTGAGCAGTGGCACAAGTTGCTTAGAGATGTTATTGTCTTCCTCCTTGGGAAGCAGCCTGGGCATGTCTTAGCTGTAGTTGGCCCTGCTTGAGCAGGGGTATTGGACAAAATGCCTTCCAGAAGACCCTTCCAGCCTCAAGCATTCTGTGGGTATCAGACACCACCTCTCAAATACATGTTATTTCCTGAAACATCTGTGATCTAAGGAGACTTCTCTTTCTTGAGAAAAACTCTTACAACTTTTGTCTGATTATTTAGATTCAGCAAATGGTCAAGAAATAGCTCCCCTCAGGGCTAAGGACTGGTATAGACTGGCAGATTGCCTAGAACACATTAAAGTGCTTCTGGTTGCATTCTGTGCTATAAGATGGAGGTCAATAGGCATTTTGCTTAAAAATATATGTATTTAAAAGTGCTTTGAGAAGAATGACGCGAAGTTGCAAATTGGTAACCCTTCAACTTGCACCAAATATCTGCAGTTACAACCACATTATTCTGACATATGCAATGCAGTCTTTCTAAACAACCTACTGGCTTCAAGAAATTTGGTTTTTTATGCTTACCATACTGAATTCATTTTTGCCTCTGGTTTTCTACTTTGGGAGCAGAATTCTTCCTGAAATTAAGGAAGAATAAGAAACACTGGGGATTTTCTACCCTTATTTTTTAGGCTATAGAGAAGTACTGGTCTTGGCCTGTCTTCAATAAAAGGTCTAGTGTGGGAATACAGTTTTTGATTCTAGTTTTAAGGTTTTTTATATAGGGATGAAGAAAATATTTGAAAGTATGATCATTTGCATGAATAGGGCCTAGAGCCTGGAAAGTATTTGTACAGTGGGAGTTGGATCTCAGTGTGATCTTTGATCAGGCTGTACTTAGTTACTTTGTAAAAGTATCTTCCTGTATAATATTAAAGACATTCCGCTGAAAAAAGTATATGAAAAAAAAGCATGAGGAATTGAAGATAGAAATATTTGAAATGAGGCAGACAACTTTAATAATAAATGCAATCAATCTTTGAGCAAATTACTGAGAAAAGTAGTGCGGTTTTCATCTTACGGTGTAATTTAAACCTAAACTGGATGCCTTCCTAGATGATAAATTAAATGAAACCTAAGTTAATGGGCTCCAGACAGAGGTAAAAAAGTAAAATATAATGAGGTCAGTCTGAATCCAAGCATTCCTTTCAAGTTTAAGCTTTATAAACTGAAACTTTGTGGAATGTATATGATTTAAGTTCCTTTCTGTGGCAGTGGTCTTACAAAGCCAGTTCTTCAATGGTATTCTGTTATCTAATATTATTTATCTGTAATAGAAGTAAAGTGATGTTGTTGCCACGTGCACTGCACTTTTCACTGCAAAACAATATTTGACATCATTAACTTGATCTGTTTTTCTTCTTAACCTTGTTTTTATTGGAGGAATCATCCTGACCATTAAATGGAAATTTTTATAGTCTGTAAAGGCAGAATTGAACTCAACTGCGATTAGAGTCTTGCAAATGTAATCTGCCATTGCAGGGAAATAAACTGATTTCAATTACTGCACTGGTTCTACTTCTTTAGGTTGGGAGTAATCATTTGTGAAATCAAATTGGCACATGAAAAATGAATTGTGTGGTAGTTTCAGAGGGCTGTTTATTTGAAAGTATTGTCACCATATAATTGCATAAGGAAACCAGTGTACTTATTTAGCATACTAGCAGACACCCAAAGCAAAATTAATGTTTTTATTAGAGCTGAGAGTAAAGCAGAAGAAGAAAGAAATAAATGCAAGGAGTATTCAGTCTGAATACATTGTAAATTTGTATTTGATTTGTGAAAAGTTGATAAACCTGGTTACTTCTTGAAATATAGAAATGGGTGTATGCAAATTGCTTATCATTCAGTGAAATCTAATTGAATTAAAATTGTATCAAAGACTATATATTTAACATAAGTGTTTTAGGTCTGAGATGGGCAAAATCAATTTATCAGTAAATGTGACATATATAAGTAATTATTGAATTAAGTGTTTTGCTTATGCTGTTTAAACAAGCATACAGTATATAATTTAGATGTTGATGTAGGAATGAGATTAGGAAGTTGGGTTTTTTTAAAATTCTGCTGTTAAAATGAAGTTGCATCCTTGTACGTGTTCTTCTGCATAGAGAACCCCACTCTGGATTTCTGCATGCACCTCCTCATGAACCTTGGAAGTCATTGAAATGCAGATTTAGGGAAAGCTTAGGCATTCTTACAAGCATTTCTCTTTGTGCACAAAATGGCTCTTTTCAAATGATGTTAATAGTATTTTTCCTGCTTTTTCCATCTTTGGGCTCTGCAATCGAAAGTGATGGAGGGAGATGGCAGGTGTCTATCAGAATGACTAATAAGACATTTTTCCAAATGCTGTGATTGCAGCAAACTATGCTTATTCTTGTTGTTGTGTATACATCAAGCTTTATTCAGTGTTGTCTGATTAGTTCCAAACTCATTTTCACAGTTACTTATTTACTAATATATCAGCCTCCTCTTGAAAGCTTTTCTTTTCCTTGGCTGATTTTACAATTTAAGAAAAGGCAGGGTGATTTTCATCCTTCCTTATCCCTGATATTCATTTTAAGGTCCATTCTTGTTGTATCCTTGAGCTTCTGTAATCTCCATTATTTCTGTGTCTTTTAGTCTTAAATGAAAATTTCTATCATACCAATGCAATTACTAAAATGATTTGACTATGTCTCTGCTTGCAGCATTCTTTCAAGAGAATTCTGTTATTGCAGGACAAAATGTACATTTAAACTAGAGGTGAATTTTCTTTTTCCTATTAATGGGATAAACCAGGCTTTCTAAATTTTAAGTTCTGATGCCTGAGTTTAACTTGTAGACATTAGAATAGTTAAGAACATGCTAATACCCTTAAATTCCATTAAATATGCTTGTCTGAGTAAGATAGACAGGGAGAGCTATTTTAGTCTGGAGTGAAAATTTGTGGAGTATCCACGTATAGAAAAATACATTACTTTCTAATAAATAAATTTATTTGTTTGGGTTGTATGAAAATGGAAAGAGGAGACCCATACATTTCCAAATACGGAACTGTACAGTTCAGAGTGTAAGCATCAGTGCAGGGAAGTGTGTAAGCAGTCTAGAAATTTATATTTCAATGTCTCCCGAGGTCCATGAGGAGGCACATCCAGAGAATGTGTTCTCACACATGACTATCCAGAGTTATGTGGATCAGTGGAGGAGACTATTTGGAAACTTTGTTTGTTGGTAAGTAACCCTGTTTGTATTGAGTACACAGTAAATATGTACGGAAAACTGAATTCATAGAATCACAGAAATATTTAGGTTGGAAAAGACCTTTAAGTTCATCGAGTCCAGCTGTTAACCTGGCACTGCTCCATAATTTTCTGGTCTGCACTGCTGTCTTAGCATCTACAGTGTATAGGTAGTGCTCTTGGTTCTCTTGGTGATGTTTTTTTTGAAAAAGTGTAAGCCAGATTCCCAGAAAAGTATGGACAGGTATTCTGATCCCAAAAATATTCAAAATACAAAATTGGTGGGTGTCCTTATTCTTTCCTGGCTGTGGCTGTAAGAGCAAGAGTAGAACAAGGACAGAGTCTGGGGAAATAAGAATATGGTTTCCATGGGTGTTGAATGCAAGTATTTTGTTGGAAAGCAGCACAGTGCTGTTTCTTTTTTTCATTTGTGCGAGCAAGGACACAGAGAATCCTTTTAGAAAGAAACACGGTTGTAAACTGAGACAGGTCTTGAAAGATAAGTTACGGTTCTCCATGAAATAAGATCAGCTAATAATTGTACATTTGCATGTACAAGTTGTTTGACGTTTGTAGAATGAAAACTTCCTGGTTTTTACCAAGTCAAATAGTAATTTCTCAGATGTTTTCTACGAACTATTTTCTCAGCAAAATTCCTGATTTACAATGCTTAGAGTCATAGAATTGAATTTGGAAAAGCCCTAAGATTATCAAGTCCAATTGTTTACCCAGCACCACCATTTTCACCATGTCCGTGAGTTCCATATCCACCTGCCTTTTGAACACTTCCAGGAATGGTGGTTCCACCACGTCCCTGGCAGCCTGTTCCAATGCCTGACCACCCTTTCAGTGAGGAAAGCCTCTCTCCGGCCTCTCTCCAGCCTCTCTGTCCCCAGCCTGTAGCACTGCATGGGGTTTGTGTGACCCGGCTGTAGGATCCAGCACTTGCCTTTGTTGAACCTCAGACCCTTAGGCTTGGCCTTGATATTAATTAAGATATTAAGGAGGACTGGCCCCAACACTGAGCCCTGGGGATCCCCACTTGTGACTGGCTGCCAACTGGATGTAATTCCATCCACCAACACTCGGGACCTGGCCATGCAGCCAGTTTGTAACCCAGTGAAGAGTCCAATCCATAAAAAACCATGCACTTAGATGCAAAAGAAGTATTTTTTTAATCTGCACCAGGCTTATTTTTATTTTCAATTAAAAGTCCAGCTTATTTTTGATTTTTGACAAGTGATCTGAGAAAACTCTTTTCATATCAAGCACTTCAAAAAAGAAACAAAACCACATGTATAAAGTGCTAGGTAGGAAATACGGGCTTTAGACTCCTACTGAATTTGGAATCACTTGTAAGATGAGTGTAATGCTTTAGTAGTAGAATAATGAACTTTTTATTTTCTCATGAAATAGAAAGACACATTTAGAAAAGTAAACAAATGGAATGTTCACTTAGTTGATATTTACAATTATTAATACTTATAATTAATGCTATGTCAAAGATTGCATCCTGCAAGGTCTGTGCATAGATCTGAAATTTTAAATTTAAATGGCTTGCTTTTAAATTAAAAAAGAACAGTAATATTTAATTTCATTTGAAAATATTAACTTTATTTAACTTTTGAATGGATGATTATAAAGACAACCTAATTAGTGACATTCTTGTTTGTCAGAGCTCAGAAGTACTAAATGTTTAGTTAGCTAGATAAATATTCTAGTGTATCTTGCTTTATTCTTAAGAATATATATATACGCTTTTCATTTGCATTCCATGTTACTGAAGGGATGAAATTTGAATTGCCTTCTGCTATTTTAGTATCTCTTACTGGATGAATAAATGAAATATTTCTTTTTAATTCATGTGCATGAACAGCAGAAGTGCATTTGTTGGCTGGTCTGTTTCTATCTCTCATTTTGTAAAGTAAAAAAATCCACACATTGCATTGCTAAAACATAAAGTCACAAAAAATATTATAAGTAACTTTTTTTTCTTAGAAGATTCATGATATATCATAAGAAAATTTAATGTCTGCAATAAATTGCTGTTAAGAGAAAATAATTTTACAGAAAATTTTGTCGTTTACCCAGGTTGTTGCATATTAATTCTAAAAGTGGATGTAAAAATTTGGATGTTCTTTCAGTACATTTCTGCCTCACACTCTAAACCGTTATAATTTGTAATTATACAGGAGGTTCTGCATGTTGCAGGAGTGGAAATGCAGTTAACAGCTGCTGTTTCTTTTTTGACTGTTCTGCAAGAGGAGTCGGTTTCCATTCATACGTACTCCCACTCCTTCCTACACATCATTCTCCAGAACCTGGAACACAGAGATGCAGGTCAGGGCTGTGCAGCTACTCTGATGGCTAATGACCTCTATGTGTTTTATTTCCTTAGTGACCCTACAGTACTGTGTCAACAGTGAGTGCAGTCACTGTGACTGAGTATCTAGACTTGCATGAATGAAAGGATTTTTGCAGGATGACCACTTTCATACTGATGTTTAAATGTTATTCTGATTGAAGCAATAAAAACCCCTCTCACTTTGTCTGAAGAATTAAATCCCAAAGTTGTTTCTGAGTCTGAGCTTCTCCTGAAGTACCAGCATTTTGTGGCTGTGAAAATGAAGGGAGGATGCTTGACATTTCTTCTGTGTAGATTATTTTTTCTTAATTTCTTTGACACTAATCTTAGAATACGAAGAAAAAAAAGTCCTGTTGTGCAACTAGAAAGTTTCAGTGGGCGTAAGAAAAGAATATGCTTCTAAATGAGGGAAATTAGCTTTATAAAGCAATAGAGTAGTTATTAATTTTACATAGGAATTGGAAAGGGCAAAGAAATGGGGGCAGACTTTGCTTCTTACCTATCCTACTTCTTACTCTGAAGTACTGAATATTAATATTTCAGATTACAGATTCAGATAACATAGCTACTTGAAGATGTGTGTAAAAAGTTAGAGCTAATTTTGTAAAAGTGGTTTATGTTTTAGTTTAGCTGTTGTATGTACAGTATAAGACATCATATATTACTCATTTCTTTTAAACAGGTGTCAGCAATGCATGGTTAGAAACTCTTCTTGCTGTGATAGAAGCATTACCAAAAGAAACTGTCAGACATGAGGTAATACTAATCTCTCATGCTAACAAAGAAAAATATTAAGATTGTAAGATTGTACTTCCCTGCAATTTTTATTCACCTAAGTCAGATTTGTGGCAGTTCTATACCTGTGAAAATGTTAATGGTCGTGGAACACACCGTAAGAGATGAATGGGCAAAAAGGCAAAATGGGAAGGTCACCTTAAAAAAAAGTAGTGTTCTTCAGTAAATAAAATCAGCACTTACTTGTACTGTAACACTTCTATTGCCCTTTGTATTCTCAGTAACATATTTTCCTGCATCCTGTTTTGGTTTACAGGATAGCATCTCACTCTATGTCTTCATGAAGAAACTACATTTTATTTACTATTGGACTAAAATCCCAGTATCTGCTAAATGGAACTGAATGCTGGAGATCCATTCCTTAGTGTGTTTCAGTAGTTCTTGGTGTACTAAAACTCTAATGCACTGCAAACACACTTAATTTTCACTGTGTAGCTTAAGTAAGAAGAAAATCTGTCACTAAGTTATAATGCCAGTCACCTTTAGTCAGCTGATTTATTCACTTTTAAGTATTCATATTTTGTTAAGTTTAAAAGCTTTGCGACAGACATATTGACTGTGTTTATAATTTAAAACAATATGGAGATTTAAATTATGATTTTTTGTGTAGTATAAAAATTGTCATTAAAATAAGAGTAAAATCTAGAACTGTTTAAAAAATCAACTTCTAAAGGGTAAAAAATTATGTTGGAAGAAACACAGAGAAATTATTCTAGTCACCTCCAAAATCTAATTGCAATGTAATTTTAAAGATGTCATTTAAACAAAATTGACTATTAATGTGCATAGGTGCCATTATTGTTAGTACTGATTAATTCAGTGAAAAGGTTAATGACGTTTGGGATTTGTTTTTCTAGATTGTTTTTTTTAAGAAGAGGAGTACTTTATTTAATTGTCAAAATTTTTCTGCTCATATTTCTTTTTTCTTTTCCATGTAGATCCTGAATCCACTTGTTTCCAAAGCACAGCTTTCTCAAACACTTCAGTCCCGCTTAGTTAGTTGTAAAATCATGGGAAAAGTAGCTAATAAATTTGAAGCTCATATGTAAGTAGACTGTCAATATATTTTAATTCCACAGTCTAAACCAGTATTTCTTTGTTAGTGGACATAAATGACTACAAAAAAATAGACTTTATTGCAAAAATGAAATGCTTTTTTTTTCCCAAAGATCCCTTTCATTATTTAACTGGCATGTTCAGACTTGCTGATGTTCATCATTTTATAAATTGAGTTTGTATGTTCTTTCACAGATTTGAATGGGCCATTTTCATGCCCTTCTTCCATGTTGTATTTCTTACTAGAAGATAGGCCACACAGTGGATTTGTCTTCAAACTTACAGGCACAAAACACAGCTTCATCTCCTTAGAGTTTCTTGTAATAAAAAGAGGAATTCCATTCCTAACTTTTTATTATGTAACCAAATTTAGCATGTAGATCTTTTTTTTTTTTCTATGCCTAATTAAAATGTGGATATATCTACTGCTGTTCCCTGATATTGTCCAGCCCTTAGATTCAGTGTCTGTGAGTCTGGACAGAAGAGGGTGCAATGATGAAAGTAAATCTGAGTCACTCATCTGGCCAAAGCAGTTGATGTGGTACATTTCTTGGTCAGTTTACCCAGGCTTATGATAGTAGGACCACTTCATCAACAGTGTCTGCTATCCAGGCAATCCAGCACAGCATGACTTTGGTTTACAACAGAAATCCGCCGTGGGCCACTAAATCCCCAGAAAACTGTCCAGCTGAGGAAGTCCACACTAATAATGATTTTGATCTGCCCCAAAATGTAAGAATTCAGTATAACAGAAAAGAAGAACAACAGGGCAATATGACTAGACATTTAGGAATAAATTTCTTCATGTATTTTTTCTGGAGTAAAAAATAACTAGAAGCACCCAAAAGGAAACTATCTAAATCTTCATTTGCTGTTTTGATTATACTTGTTGGACATTCAGAAGTTAATGAAAATGGTAGAGTAGTGTTTTTTGAGAATGTTAGCAAATCTTTATATTCCAAATCTCTAGGACTCTCTCAGAATAGCAGTTGTATTTATTTATTTGATGTTACATTCTCATGGAAATAAGTGACTTTATGGATTACTTGGAGTCTTGTGTGAAAATATAGTAGTGTTAATTAGTATCCATAATAATCACATATTTTGTGGTGTTTCTTCAACATGATTCCTTGCTGTTCAGAAGTAGGAATCCCCTCATTTCAGTAAACAGGTCTTAGCACCTTTTCTGCACAGCCACTGCATTTCAAGATGATAACTCAGAATTTTCTGGGATATCTTGTTCTTCTGCCAGAGAGCTCTGAGTGCAGTTCAGAGGCCTGAAAAGAGAGTGGGTCCTCAGGTTTAGAATGTGGCAGACAGAGTGAAATTCAGGACACCCTCTCATTCCTCTTTCAGAAGGGCCCTTGGTACAGCCCCAAAAGACATATCTGTCCTCATGAGTAGGCAATATATAAACATATCTTCACTTTCTTCTACAGAATGGTGTTGCCCTTGTGTTTCAGCCTTCTGATTGTTGACAGATAAATTCTGCAGTTTCTCACACTCTGTTTTTGTAAATAATGTTTTGCATTCCTCTTTGGAGGAAGAAAGAATTAATAGACTGTTGATGAAACCTATAGGGTCAAGAGGTATTATCCTCACTGGCCAATCCATGGTCATTGTTGGAAGTCTATAAATAGACATGAAATGTAAATAAAGTAGTTCTTTTCCTGCTAAAGTCCTCGAAGTCAGTAAGTGTGAGTGTCTCTCTCTCTGTCATTTAGTGACAGAATGACACAGTTTTTCCTCATAAAATTTATACTATAAGTAAAAATGTTGTATTTGATGTTACACCCAGGTTATTTTATATCCTGTCCTTGTTGTGCAACACTAGTTTTTCCACCCTCTGTTGCAGTGCTCCAAGTTAAAAAGTTTAAGAAGTCTTTTTTTTGTTTTTTGAATTTATATAGCCCCTAATTTAGTGTATTCTAAAATGCCGAACTTCCAAGACTGTAACTTTTTGAAACTTGAAATTTTTGAAACTTGAGGCTAAATTTTTCTGTAAAAAGTAAATTAATTTTCACTGGAATGAATGGAGGCTGTGCAAGCTGGCTCAAAAATTTGCTTGTCAGTGTCTACATATTATTTTTCTTGAGTTTTGCAATAACATAAGGATTTTTATAGAGAGATTTTATGAATACTTATGACAGAACCTTAGGCATTGAAAGGAAACACAATAGCTGATTCTGCTAAGTTGTAATATGTGTTTTTACTGAAATAGGAATCAAAATTTTTATTTTGTATCTGCCATTGATTTACATGAATACTTGGTCTACTTGCCTGAATGCATTGCAATATTCAAGCTTTTAAACTTAATTTTTTTTTTCTCCTTCCTTCCTAATTATGTCTTGGGTGATACCTGCATATCAAAGATGAGGTATTACAGACATTTAATTGGGATTTTCATTTCCATTTATATAATCTTTTTATTCTTTCAGTGGCTGTTCAAAAATTGTACTGAAGATGGTTATTAATGAGGACAGCATTCTACTACAGTAGCCTACCTACTATTTTTGTAGTTTATAAGAAATAATAGATGAAATATTAGCAAATGGTAATGACAGTAAATATTCCTTTTCCTGTTTCTTTGTAGCACGTATTTGCATCCAATGTACAATATTCTTTTCTAATTGGTGATTATCAGAAAAAATAATTTATTGTGTGTGATAAATTAACAATATATAGGATAAACAAATAATATATGAGTAAAGTTCAATACTGCTCAATAGATTTTATATATTCTTTTTCTATATATTAATAAAAAATGTTCACATTTTTAGTATTAAAAGAGAGGTTCTTCCATTGGTAAAATCACTGTGCCAGGATGTGGAATATGAAGTTAGAACTTGCATGTGTCGGCAACTGGAACATGTAGCTCGAGGAATAGGGTGAGTGCAATTTGCCTGATTGATCTTAAATGCAAAGTATTTCTCTAAAATGTTAACCTAAAAACTCCTTATAAAATTGCCGAATTCATGCATACTCAATAATGAGTTTGGAATGTACAGATGTGATCTTAGTAATTGGCTCTTGGCAGTTGTCTCTTTTCCAATTTTAGATTTTTCTTTCTCTTTTGTAGTAAAATTGCTGAACCATGAGCCCAGCAGTTTTTTGTAAATAATGAATTCATCTATAGCTTCTCGAAATGATCTCAGTTATCCATTGGTGGTATTTGGCTTATTTAAAAATTCTGACAAGTATTAGCAGTTTTAATAATTACTGTACAGTATTTTGAGAAAGGATGCTAAATAGCTTTTGTAAGCAAATTTCAGCTCAGTATCAACTTTTACTCGAAGCTTGAAGGCCTTCAATATTCACACATAGGATTGAGAAAGTCTGGAACTTGAATAAAAGCAAATGCTAATTACACACAGGATTGGTCTCTGAGTGAACAAATATTTTAAAATTCAAGGTCTCTCTACCTGTTATTTTGTCAGGGAGAAAAAAAAGCAGTAACTTCTTTTACAGAATTGAAAATTTATCAAGTAACATTCCTTACCCAGTGCTAGACAGCAGAGATAGATTAGATCTTATACTAACAAGTAACCATACTGGAAAGGAAATTTTCTTAATTCTGTTTAGTGTCTTTAAAATGAACTAAATTTCACTTATTCTGCCTGGGAGTTGAAAGTTTAAAAAAATCATAGTTATTATGCAGTGGCAAATGACAGCATTACTGATAATTTACCCCACCTTAGAATAGTGGTTTTGATAGGGCTAAATACTTTGTTATCAACTAGTGGTCTGTTCTATGTAATTTTCTTTGATTCTTTCCTCACCAACTTTTATTTTTATCATTAATGTAGTTTTTGCTTAATCCCTTCTGAGTGCTTTAGATGATTTAATCTCATGAGAAATGATGAACATTGAGTACTTTCAGTATGGAAGCTATTCCAGTGTATCATGTGGAGGATGAATAGGTAGTAGGTAAATAAAAAAATAACTAAACAGACATGAGCAAATTTTCAGGTAAATATTGAAGGTGTAATGTGACAACAGTCCAAATGCTTATTTTTACTAGTTGGTGTTATTGCCACTAAATGATCTATCATTTTCTCGTAATTTTATTTGCATTTTTAGTCATTTGCTTGGAAGAATACTGTTAACACCTCTTGATTTGCTGGTAGGTGTAATAAACTCTGTAAGGTGCAAATCACTTTGATGCTAATTATAAATATTTGAAAGGATTACTGTTTATATTGACTTACAAAATGGACAGCTGTTACTGCTTTTGTCTGATTGGAAGGGATATTTTGAGCATTTTTATTTCAGCATCCTGGAGTTAAGTATTAGCAGTATGTTAGTAGGTCAGTACATGCCAAGGCAAAACAGGACAAGGAGGACCCTTTCTTTATTACTTTAAACCAAAAGCCAGTGTTTAGACTAGTTGGGAAATCACATTTTCTGTGAGCAGTAGATATTCTCTGTAAAGAAGGCTCATCTTTGATGTATAAAATTTCCAGGCACTTTAATCCAACATGGCTCATACTTATTAAATTTTGGCTTTGGACCATCATATTGAGCATATTTGATCATAAGGATTTTCTTAGTGATACGGTGAAATAGCTGGAGTCCTTTGATTTTTTTCAGACTACATTTTCTCTAATTTATTTTGAGCTAATTGGAATGCTTTTTTAATGATGAAGTTTTGCATTTAAAATTTGCATGTTTCTTTGGTTGACAATGAATTAAAGTCCTGAGATTGACTGGAGGTTTTTACGTATCTTTAATTTACTTAGAACTTTTTCAGTTTTTTTTCTTGACTACCCAAAAAATGTCTAAATGAGTATTTCAAGGAAGAATTCTGTTTTGCAGTGGCAGTATTGTTTCATTGTAATTTTTTTTGACTGCTTACTTCATGTTGCAGGACAGAACTAACAAAAACTGTGGTGCTTCCTGAGTTAGTGGAACTGGCAAGAGATGAGGGCAGCAATGTACGCCTGGCAGCTTTTGAGACCTTAGTGAATCTGCTTGATATGTTTGATGCAGGTAAGAATTTAATTCAGGCTTACTAGCCCAATTCTTAGTGCTCTAGAGCATCTTCTAATTGTATTTAAGTGCTTTGTGTTCTGACTGCATTATTCAGACATTTCTAATTTGATTTTGTTCATTGCTTTGTCCTTTATTTTTCCTTATATTTCATGTCTTGCAGTGCTTTATATGCAGAAAGTTTTAAGGGAGGTGAGCTAGTTGTCTATGAAATCAATTATCATATTCCAAGTTTCTAATTTAAATGCCTAAATGGAATGAGTAAAATTACTGTATAAATTATGTGAATATTGTGTTGCTAGTATTTAATTAATTAATGTAGAGCTGTCAGTACACAGAATACAAAGTGTTAGCTCAACAAAAATGTACTGTACAGGAGCTTGGTGATGAATTACTACAATATATGGTTTTATTTAAGCCATATAGAGGAATGGATAAGGAAAAGAAAAAATAATTTAAAAAAATATAGTTTTGTGGAGAATACTGTAAATAGACTTTTAGTAGTTAGTGTTTATATCAGTAAGTATGATAATTTTCTTATTCTTGAGCCTCTGTATTGATGCTATCAAGTTTGTGCCTCTCTTTGCACCTCTCAGTCTTCACTCCTCCTCCCCCACTCCCTGCTGTAGCTACTGCTTTGAGTTACTGTAAGAAGCTTAGCGAAAGCAATCAGGGGTTATTTACAGGTTTTTGAGGATTGTTTCTAAAAATTTGGTTTGTGTGGGTTTTTCTTTCATGGCTGAACTAGAAAATTTACACTTTTGAAGGTAGATGACCCAAAATTACATCCTAGAGTTTCTCTCCCACAATATCAAAATATTAATTCAGACCAACCTTACTTTGTTCAGCAACAATCACTTGCTGAATTTTGCTGTTGATCTACCATTAAAAAATCATGATCCCTTTAAAGCTCAAACATTTTAGTACAATGATCTTACTTAAAATAAGTCCAAAGATATAATAAATTTCTTCAAAAATTTGCTCCTTTATTTTATAAAGATGCAGAGTGTCTGGATTTGGCTTTAGTTTCTAAATTATTTAATTTCTTTCCTGTGTCCTTAATTACTTTGTTTCTCTGTGAATTTATTGTATACCAAAAGATTTTGAAACACTTCTCAGTAGGTTTAAAAAATTAACTTGCAGCAAATCCTGATTTTTCTGTTTACTGTAACAGTCATGTTCAGTCTTGATCTCCCTGTATTCCTACTGTTGCAGGAAATCTTGTTGTAGGAGTACTGCAGTATTCTTTCTCTCTCTATATTCTTGGTGAATGGAGAAGGTTGTGACTGTTTATTTATTCTCTGCCTCATCCTTTACTGGGGGATGCCTTTTCACTAACAACAAACAAGCAAATGAACATAACAGGAAAGGTACTTAATTTAGGATCATTCTCTCTACCTCCTGTGCCTTCAGTGAGTGCCTGCCAGAAGTAATCCTGAGAATGTTAAATGAAATTTTTATCAATTTATTACAGAAGATCAGTCTCTGTGCTCTTCTTAAAATGTTGACAAATGCCTGACTCTAAAAATTTCTTTTGTTTTTCAGATGATCGGAGTCAAACTGTTCTCCCATTAGTGAAATCGTTCTGTGAAAAATCATTCAAAGCAGATGAATCTATCCTAGTTTCTTTATCTTTCCATTTAGGGAAACTGTGTAATGGATTATATGGTATGATTTAGTTTCTTTTTAAAATTCTCAAAAATGAGGAAGGTTGGAGAATTTGAACACCTTGGAAAATATCCAGATATGAGTGTATGAAATGAAATGGTAGTTACTGAGATTTTGGAAAATTCCTCATAGGGTAACCATCTGTATATTGTTTATTTTTGTTTTTGGTTTGTTTAGACAGGATCAAAGATGGAAACATGGTGTTTTATCTTTATTGGTTTGACCAATTTATTGGGGTGCTCTGGAGCTTGTGGTTTGGATGACTGAATTTTTGAAACTAGAAACTTTGAAAACATTGTGATGTTAACTTTGTTCATTTCTGTACTTGATCTCCTTTTTTTAAGGCACAGTGCAGAGTGTGGCCCATAAGGAACTCCAGGGGAGAAAGGAGATCTAATACCATGTGGATTCCCCAGCTGCAGCTGAGGCCAAATCTTTACTCATAATTTTTAGACCCATAATTTGTGCTTCAACTTTCACTTGAGCACAGCATAACTTTCCCTGATAATTCTGCTCACCATGTATTACCTGTGGAGGAACAGCACAGGATCATGCCTTTACATTATAATTTCCCCCTAGACTCTTAAAACCTTTGATCTTTCCTACAGCTCTTTAAAATGAACCTTCATGATTATGTTAGAGACTATCAAAGTGACTATTGCTTCACTACAGATTACTTGAAATGGCTATTCCACAGTGTCAAAATGTTATTTTGAGAAACAGAGAGCTAGGACAGCCCATCTTGTGCTTATCATGTTTTTCCAGTCTTTTCTCTAGGTTGAATGAGTAATTCCTGATCTTTCTTCACCTCTGAACTCCATCTGACAAGTTCACATTTTTCTTTAAGTGTTAGGCCTTAGGACAGTTGAATGAAGTGAAAGGGTTACTTCACGTGTCCTGCCAGATATATTTTGATCGCATTTTTCAATATGAAATACTGCCTTTTTAAAAAAATCTAGCAGCTAGTTAGTCTTTCTCTTTCCTGGTCTTGTGCAGGTGATGCAGATCAGGCTAAGCATGGTACCTTACTGCTGTTCTAATGGAATAATAGTCTAAAATTTTAAGACCATATGTCAAGTTACTGAAAATCATTTTAAACTCTGTCTACTGAAGAATAAGCAGTCTCTGCCTAGGGTTGATGCTTTCAGAATACTGAATAAGCAGACTCTTGTCTAGCATCCAGAAAATCAATGAAAATACTGAATAGTACTACAACTAAGATAGAAATTGCTTTATACAGTTGCCTGTCTTGTCAGTCGTACAAGGGTAGTTTTCTCTTAGTTGTTTTTCCAAGCAGTTTTGGAGCACCTTTATAGTGCTTATATATCATTCCTGTTCCCTTGTTGGGAAAGTCATGACCTTTACTGCCTCTTTTGTTTCACAGGTCCTGTTATCCCCAACTAAAAGGAAATTGAAACAGTTTGACAAGTTTTCCTTTTGCCATATTGGCTACTCCTATTTTTTTGGGGGGGTGTGGATGTATGTATGTGTGTGTTGGTATTTAGTAGTAGGTTTTTAAATTTTTTTTTTGTTTCAGTTTCTTTAAACATGCGAAAGTAAGTGGACTTGCCTAATTACATGGCTTGTCCTTTCCCTCTCCAGCTATTAAATATCAGTGCCACTTCAGCACTTTTCTGTTCTGTTATTTGACTTATTTAAGATTTCAGCATCTAGTAAAGTATTTTGGATAATGGAAGGAAGCACAGCTGACTGCACATTCTGAAAATGTCTTGTTTAAGATCCACTGACCTGTTGCTTCTCTACGTAAAGCTTGAATCTTTGTCAGAGTTATTAATTGTACTCAGCCTGATGATATTAATGGAATTTGAACAAGAAAATAAAATGATTAGGCATTTCAGCCTTCTTGATACCAATCACTGATAGCTTTCTTCCCTCTCTGGAATTGAAAACGGAGCCTTTTCTTGATTATTCTCTTATTTCTAATGTACTTGTAGTTTTTGAATTCTTCTTGCTAGTTACTCCAGTTTGTTCTGAGTACTTGTGTGTACTGATTATACTCTGCTAGATTCAAGGAGTTGGGAGAGAGAGGAGGGATAAAACCAAGATATTTGATAGATTTTAAAAGAAGATTTGTTTGGGTACATTATTAATAACATTTGTAATGAGGAAAGTTTGTTGTTTTGTTTGGTTTTTTTTTCTTCTTTTTTTGAGGCATTTTTACTCCTGAACAGCACTTGCGGTTTTTGGAATTTTATAAGAAGCTTTCCACACTGGGTTTACAGCAGGAAAATGGGCATAATGATAATCAACTACATCTGCAAACTCTGGAACAGGAAAAGAAGTATATTTCAGTGAGGAAGAACTGTGCTTACAATTTTCCAGTAAGTAATACTAATTTAAGGTTTAATATTAATTTGTGTTGTGCATATAGTTCACTAAATAGGACTATACAAGTGATAGAGGAATTATTCCCAAATTGTTCGTTGTTAGCTAGATTTTAGCTCTTTTCTTCAAAGTTTTGGTTAGTGAGGTTGTCCAAAAGAGTTAGCAGTAGATACTACTCTTTGGAGAGCCTCACAAAATTAGTGGCAAATTTTCACTGAGGAAATGCATTCTGAGAATTTACTTGTCTTATTCTTTCCTACATATTTTCTCCAAATGCTTAGCACAAAGGATTTGAGAAAAGGTGTGTGAAACAGAGTCCCCAGTTTCAAACCACTTGAATCTACACTTTCACATTCACTGCATGTCACATCATTCTGGGGAGTTGGAGATTGAAACTGAATGCTCAGGTTGACGTTTTAGTCATGTTCCTGCCTGAGTACAGAAAGTGTTCCATTTTATGGGAGGTCTTTAAATACGCCAGTCATATTTCTGTAAATCTACTTTGTATTTTGACATTCTGCATTTGTATTCAATGAAAACATGTTTGCACCAAGAACCAGCAGACAACTATTTTTTCTTCTGCCTTTCAAAGGCAAGCACACTGTATGTAGGTAGGCATCTGTTGGTTTATTTGAGCAAAACCAAGCTATGCACAAACATAATCATATTGAAATTCAGATTCTTGCTTTGCTGCTGGCTAAAATGTTCTTTGTTTTTGAAGTGTGCATTTGCAGTTTTTGCTACAGTATAGAAACATTAACAATATTTATAAATCTGAAGTTTTATATCTCATGGTTTTAGTCCTTATCTTCAGAAAAACAACCTGCAGCATGTCTGGAAGATAAATAAATTCAGTTTGGTTCTCAGCTCTCGGTTTTGTCTGGTGCCTGTGTTTTAACAAGGCCAGCAAAAAAAAAGCTCCATGCTTCCTCAAAATAACAACCTGTTATCTCAAGTTCATTTGATAATCTCTGCTAGTGTCATCCTTTAGCTGTGTAGTTAAAAAAAGACTTCATCCTTCCACAGGCCATGATTGTTTTTGTGGATCCAAAGAACTTCCATTTAGAACTTTATTCTATATTCTTCTGCCTTTGTCATGACCCTGAAGTTTCTGTCAGATATACCATGGCCATAAGCTTCTTTGAAGTAAGTCTACAATGCTTCTTTGTTAATGCTCACATGGTTTTATTTTATTTTGTTTTCATCTTTAAGCTTACAGTTGTGACTGTTCAACCAAAATAAAAAGACTTGAGAAAATGTATTGAAATTATTTAGTTGATCAAGGGTGTTCAGTTCCTTCTAGTGTCTGTATATAGCTCACATACACACATTATTTTATTAAAGTTGTGTAACATGTGGCTACAAGAGATTACTGCTAGGTCAGATTGTAAGGAGCAAAACTAGAAGGAAATTTTGATGATCTAGTACCACAAACATAAACAAATGTAGTAACTGTAATATTTGAAGTTTTTCAATAATATTAGAAAACAGACAAATGGGAGAAAGGAGCTTCCTCCTTTTGTGCCTGAAAACCTTTAGAATTTTAGTTTGCTGATGAATGTGAGGAATATTTATGTGGAGCAAATCTAAATGAAATGCTCAATGTAATATTAAACTACTTGCAAATTTATGCAGATATAACAGCATATGTATTCTTATATTTCCATTCAGCTTATATAAATTCTACTGTTATTTTCATGAAATTTAAAAAATGTACAAATGCATAGGTAATGTTAATTATATGGAGTGAATTCCAGAAATTAAAATACACCCTCCTGAATAGAGAAACCAATATAGGGAAATCTTCAATGTTTTCATACTCTTTCACTGAGAATCCTTGTGTTTCAGTCTTTGAGCTCAGCTTTGATCCCATTTTGTTGCTGGGGAAATCGGTAAATTAGGCAGTTTCCTGAAAACATTTAAATAAAATTGTGGAGAGAAAAATGGCTTTATTTCCACCTTTGTAATAAAGATATATGGATTTCCAGTTCTCATTACACATTGATGCCTTGTTTTAATGAATGATAATCCCAACATAATTGTTGAAATTATAAAATTAGCATCTAATTCTGCATAATATTTTGTTTTATCTGTATAACACTATTCAGGTATTGCCTGAATATGAGGAAAGTATTTTAGATAATTTAAAAAAAAATGTAAAATTTTACCTTGGTCTAAATGTTCATTTAGTTCTTGTTGATTTAATTTTAACAGCTTAGCTAGACAACCACATGACAGACAAAATTGAGTAATTTATGGCATTCCCCACTAGCAGGATTAACTTTCCAAAAAGTAGAAGTCCTTGTAGCCATTTCCTTAAAGCTTCATCTTGATTGGAAGTAAGCTCTTATTTTCACTTCAGTTAAAAAAACATTAAAAGACATAATTTAAATATTTATTGTGGCAAAAAAATCTCATTCCTCAAGTTTGTGTTATGCTTGCTATAAAACCTTTTTAATAGCATGGAGATGGACTGCTAGTGTTTTTTAAAAGTTACGTGAGACTTATGAATCACATAAGTCATAGTCAGAAACCAAAAGAAGTAAGGAGTGGAAACTTCAGGTGGAAGGCTGGGGAAACTTAAAATCCAGCACAGGCTAAGAAAATTTTGAGTTTTATCCTCTGTAAATTACACAGGAGGCTGACTCTTAACTCTCCTAATTTACAACATTTGAATATTCCACAAGGAAATTTCTAGCCTTGCAGTGCAGCCTAAAACATTTTTGGTAAATGTGCAATAGAGTTAATTCTAAAAGCATGTTTCATAGTTAGGTAGTAGACCTGTTTCTTTTGTCATGTTCTTTATATAAGCATATTTTTAATGTGATCACTGGGAAAGTACACAACTTTAGGATGCTGATAGTAAACACTTTTTTCTGTGTCTCTTCATGCTTGCTGTAAAGTAAGCACTGTTGTGCCATAGAACTAAAGAATTGTTTCACCTTGCTATCTTACTGTCTTTTTTTAGGTTGCTAAGCTTTTAAATTCTGATGTGTATACAATACATAAAGAACTGGTTACGCTATTACAGGATGAGTCACTGGAGGTAATACACTTTTATTAGAACTTTTTCTGCTTGTTACATTGAGGCAGATTATCTTCATGTTTAATAACTCCTCACTAACACAGTAGAGTAACAATTTGAAATGATTAACAGCTTTTACTTCTATTTCATAGACTCTGCATAAAGATGCCAACCTTCTGTGAATAAAAAGGAGGAAAATAGGAAGGTGTTTGAATTTAGTAAACCCACACTAAATTTATTAGACTTTAAAAATACTAACTCTTAATAGTTGTAATTGCTGTATTATATATTACCTTACAAACTCTAAAAAATTTTGGGTTTTGTACTATTAAAATAATAGTACAATAATAGTACAAGTAATCATAGGATTCAAGGTCTTTTGCTGTGTTTTATTTTTATTGTCCAATTGAAGAGGAGAGAAAGAAGTTGTGTATGGTTTGAAGATTGAGATTTACAGAAAGAGTTTTGGTCCAAGGTAACTTTCATAGAACATGAATCAGTTATATTGCAGTTAACATAGTGAGACTTTTTTGGATGGAAAAAGGAGACATATTTATATTTGAGAAAAAAATCACCATTTCCTATGATACCAGTACTCCAGTAGTAAGTTAGACCGCTCCAGTTAGAAAACTTTTCTGATCACATAAATAAAAACTGAGACTTGTCATGCTTATATTACTTACTGCATTAAAATATCAGTCATCAAGGCAACTAATCTCCTTTTTTTTTTTCAACATGAGAGAGCAGTAACTTGAAAGGTGTCAGCAGGGATATGTTGGTGAGAGTTAAAAATGGAGTTCATTTACAGACCTCTTTCATGCAGCCTTTCTTTAAATAGGTGTTAGATGCCCTAGTAGGTCACCTTCCTGAAATCCTTGAACTAATGACTAATGGGGGAGAAAACAATGGATCAGAAAGCAAGGTGGGTATTCTCATGGGGTTTTTAAAATTTTTGTTGTAAATGAAGGTAGTAAGAAATTTCAGACAAATTTTGTAGGAAAAGGCTTTCATGATTAATTTCTGCTTAGGAGAGAGATGAGCTCTCTGTTTGGGGTTTTTTTGATTGTTGTCTTTATAAGCTTTAACATTAAAAAAATTTGGAAAGATTAGAGTTAATATGAAAATGTACACTTTATACATGTTCTTTTTCTAATCAATCACAGTTAAGTGAAAACAAAACTTGGTTCATGTTAAGGGAATGATAGCTAATACCTATTTTAAATCTCTTTTATATTAATGTATCAGTTGCTCATGGGTGCCATTTTCAGGCTTCTGCTAGAAGGAAATCTGTTTCCTGAAGTAAAGGCACTAAATTTAGAGATCTGAACTCAGCTCCCACCTTTTCTAATTTAATTGTATGTGGCTGTGGATGATGGTTTATTCCATGACTCCTCACCTCTAAGATGAAACAGAAAGGATGCTGGTTTTGAGCATACTTCCTAAATGTACTGATAAATCGAAATACTGCAGCAGTATAAGAATTGAAGAAATTTATTTTCCTGTACAGACAGAAGTTGGCAGTGTAATTTAAAAATTTAAATTTGTCAGATGTTTACAGCTGTAAATACGTGTAACATATAGCAAATGCAATGTCAGGTGTGGCAGTCTGTTTCATTTTTCTTAATGCTAAAAGGAATTTAGCTTGGCTACTATAAATCCTACTGAGAAAAGGTGTTTAATTCCTACTAAAATTAATTCCTACTAAAACTAATTAGGTGACTGAGAACAATAACTGCAAAGATTAAGAGGATGAAAGAGAAATGGGATTCATTTGGTTTGAGAAAGAGAATGCTTAGGAGAGTTGGCATAATGGTCTTAATAATCTGTAAAAGGGTGTTTCAAAGAGAATGGTGTTTTGTTTTCCTTTGTCAAGAGAAGGGATTGGAGATGAAAGTGTGTTTAGTTAGGTACTGAAATAGCTTTTGGATTAGTCTTCCCTTCTTATACTGTTGTGATTTGCTTTTTAAGCATGGTGACAAGACACACAGCTTGAAAATGTAAAATAATTTTTTATCTTTCTGGTTCCAGTTACTCTCTATTCCTGACTTGATTCCTGCATTAACAACAGCAGAGCAGAGAGCAGCGACTTCTTTAAAATGGAGAACACATGAGAAGCTACTACAAAAATATGCATGTCTCCCTCATATCATATCAAGTGATCAGATCTATTACCGTTTTCTTCACAGGATGTTGACAATAATTTTGACAAATGTGAGCCCACCTGTTGCTTTTTCATTTGTTTTTATTTGCTAATGCAAGTTACACCACTGGATATTTGCTATATGTAGTACTTCCTGTGTTATATTAAAGTACTCTCCTTTTCATATGATATATCAAGCTGTGGCATTTTTTCTATGAGAATTTTTGCTGAAAACTTGCCCTCATTTGAGAAGCAAAATTTGTATTGATAATTTTCATCCTACCCAAGACTTCTTCCTTTCCTTGTGCTCATCATCAGTTTGTTTCTAGTTAAATCAAAACTTTTTCCTCTGAAATATGCCTTATTTTTCCTGATTCCATACCTTACATTGTGTTTGTTCTTTATGAAAGAATTCTGCATTTCTAAAACAAATTATCATTTAGAGCTACTAGTCTGAAATTTTACTGAGTTAATTCAAGAGTAAAACTGTTGAAAGAGATGTTGCTAGTTTTATTTCTAACACCTGCAATACATAAGCTGCCTCACAAACATGGAATATTTTAAGGTGCTTATAAAATAATTGAATCTATGAGTTGGGCAGAAAGAATAAAGAAGCAGGTGTCTCATGAATTGGCCAAACTTCCTAATTCTCCCTAACATTATGACATTTATTTCAGAATTTATAAAGTTAGGCTACTTTTTAGCTTTTTTTTTTTCATTATATATATATGTTTTTAGTCATATTCTTTCAGATTTGTTTAATTGTGTTCCCATTATTTCTTTCAAGAATGTCCTGCCAGTCCAAAAAGCAGCTGCTCGGACTCTGTGCGTTTATTTGCGCTACAATCGCAAACAAGAACAGAGACATGAGGTTATTCAGAAACTGATTGAACGTAAGATGATCTTTCCTCGATTACTGAGAAATGAAAGTTGGTTTTGACTGAGGATCTATTTACAGTTACATTTATTCAGTGTAATTTCCTTCCATCATTGGAGAGACTATACTTGGAAGACATTCAGTTGCTCATATTATCACCAGCAAAATGTGCTGTGCGAATGTGAGGAATGTATCTGGAGCTTATCTAAAGAGATTGGGAAAGAGGCAATGCAGAAACTGATAATATGCCAAGACCCTTCCAACCCTCTTTCTTTTAGCCAAAATTACTAAGCTGTGTGTGCAGCAATATAAAAAGCAGGGTTCCTCTGTAGAAGTAAAATTCTCTAGAGGCTTCAGCATAGGAAGTGCTGAATAAATCTCAGAAATTAATTTATTAATCAGTCACCTAAAGCTGATGTTTTGGTGTATGCTATGTGTTTTAAAGATAGCTTAGAAATTTTAACAGTTCCCATTGACGTTCCATAATGTAATTTTGATACTCCTCTGACAAGGTTAGGAAGCCATACTGGACTTTGTTTAACACAGTAGCTAGTTCATTTGCTCTTTTGCCTTTTCAAGTGCTCACTGACAGAATTAATTGAATTCAGAATGATAGTTTTTAACTAAAAGGCACAATTGAGGTAGGCTGAGAAACTGTCTTTTAATGCCTGTGATTATCATCTTTTAAGTCAAAGGTCAACCTGTGAAATGTTTATCTGACATTGAAAACTTGACAGATAATATCTGCAAATTTTTATTTTTCAGAACTGGGCCAAGGAAAAAGTTATTGGAACAGACTTCGTTTTTTAGATACTTGTGAATTCATTATGGAACTGTTTTCAAAATCATTCTTCTGTAAATACTTCTTTTTACCTGTGCTTGAACTTACACATGACCCAGTGGCAAATGTCAGGTATGAAGAATATGTAGCAGTGTACAGGAAAAAAAGCTTTGGATAATATATTAAGAAATACTGTTAGAAGTTTTATGTTTTGCTTAAATAATGGGACTTGAGTGAAAACATAAAGAGCCTTCAGAATGACCAGTATTAAAGAGACAGGGGAGTGTGGAAATGGTGCTAGAAAATCCCAGAAGCAGGTCAGTTCTGAGTGTTTGAGAGACTGATCAAAAGCACTGGGGTTTGGGAATGAGGGGAACAATGAGGCAGAGGAGAGCCAGCAATAGATGGGAAGAAACTAATGCACTGTTGCATGGGCATCGAGAGAGAACACAACTTCAATCTCCATGAGTTGCCATCCATTTCATTTTCACTATATGTAAAGTAAAACACTCAAGCAATTCTTTCAGTGATCTGAATTAAACAACTTAGAACAGGTTTTATGTTATGGAAAAGGGTATCTACTTCATTATTAAGGAAAATTGAAAAACAATACAATAATATTAAGGAATTTGGTCTGTTACTAATTTTTATACAGTGTTTTTCCTGTTACTTTTGTAGTAACTGTTTTTTCTTTTTTTCCTAAACGGATAGGTACCAGGCAGTTATTACCATTAGGAAAGTCTTTTTTTTTGTCACATATTTTGTGTGATTTTGCACTTTTAATCTTGTTTCTGATGTGTGTCATTCATATTGTCATCATTAATATATCTGAACATCTAATATTAATGCTGCACAGAGATTTATGTAAGCATAATTTACACATATATGTGTGCACTCAGTAAGCTTCGCCACATACTGTTTATTACTAAGGGAAACTTTAAATATGTACTGTATTTAGTATAACTACCACATCTCAACTCAGCAGGATCCTAAAAATGAAATAATTTTGTGCATATAGACTAACATTCATGTCTCATGTCATTAAATTAAGATGATTATATTAAAACAATAAACTCAGTTTGTATATAATCTGTAATAGTTTATTCCTCTTAACAAATATTTTAATTAAAAGCTCATTGATACAATATTACAATTTAATGGGAACTTGAATGAACTTGCAATCCCTTAGCTGACATTAAAATTTATTTGGTCTTAATTCTTTTCTGGATTGTTTTTGTACAAAAGAAATGCAGTGTCTCCAGTGGAGTGAACTTTACAGGTTAGACATTGTTGTTAGCTGACGGTTTTAAAACAGACTTAGGGAGATACTATTCTGGATTTCTACAGTGTGTTGTAACTCTTCGTAATGGGAAATTGTGATTAATTTGCGATTAAAATATTCTGAAGGTATAAAAATGGTAAGAAGAATTCATATGAGAATTTTTTTGAATGTTTATAATCAGAGTTACCATGTCTGGCAGAGGATTGTCTCTGATCCAAAGCCAGTTGATTCTGAGAGAATATCACCATGTATTGTTCTTGGTGTTTCCCTTAGTCTATTTCAATCGATGAAAACTAGTCACTGTTACATACTATTACAGTCTGGTCAAATTAAGGAATTTTTATTTCCTCAGTTGCATTAAATATTTTTAATTTAATCTGCAGAGTATTTTGGTAATAATGAAATAAAAACCAGGGAACACATTTTTTATATAAACAGTTTAGAAACAGTATCTCAGAATCAAGGGAATGAACCACAAAATTGTTTAGGTTTGAAAAGCCATTTAAGATCATCAAGTCCAACCATTAGCCTAAGACTGCTAAGTCAACCACTAAACCATGTCTATCCCTGAGCACCACATCTGCACATCTGTTAAATACCTCCAGGGATGGTGACTCCACCACTGCCCTGGGCTGCCTGTTCCAGTGCTTGACAAACATTTTGGTAAAGAACTTATTCCTAATATCCAGTCTAAGCCACCCTGGAGGAACTTGAGGCCATTTCCTCTTGTCCTATTGTTTGTTGTTTGTAGGAAGAAACCAATCCCAACAATACATCCTTTCAGGAGCTTTTAGAGGGCAATAAGGTCTCCCCTGAGCCTCCTTTTCTCCAGACTAAACACCCCCAGCTCCCCCAGCCACTCCTTATCAGACTTGTGCTCCAGACGCTTCTCCAGCTCTGTTGCCTTTCTCTGGACTCATTCCACCCCTCAGTGTCTTTCTTGTCATGAGACGTCCAGAACTGAACACAGGATTTGAGGTGTGGCCTCCCCAGTGCTGAGTACAGGGGGATAATCCCTGCCCTGGTCCTTCTGGCCACACTATCGCTGATCAGTCCAGGATGCAACAATCACTTCTGAAAAATTAGACCACCTAACTTCATTTTTGTGTCAAATGCTAGCATGCAATACATTTAGAATTAATAACATATAGTAAACATCTGTATCAAAAGGTGAATATTTGGGTTGTCTGTTTGGGTTTTTTTTGTAGAATGAAACTATGCTGTTTGTTGCCAAAAGTCAAATCTACTCTGAAGATTCCCACTGATAAACATCTACTTCAGCAGTTGGAATTATGTATAAGGAAACTTCTGTGTCAAGAGAAAGACAAAGATGTCCTGAGTATTGTGAAAAGAGTAAGCATTTTTTGTTTTAAGCAGCATTTTATCATGGGTTTATAACTGAAAGTTAAGATGACTAAAGTTATGCTTTCTGTTGATTGTCTCAATGCAAGAACAGGAGATTAAAAAATTCCATTGTCTATTATGCAATTTTGAACAATTAAAAGATGATGTAGTATAGTACGTTCTGTGAAATTTAGGAGTGTTGATGTTTCCTTGGTTACTTATATTGCAGTCATTTTGTAGTGATTCAAATTCAGGATTTTGGCTAAATGACCATTTATGAAAAAATAGCAAATGATTAGAGAAGGATTGAATGTTGATTCTAGTAAAACTCGTCAGGCCTATGAGACAGAGATATATTGTTAGTCTATATATTTAAAATACACAGACAAAGTATTTTCAAGATTTTAAAATGTTACAAATGTGTTTTTAATGTGAATATTCAAAAAAGTACATCTTTAAGGAATGCCTATGCTTAGTCTCAGATTTAGAAACCTTGAAGGGAAATAGCTCAAGTAAGTGCCTTCCTTACAGGGCCAGTCTTCAGGAGAGGGGCTGGGTGAACACCTGTGTGGAACCTTCTGAGTTATACACAGATTCCTAAGTTGCTTTTTTCAGTGCTGGTTCCTAAGCCTGTGCTATAGCTATTCTTGCTGTGGTGCTTCCTTGAGAGTATTTTGATTTCCATGTAGATACTCTGTGAATCTATTCATTATGAGTCTCAGCAGGGCTCTGAGAATATTCTCTGGCACTTTCAAACTGCATTTGTGCCACAAAAATAAAAGCATAAGCTTCAAATACTTAGGAAGAAAAGACAATTTTTTGCTTTAAAGTGTGGCATGTCATTGAGTAACAATATGTAATGTTTTAATTTTCTTTATAGACAGTGCTAGAATTGGACAGAATGGAGATCTCTGTAGATGCTGTAAGTACTTGCTAACTTTAATACATATCAACTTCTCTTAGTTTCCATTTTCATGTAGTGATTTTTTATTTTTATTGATTTTATTTTGAAGTTTCAGAAAAGATTTTACGAAAATGATTTATTGGATCAAGAAAAAGAGAGACAAGAACATCTCCTTTTGGAAATGGTATATTTTATCAGTACACTGTCATTATTTTTAAATAGCTTGTAGCTACATATTAATGAGGCAATAATTTTAAGGTAGGGGGAATGCATATTTTAGAGAGACCTGATTGGTTCATAATCTGTGTGTGGTTTCATCTTGCACTTTATAATAGGGTAAAGTGCTTCAAAGTAACATGTAACATTTTTTTCTTTACTACCTAAATTTTTCTGTAGCAATTAGATAGGCAAACTTGAGTTTCTTGATAAATGCCATGTATAACATGATGAACTGGTCATTGAAACACCTCAGAATTCATGTACAGCTGTCATAGGCAAAGAAATTAATCTCATAACTTCTTTTGTCCCAAGGAAGCTGGAGAATGCTCTGTGTTACAGGCTTTCCTGTTAGCCAGGAAAAAGAGAAAAGCAAAAGGTGCAGTAGGCACTTCAGCACACAGCTTATATCTTCACTCCATCTCCACAAAGCCTAGATTAGACCACTGCAGTCCTCCCTTCTTCTGCATCCCCTCCAACCTGAGGTGGGAGAAGTGAGCAGCTGATAGGATTCAGAAGATCCTAAAATTGTTAACATGGTTCCTCTGACTTGTAGTAAATGAACTTCTTTGTAGTGAGCCAGAAGAGATTCAAGAGTGTCCCAAAAATGACATTGTTTCCTATGTTTGTGGTCCTCTTTGATGTCCATAGGTATTTTTCAGGTCAATATGAGCAAATACACCTGATCCACAGACTTCCTGCCACTTCCCATTGTCTTGAGCTCAGCTTTGTTCTCAGGACCTGCATCACACACTCAAAGTCCTGAACTTAGCTTTAGCATTAGATAGATAGATAGATAGATAGATAGATAGATAGATAGATAGATAGTAAGTATCAGGTAGATACAGTTAATGCTTTCCTACTGAAAGTATTTGCCTGGTGCAAAGTAGCCTCCAGTGTGCTCTGTGTTACTGTACTATGTGTACTGTGTGATGGCATCAATTTTTACCCTGTTTCTACAGCTATACTTTAGAAAAGCACCTGAATTTTTATGATATATGCCACTGATACGTGCAACCCTTCTGTATCACAAAGGCTTCATTAAGTATTGTTTGTGAGAGGCATGCTTTTGGGGAACCTGAGATGGACACAGTGAATTGTGACATCTTGCTGTCCCAAACAGATGAAGAGCCATTCAGCCCACTTAAATGTATCTGGCTGCTAAAGATTTTAATACCGAATATGTTAGTAAGTTTCCTTAATTTTAGTACCTGACTTGTAGGTACTAAAATTAAGGAAACTATTTTCCAGCAACTCTGACCTGAATTAATTACCTCTTCTTTTCTTGATTGGGTAGTAATTAGAACTACATGAAAAAAATAGATTAGAGCAATTATGGTTCACTTAACAATTTCTATTATGAAAATGGTGTAGAAAATAAGCTAATATTGTGTAGTTTTTTGAAGCTGAAGTGATACCTATTCACCAAATGGAATATAGTTTTAGGCTGGGTAGTATTACAGAAGGGCAAATAAATTCCATAAACATGAACAATTTTACATAGTTGATTTTGTTTTTCATAAGCATTTATCAATTGTAGATGTTTGTTTTAGATCTTTGTAAAGTTTGAGTATATGTGACACACCTTAAAATTTAAGAAAAGCATTTTCATTGAATTGTATGAAATAAAAGTGCTGCCTGTTCTCTTTTCAGAGTGTCTGTGTTGCAAAAAATTTTTACATTGCCAGCTGCCAATGTCTGTATCTTTTTGAGTATAAAAAACCCCAAAAGCCAGGCATAATTTTAGTTATAAGTTATAGGTGTGAACTTCAACTCGGAATTTTCTTCAGACTGTGGTTTTTAAATGAGATATGTACCCTGATTTCTTTCTGTACTACTTAACTGGTTCTCTGGATATTCATCAGGGATTGTACTACTAGCAGGAGAGAGTAGAAGTGAACTGCTATTTGGAAACACAATTTATTTACTTTTACCTAAGTAATATCTAAGAAAATTATTCATTATTTTAGGAACAATTAGAAAAACAGAAGCAGAAAAATGAAGGAAGATCAACAAATGTTAATGATAAAATGTTTGAAAAGAAGCGTAAGTTATTTATTTGTGTACATGTTTATGCATGCTTTACTCTTCTACAAAGATAGTAGAGAAAACAGCAGGTGACTTCATACAATAAATAGAGATTCAGAAATTGGAAATAAAAATTGTTTCCATATATTTCTGAAGTTAGTTATAAAAAATGCCTCTTATTACATATAAGAATTTTTTGTTGTTGTTGTTTTTTTTTTTTTGCTTTACTAATTAAATACATTACAGTTTTAATTCTCTGGGTTTTTTTTCATTTTGGGATTTAGTAAGTACTTTTCTGTGGTATTTCTGAAGTGCTAGTGGCACTGGATTAGATATTATTACTCTTTGCTCCAGGACTGTGATGTGTTATGTCCTCTCTTTTCTATAAATTTAAATTTTAAGAGGGAAGGGATTATACTGGAATTTTTTTTAATTTTTGTAGGTAGAGACAGTAAAACATCATCAGTGTTGGCAAAAAGTATCAATCTCTCTATTTCTGGAAACTCTTCTGGTACATCAGGAGGTAAGACCAGTTCGAAAACTCACCAGGAATACTTTGATCTCACATCATCAGGTTAAACCCCAGCAAAGCTGCTGTTGACATTTGTGGACCCAAATTTCACCTACTTCATAGAGGAAAAGATTCTTCTCCTAGAACTGAATGTATATTCTATGGTTCTTAGTTTTGTTTTTCTCTGTAGTATATAAATAACAGCCTAAGGTTTATTTTTTTAATTGAAGTATTTAAATCAAATTGTTCCTTCATTTACCATAGAGTGACAGAAAAATATATTTAAACGTGTTCTTAATTATTGAGGAAATGCAATATTCATCTTAAAAAATGTTCTTTATAATTTTAGGCAAAGAAGAAAAAAAATCCAAGCTGGTTCGAAGCCAGTCTTTCAGTACTCAAGTACTGCATCCGAAATACAGCAACATAGACAAGTGTCCTAAGTATCTTTATAATCTTCATTGCTTACCTCATAGGCAATTGTTTGCTAATAGACAGCTCTTATGAGATTAATGCTCATGGATCTCTGAAAGTAGTGATGTGCTCACTGAATTGTGACTTACATTTTCAGCTTTGTTTAATGGATTAACTGAGGGAAGAAACACCATCTAAGGCATGCTGAAGCCTAGAAATGGTTATAAATTCCTTTAAAGTTAATATATGTCACTTTTTATCATATATTAAAAATAATTCTCAATATGAATTGCTAAATCTAATTTTGTACATTTCTTAAAGACATTTCAGCATAACTTTCTCATTTTATTTTTTCATATAAACTCAGAAATAACCTCCAATACTATTACTGGAATTTCTACAGATTGCTAAAAAATTTATCAGGATGATACAATTGAGAGGGACACTTGGAAATAACCAACTTGGTTTTGTTTTGTTTGGTTTTTTTAAAGTAAAAGTTCTGCTACAGGATATACATCTTCTGTATCAGGAATGGGAAAGAATTGTATGTTATCCTTTTGTGGTAAGTAGATCACTGTAATGTATTTACTTTTCTTTTTGTTTGGTTGTTGAATATACGGGCCCAATTAGACAGGCATACTCTGTCATTCTCCTAAAGAAAGCAGAATAATAGATACCCAATACATTTGGGCATTTAAGTGCTAGTCTAGTAAGTGTATTTTTCAGATTCTTTTTTTTTCCCTACACATTTGTTTTAATTTCTATTTAAACATAGTAAAAATAAACTGAGTTTGTTATGTTCGGGTTGGAATTTCAGATATCATAAAAAAGTTGCAGTTTTTTCCCACCTATTTTACATGAGGAGAATGAATATTATGTAGAACTTCTACTGAATTAAGAGAGAAAAACTACGGTTTGCAGTTCTGTCCACTAAATTTTAGAGAGTTTGGATGATAAAAGATAAGATTGAGATGAATGGCTTCCTAGAGAAACCTGTCTTTCCATTCACTAATGGCTTCCTAGAGAAACCTGTTTTTCCATTCACTACCGGTATGCACTCGGCAATTAAATGACATTAAATAGCTCAATTTTAAGCAGCTAGAGATTGGTGCAAGAAATCACAATCTTTCCGTACATTAGATGTATTAATATTTTCTTTGAAAATGTGTATTCCAGTTATTTAGTGAGACTTTTTTATAAAAATACTTGAAGAAATGTTAAGTAGAAACCATTGCATTAAAATTCTGGATTACTGCCATTGGAAATACGCCACTATTGCCACAGGAAAACCAGCTCATTCTGTTTACTTTCTGTGTACTGTTTTCAACCAAAATTCTTTGTCTAAGCTGCACCTCTGTGTTTCAGATGATTCATTCAGGACTCATTCTGCTGGCAATAGCAGGAATGCTGCCTTCCCTTCCAGTTCTTCTCACAACTTATTTAACTCTGCTGACCAAAAGAACAATGGAAATAAGGAGAGTCAGTCCTGAAAGATGAGCATGTAAGTTGTTGGCAAGATGTTAAATGGAGCCTAGGGGCAACATTTTCAAAGGGAACTCAAAAGAGCCATGTAAAATTAGGCCTGTATTTATTACACTTCTGCACACAGATTTTGAAATACTAAAATAGCAGAGTAGAAATGTGATGTATGCAATTATAAGTGTTTCTAAGATGGCATTACCTTCTAATTAGTCTTTTGCATTGTTTCTCCTGCACGTATTTGCATTCAGCTGGTACATAGTTGAGAGGGTGTAATGGGACAAAGTGAAGGTTAGTGCCTTTGATATGTAATATCTACAGTCACAGAGATTTAGCTGCCTGTAGTTGGAGAAATAGAATAAAAGTATTTTTAGACTACTTAGTTTTTAATTTTCCTTCTTTTTGTGGACTTCTATATGTTTATGTAAAATTATGTAAGAATTCCGTGATGAATCTTGAGACTTAGGATGAACTGGTACTGGTACTTGTTATTAATGCTGCCTTCTTTGCCTTACCATAACCATTTAAAATAACCAAAAATTCAATTCTAGGCATCTCCCTCAAGCTGCTTTCCTTTAAACATCAGCCTGTGCTGTTCAGCATTTTCCAAGAACAAAATCAAAGATATATTTTTTGCTTCTGTGCTAAAACTGTAAGTCATAGCAAATCACTGTGACATATACTCACACAAATCTCTGTAGACTCTAGCAGCAAATTCCCTGCAGATTTCTTTTACACTATAGCTAAATTACTGGCATTGGACTAGCTGTAATATTATGGGCTCAAACTGAGACTTTTCTTTGCTAGCAAAGATTTGCATTTTTAGCCAAGGCAGAATGGAGAAAGGGATGGAGCCAGCTACAGCAAGAAAGGGAGTCTGGGAAAGTAGACTTTAATGTCACAGAAACTACAACTGGAAGCTAAGATAGGAAAGAGGAAACATCTTATACTGATTGGCCAGGTATAAAGAGGAAACAATAGTTATGGTCTGTTTTGGTGAATTAAATATCTCTATGAACATATTTTTCCACTTCTGTATTTTCAGTTTCCTTTAAAAAACAAACCAAAACATCTCCCCAGCTTTACTCAGGATTTTAAGTTAATAAATTTACTAAATTGTAAAATAAAACACTCAAAAGTTTAACAAACAAAAAAAAAAGAAATTCTCAGGACAGTTTTTCATTTAGCTACCTTGTGTACTTGATTTCTTTCCCTGCTGGAATTCTGCTGTCTTCACTGTACAAGATAAATTGCTTTCTAGAATGAACTCAAGCTTTCATAGTGACCTATAATTTTTAAAACTGCTTTTATTTTGTAGAGAAGGTTGGAAAGTAAGTTGTTTATGCAGATGGACTCTTTGTGTTGAGTAAGTGGTTTCACAGGAATAGTACTTTAAGGTGCTAAATCACTTTGCCCTCTGTCCCTGTCTTTGCCAGTGTCTGATGGTTTCTCTTAATACAACCCACAGTACTTCAGACTTTTTATAGGTGATCATTAAGGGGTCACTTATTTCAAAGTGCACCATTTCAAAGTCAGCAGTTAGATTAGTAGACATGCTGACATTTTCAGCTATCTATAAAGTAAATGGGGCATTTATCTTGAGAACATAAAATGTCATGGAGTGCTATGTGGTTTCAAAAATTAGGTGTGCTCAAAACCTCATTTTCTTCCACCCTAATCACTGTACGCCTCTTTTCCTTGCTTTAAAACCGGAAAATTAGTTCAAATGTTGTAAATATTTTAGCAATCTGTAGAAATTCCAATTATTTGCTGTCCCACAAGGATTTGGGGAAGACGAATGGAATAATATTCATGAAGCAGTGAAGTGCAAAGGTTAGTTAGACATATTTTTTATATCACATAAAAGGTTTCCAAGTTTCGAAGGTTTTTCTATCTTTCATTTAAAATAAAACTGATATCTTTTGTTTAAATACAGAGGGACAGGAAAAGGCTTACACAGAGCAGTTTGCACTTTTGTCTTCAGGCAGGAGAGTGGAATGTAAGAAACACAGCTTCAAGTCTCTATGTACCATTTCCAAACGAATACCCTAAGAGCAGTGTGTTTGAAAGTAGGTAACTGATCAAACACAGTGATCTGGGTGCTTTTTCTGGTTCAGAAAGTCCCTGAACTGCATAGGGTCAGAAGCTGAAGAGGATGTACCAGGGGAAGAAAAACATTTTTGGTGAAAGAAGAGGAAGCTCAAGGTGTCCTACATTTAGTTCTGAATAAGTGTTTTAGCGTTCTGTGTTCTTACGGGAAAAGACATCTCTCAAGTTGATCCGATGTCTGCTGTGCTGTAGATTCAACTTCTCTTTTGTAAACTGACCCAATACTTTACTGTTTTCATAAGAAAATTAAGCAGCTCTACGAGGAGATACTAAGTGATACAGATATAGGAAATGTTTGGTGGTAAATGCATTCAATCACAGATATGTTTAGCTGTATTTTTTATCTTTCTTTTACTCAGGAACTCAGGCCTGATACTAAATATATGCACACTTAAATTTAAAAAAAAACAAACAACAAAAATGTCAGTTTCAAGGAACCATTATTTTCTGAGTTGAATGATGGAAAAAATTGATATCCAAATACATAGACAGCTGAGAGAAATTTGATAATTGTCCAGTGAGAGGTACAATTGAATAGATGCTCATCAATGAGCATCACCTTTGCTGGACTGACTAAGGCAGAAAACTCACTAAGGTGATAAAATAATGATTGAGTATTTTTTTAGACTGTATCATCATGCAGATTTATGTATGTGCTGGTTAAAATTTGCACTGACCGTCTCAATTCTGGCAAGATCTAACTTTTAGTTTGCTGGCTCTGCAACTTGGGTAAGGTGACTTCTAATATGTTCCTTTTTCTAAGTAAATATGTGGGCAGTAACACAATAATTAAAATATAAGCAGATAAAATTTATGATTCTGTGGTAGTTTGACCTAGGGAGGAGAAACTCAAAGAGAAGTTTTCTCTATGAGTACTCCCCTGGGAGTTGATAGTGATCAATTGGAGGCTGGTTTGCTTATTAACAGCGTGAAGAACCAATTGGAGAAAGTTAGTTCGCCCCGTGAACACACATTTTGAAGGAGGTAATCCGGAACTGAGCCCTCTTGGCTTTTCCAGCAGCAGTGCAGGTAACAGGGCCCTGGCCTGGCTCCACTGCAGCCTGTGGGCCTGGCAGGGGCCGGGCCGGGCCCCCTGTCTGGGGAGCTGGCATGTCCTGGCAGAGAGGGAGAGAAGGGGGGTGGCCATGGACAATGGCCAGGGAGACTCAAACTAATATAAAAATCCCAGCCGCTTTTTTTTCCTCCCCCCTCCTTCCTCAGCGTGGCTGGTTTCTAAGATCCTGGCAAAGCTTCAGCACTGTAGCCTTGGTTTTTTTCTTTTCCCTATGCAAAAATCTTAACTCTTTCAATGCTCAGATGAGACTTGCAGANCGTGAAAATGAAACCACAAGAAGACTGTTTTCTACCTTCTTGTGGAAAAATCCCTATAACCTAACAAAAGAAAGCTTCTCACTCCAAAGTGAAGGGAAGAAGGGACTGTTTGAGTTGGGAATTAATTGAAGTAGTTCTTTGTATGTTTGTTTCATTGTTATGAAAGTTGGGAAAGGGAAGGAAAGCGTGGTCTGACAATCCTATTCTGAATTCTTTTTTTTTTCTTTGTGTAGTTAATAAATTTCTTTTTATACCCTCTTAAGTTTTAGGCCTGCCTTGCTTCTGCTCCTGGTTCTGTCTCACAACAGAAAATGAGTATATTTTAATTAGCAAATCAAAACCATGATAGATTCTTAGTTTGAAGTGATGTATGTTTGGACAAAATATTGTTTAATTGCTTAAGCCTAATATTTTCCATAAAATTGCTCTACAGAATATTGGCAAATGTTCACTTTTGACGATATAATGCAGTTTGCAGGGATAAAGAATTTTTTATTTCATATATGATAGTGTTCCAGGAATTTTTCAAAACTCAGAGTTACTTTGGTGGAGAACTGAAGACTTTTCTTACCACATTCAACCATTCGTACATTCAGTTTGAACTAATTCCTAAGTGTGTGCCAATTAAAGTTTTACCTCTTTTTGAAAATAACATAGATGCAAGAAAAAAATAAAAATTAGTAAATCATGACCAGTGCTCAACAAGCAGGTGACAAGTATTGTCTTAGTGTAGGTGTCAGTTGCCAGGTCTTAGGTAATACTTAGGCCGTAGAAAATGCCAGAATTATGCTAAAGTAGGACCCATATAACTTAATGAGGGAATCACGAAAGAGATGACTACCTTCTTTAAGTACCTGATGGAATAGGAAAGAATCAGAAAGAGTACTTTGTCCCACAAGAGATCTTACTTAATATGCAGAGCAGAGAAGTTTTTCTGACTTCCTGTTGAAGAGTTGCCAGTTAGATCATGAATCATCCTAGTGCAGACATTGACATAAATCGTGGACACTGTTCTGTCAAGCAGTCCGATCCTGTATCATTATGCTATGTAGCTTCATTATATTCTTTTGAATGTTTTCAGCTTTATGAGATAAATTTTGATAGAAGATGTTTTGCTTGAGTTTATATTGCTGTAATATGGCTGCAAATGTTCAACATGCAATTTTTTAAAACTGTTTAGAAACTTAATAGATTCGTGAATGAATGTATCCAATTTATAGATAGCATTTAAGTATTTTGCATCTTGCCTATAGACAAAGAGATATTGGCTGATTTTATTTCACTTTGAATCAAAACCTTCAAGGATATGTGGTACAGGTTTTGCATCTTGTAAAAAGAGGGAGTAGATTTATTATTGCATAAAAATTAACTTTCTAATAATAAATTAGTAAATTAATTTTTATGCAACAATAAATCTAAGGAAATACCAGTATTTTATAAGATGTCCACTGACATCTAACTGACCTATAAGACATCCAGTTTGGTGCATGACCATGATGTACCAGTTACATGTTTAAGATAAGTATCTGAAATAATGTTTTTCATCCAGTCATATAATTGCTTAGAAAGTTAAGCACAAGATGAAATAGCTCTGCCACTGATCTTCTACACTTTGAATTGGTTACTTACGGCTTTTAATCATGTTTTCATGACATTTAATGATGTTCATCATGACATTTAAGATGCTGGAAGTTCTGAGTTCCAGTGGGACTGGCATGTGTTTTGTGTCCCATTTCTATGATGAAGCTTGTAGGTATCCTGACACTGATATATTATCATATAATATATGCAGTTTTAAAACAGTGAAACAGAACAAGATATTGTGTTATTTGTGAATGATGCTGTAAAATATTGATGCAAATTAATATTTCCAAGAGTTCTAAAAGTTACACCCTATTCTTTGAAATATTTCTGATACAAATGGTTGTTAATTGACACAACTACAACTCTTTGAAACTGAAAAACAGTATATCTAAAGATTAAAAATTAAGGTATGAAAAATTCAGAAATTACCCAAATGACCTTGTGGTCAACAGAACACCTAGAAATCACAGTGTAATGTACCAGACTTTTGGCACTTTTTGTAGCCTTGAGTAGATGCTTGTAGCACCTTAACCATCTCATTCAGATGGATTTCTACAAGACCTTCTGTAGACAACTTAATGGAGAACTTCACCCTTCTTGAGAAGGATGCCCTCAGAATATGTCCATTTGGCTTTTTCAATGGGTGCAATAGAGCAGCTCGTAATTTTTAAAGTACAGCAGCTAAGAGTTATGTTAATATGTTGTGCACAATAGCAGTTTAATATCTTATGTAATTTAATAATATAGTAACAATGTATTATGTGTGTTTCTTCTTTTGTATGAAGAAAGAACAGAAAATCAAACTCCTAGATCATCTGACACAAAAATGAGGGAACCAGAGACTGGAGGAAGCAACGTTCTGGTGGGATAAGGTGGGAGCAGCAGATGGGACTCTCTAATGCCTGGACTGAATAAAATGCACCCTGCAATGTTAAAAATCTTTTGAATACAATTTCAAGCTGTAAAATATGTTCTGAAAAACAATGTAATGGTTGCAGAATTCTATCATCGTAGTGAAATGATATGAAATATATCTCCAGCTATGTGCTCTTAACTGCTGCAGCTAAGGAGAAGATTTTGTTTTCTTCAGTTATGCCTTTGTAGTTTGAAGTCTTGGATTTAGAATGCACCATTATTTAATTGGCTTATTTACAATCTTAGCAACTCTTAGCAACTCTTAGCTCTTCTTAAGCAAGAAATAGAAGGAATTGTTATGAATATGAAAAAGTAATCCCACATTTTAAAGAATCTGCAAACCTAATTTAAGACCAAAGTCCAGAACCATTGATCAGTCTATATAAAAACATAGGCTTTTGAAGCATTGTGCTGTGAATTTGGAATTGATGTTTTTACAAGTACTAAGTTCATAAAAATTCTGTGTAAGTTTCAAAGCAATCTAAAAGCAAATGTCTCCAGATGTTGTAAAAAAAAGTTTTATTTCGTAAGCTTTGTTGTATAAATACTTGTTTTAGTTTTAGTATTTCAAATTGTATTTTCACTTTAATAATTTATAATAATGAATCTAGTTTTTAATCAGCTGCTATGGCAAGCTATCATGGTTCATTGATGTCATCTGCATTTGTTTGTATTAATGCTAATGTTTCTATCAAAATTTATGTGGAAAAACATGCAGTCATATTTTGAAAAGTTCTATTTATGCCAATACTTGGAGAAAGATATTATGAAGCTATTGTCAGCTTCTCTTTCAAAATGGAGGCAGCATAAATATATTGATATCAGAAATATATGGTTTTTAAAAGTTATTGATGTATGATAAAGGTGATCTGGTCTGTGTATGCATATATGTGTGTGGTTACTTTTTATAATGTAAAAACATGAATGATTATTTACTCAAAACCTAGGACAATGCTGTACATGCATGTTTTTGAAAAAAAAATTCTCAGGGCATATTTATAATTAAAATAATTAAAAGGACTTACCTATGGAGGATATTTATTTAAAATAATAATAATGCTGGATGTATGCTGTCTTGTATGAAGTACAGAATGTTTCTTTGGATTAAGTACTTTCTGAATTCTTAAGCTTCCTACATCACAGTTGGATTTAGCTCTATTCTCCATCTTAAGTCACAGGCATTGTTTGGGTTCTGTGGAAATACTTAATTTTTCAGTTTTTTCTGCAGCCTGGCATAGGATCTTGTAAATCATGAATTTCTTTAAAAGCTAGTTTGAGTTTTATGATGTTTAACATTTAGTATTGATATAGGTGTACAGATGACCTGGGTTGGCTCCTCCTGGGTTCTGTTTTTGGTTCATTAATGCAATACTCCAGTTCCCCAGGCACAGCTGACTCAAGTGCCAGCTATGGCTGCTCACTCATGGGCCAGGAGACTGCTCAGTCTGTTCTTAGTCTTACCTTTGGCAGGGACCAAACTCAGATCATCAGTAGCCAGCTGTAGAACAGGACTCAAAAGTGTGTTTGCCTTTTTGATGCCTTTACTAGAGCAATGTAGAACAACCAGTGAGTTCAGAAATTTGAAGCTTTTTCTCCCCTAATTATCACGTAATGAGATCTGTAAACAGTCTGTCTCCTGATGGCTGTCACTGTCATTTTTAAACTGATTAATTTATTTAATGTGGATCACACATGCTCTACTTGATAACCCAAAATTCCTTCAATATAGTCTTTAAATGCTCTGTTTAGACCTTTTTTGGAGTGGACATTTTCCTTGTGCAATACCTCTGGTGTCTTGTGCACACTTTCATCAGTCCTTTGCACTACAGCCCTCCATCCAAGCAGTCTTTTTAGGGGCCACTTACTTCTGAGTTAGTTCTATTAAACAGCACCTGAAGGGGTTCACCATTTGAACCCTTCAGAGAGCTGCTTGTACCTGCTGGTCAGCTGTAGCTCTGGAATAACAGCTGAAGGTTAACTGTGCAGTGGAATTTGTTGGTTTCATATACACCAGTGGCAGGAAGGAGTGATTCTCTTTCTCTGCATTACATTGTAATGCAGTCTGGAGTTAGGTTAGATGCACCTTCATAGTCTAGTCAGATAGCAGAGCCTGCCTCTTTTGTGAGTGGTTTACATCAGTGTCTGGGCTGTTGTGGGCAGACACCAAATGGTAGCAGGTAACTTTTAGAGATTTACCAGCTTTATCCTATAATGAATGTATATTTTGTAGCTTCTCTAGCAGATGTGTCTATGTGTGTTTACTGATAGACACCTGTGAAGTTCCTTGCTAAATTACTTTGAAAGGTCTTCTGCTCCTTTTTGGGCAATTATTTTGTGAAGGTTGTATGAGCAAGCAGAATAATGCTGAGATCTGTTAGTTGCATAAACCTCGAAGTAGCTTTTTGCGTTGTTTCGTGCTTCGTACATAGGATTCTGCCTAAAAAAAAAACCTATTGAATGTTAAGATCTTGCCATTCTATTGGAAGTGCTGCTCTTCTTGAATAAAGGAAATTGTGTTTAGATCATGGAAATATTTTTCTGAAACATCTTGGCAACACCTTTTGGATTTTAGGATCAACTCTATGAATAGATTTATTCCACTTTAATGGAGGTATGTTTTTTTCCTACCAAAGTCTGTCTTAGTTCAGTTATAGCATCCTGTTTACATAGTTCATTCTGGTGTCTAGATAATATTTCAGGTAGAAATTCTGGGTTTAGTACAGGGCTAGCTTTGTGAGTTTTTCATAACTAGCTTTCATTTTTGATGAAATAGTACAGGCCAGATTTTCCAAAATCAGAATACCTAAGTTATTTTTCAGAACTATTTTGTTTTTAATTCAAAGAATATTTTTAAGACACATCATGTACTCTGAGAAAATGAGGTGATTTGATAGTCTGCATAAACATTTTGAAAGGAGTCATAGTCATAATGTAGACTTCATGATAGACTTATTTTCTACAGTAATAAAATAAAGATCTCTAGACAAAGGTTATAAATTCTCTTTTAGGGCTTGATACTGCTTCTGTTTTTATAACTGGCAAAATTCTGCTAACGTTGAGGTCACTGGGCTCTTCAGTCTCTTTGCAACAGAAGATAATATTGAGGAATCTGCAGTGTTTGGGAATGAGCTTCCTGAATATTTTAGCATGTGAATGTCTGGGATGTTTTATTCAGATTTATCACTAAAATATTGATTTTTAAAATTTCACTTCTGTGGTTGTTGGGTTTTCTTTTACCCAAGATAGATTTTATAAGTCACATTTTTGTTGCTTTGAGCCTTAATGAAGTTAGCTTGTTATGTGGCATTAATAAAATATTGCTAGGACGACTTGGTGCTAGCTGGAGAGACAAAACAGGTTTTCACATTTCATATTTCAGTGTCCTTTTATTCTAAAATAAATTAATAAAAACAAAGCCTCTTACATACCAAAGAATAGAAACTATTACCTTTATTCACATTTCTGTTGGATCAACCACCCTGCCAATGAACAGTAATGTTTTAAAAGTTTCTTCAAAAATCATGAAAAGGAATGGTCGGTCCACTTTGATGACAGGAGGCACCGTGAATGCAGTTATTTGTGACCCACTTGCTGCTGCAGCCTCAGTTCCTTCTTCATCCACTTCAATAACTGCCTTTTGGACAACCTGAAGTGCAAGGTAGGAAAAAATACATGACAGAAGTAAATACTAACATGAGGAGTATTTTTCCAGGTGAAGGCATTCAGTTGAAGTAGGCTTCTGTTAAGGATTAAAATGAGCAGTTCAGTGCAATCTAGCTCTGTTAGCCAGGTAAACCCCTGTGCTGTCTGCTCCAGCAGCAGAGGAGTCAGCACAGCCACTATGCCCACAGTGCTCAGTTTGGGTGCTAGTTCAGGAGTCACTGCACTTTTCTACGTTTCTGAGCACTGACCTCACTTAGGGGGTTTTGCATGAAGCAATCATTACATTTGTGTAAAGTGCTCCTCTTTGGCACCTAACTGTGCAAAGGAGTTTCTTACTTGTAGGAAATGTGTTTTCACCAGTCACAAACACTGACTGGCTGGATATGTCATTCACAGCAGATTTTGTGAGAGCTTATAGAAATGCACCAATCTTTGCTTTTTCCCCTGTATATTTCTAACTTGTACATTTGCTAGCACAAACTAAATATGTAGAGCAATGAGGTACAGTCCTGGATTGGTGTGAAGATTTTCCTTTCCCACTGAAATTGCAGCCTGGCAGAATCTGATTTTTCATTTTTTCATCTTTTCCATTTTGTTTTTTCAGCCTGCTTATACGTCTGAGTGCTTCTGCTGTGTTAGTGTCAGTATGAACTGCCTGGTCATCTGTGGATTTTCAGCTCCTAAGCTCCTAATTCTAGGAATTACTTATGTGAAAACAGTTGAGGGACTTCACCAGTGTTGAGCTTTCTGCTACATATTCTTAAATAATGTATTTGTCTCTCACAATTCACAAGGACAGGATGCTCCTCTGGCACTGTGTAGCTGATGCACATATTGCTTCTAATATCAGTTAGCAGATCCTGTTAAAGTGTGATTTTTTCATAACACAATAGAGTTAACTGCTGAGAATCAGCATGAAAATTACATGATCAAGAGGAAGGGAGAAAAGTGCTGCAGATTGCCATTATATTTCCCAACAGTGAAATAGTTCATACCAATCTGAAAATCACTGCAATTTTATCCATTAAATGTTTATTCTTAGGATGTTACATCTTCCCAGAAAGGTTGTTTTGTTAAACCACTGCAATTTTGAAAACCCGTAGGTCAAGCATGAGCATTTTTGAAACTTGTATAGAAGTGTTTATTATACCACCCTGTTAACTGGCTAATCACAAAGGCTTCTACAAGGATTTGGTGTAGGGAGACTTGTAAGAGCAGCACCAGAAGGATTCTTTCCCACAGGGTACGAATACCTGAAGGGAGGGTGCAAAGAAGGGGGAGCCAGGCTTGTGAGTGGTGCCCAGTGACAGGACCAGAGGCAGTGGGCACCAGCTGAAACACAGAAGGTTCCCTCAGCATCAGGAAATGCTTTTTTTATGGGAGGGTGACTGAACACTGGCACATGTTGCCCAGAGATACTGTGGATTCTTCCTCTTTGGAGGTATTAAAAAGCTGTCTGGACATGGACCTCAGCAACTTGCTCTAGGTGACCCTGCTTGAGCAGAGTAGTTGGACCAGGTGACCTCCAGAAGTCCCTTCCAACCTTAAACATTCTGTGATTCTGGGAGGCCTCTCCTGGAGTTACGGTCCTGGATTATCAGTGCCATACAACCCTCCACAACCACAAGCAGTTGCATGCTACAATTTCCTTACATAAGTTTATAAAGCTATGTTTTAAAATCCTGTGTCAGATTAATTTTATTTGGATCTTGTTTATAAATTCATCTTGTTTCAGAATTTTTTTTACTTTTACTGTAATGTATGAATTTTTACTTAGAATTAATTGCTTTTCATCTTGTTCCACACACTCCATTCTTGTGGGCACAAGTTTCCCTGTGTGTTAAGTCTTTCATCTCCTTTCTTTGACCATGCCTTTTAATTTTCTATTATCAGCAAATTGACTTTTCTATAGACTAGCTGTTTCTTTTTCATAAGACATCCCTGGTCACATAGACCTACTCCTTCTTGATATTGATGTGATGAAAGTCCTTTGTCTTCCATTCTCTTCTGCTTTTCATTCTGCCTGTTTTCTCTCAGTCTTCTGAAATTCATCTATGCTCTCCCTTAAACACTGGTACAAAATATTTCTTCCTGCTCCTCTTTTTCCATGGGGCTATGTTCCTGTCTTCTTGGTTGTTCGTTACCCTTGCCTTTACCTGTTTAAAAGTTCTTTAAAAGTTTCAGCATACGAGGTGAAACATCTGTGTGGGTTGGAGTACAACTATATTGTGCCAATTCTTTGCTGTCAGATTCTGGTTTTTCTCTTCCATGGTATGCAGAAGGAAAAGCAGAAGTGCTTTGATTTCTCTTCCTCACTGTTAACTTTTTGAGATTTTATTGTTTTAACTTTCTAAGGTTCTTTTTTTTTTTGAGAAGTATACCTGTCTCTGGACTATGCATGAGTTCTTTCCTTGAATTTCCTTCCTTGTCCTGGCTTTCGCCATTTGACTGTCATTTACAATGTCTTTCTTGTTCACAGTTTTTGTGAAATTGTGCTCATTCCCTGCCAACCATATTCCTCTAGAGGCAGAGCTTTTCTCCTGTGATGGGGTAGCTTTGGGAGGTGTTGAGCACCTTTGAGATATCACTGCTCCTTACCTCTACACACCTCATACTTGAAGTGGGATCCATCCTGATTAAGATGTGGTCATTGCATATACCTGGTAGATGAGGTACTTGCCTATTAGTGTCCCTAGAAATTTATATGACCATCTTGGCTGGGCCATCTATATACTATTATAATCCAAACAGCAAATAATTTTAGTAGGCTTACCTGTGAAACTGCTACATATTCGTGATCTGTCAGATGACTAAGATCTGCTGAACGTGTAAAGAGCTTTTTAATTCCAAGACCTTGAAGCAGTTTCTTCATTTTGTATTTTTGCTCTAGTTTAAACTTTGGAAATGAAATATCCACTTTTCTGTTAAAAAAATAAAATTCAGTGCAAACAGTAGGTCACTTGACTGCTGATACGCACACTACTCAGGAATTAAGCTTTACACAGGAAAAGAAGGGACAAAACCTGAAGAGTCTCTGTGGGTATTTTCTGTTGGCAGAAAATAATGTCTAACGTGTTGACTGCCAGTGATGCTAGAAATCATTTCCTTCTCTGTATAAGTATTTCCACCAGCAGTTACAGTGTTACAGATACCAGGGTGACACCCTATTGACTGGTGAAAAGAATTGTCACTTCAGGAAGTACATTTCACAGGAATAATTTGGGTTTACATTTTTCTATTCAAATTTATCAATTCCTCTGGGTTTCTCCTGGTAATAAATGTTTAATAAATGTCTAGATTTATTGTGGATTTTGCTTGGCAGTACTAAATTTAAGGAGAGAGGAGACCTAAGGAAGAATATGAAAGACTCATGCCCTCAACAGAGAGAGACGTTTTTAACTGAGAAGAGCCAAAGTTTTGTCCCCTTGGAGTCAGAACTTTCAGATGCCACTTGGGCTGTGGATAGGCCATTAAAGGACCTCTATTCTGCAGATACCTCTTGCCACAGAGATGCTACCATGGGAGAAGGCTTAGGAAGACCAGCTAATCTTTTCTGTGCTTTGTTGCTTTGCTGCAGTAGACGTCAAAGGCATTAGGGCCCCATGGATGTCAAAGAAATACCTGGTTTTCATGTTTCCAAGCCAGGATTCCACAAGCTCTGTAGTCAAATGGTCTTCAATTGAAATGTAGTCTCCCTCTTTTTCTGGTATAACAATCAGCATGTGGGCATTCCCTTTGTAAGGTATCTTTATCACAGTGCATCTTAAGTTCTCATCAAAAGTTGAATTAATTTTATCTGTCTTGAACATCATGGGTATCTGTACGCTTCTGTATTTGTTTATGTGGAAAGTCTCCATTTCTGTGAATTTGGAATTAAATGGATAGACCCATTTGCCTGAGGAAAGAAAGAAATTAAATAATTATGTGTAATTAACTTTGTTCAGAAAAATGTTCTAAAAAGTTTAAAAAACGGTGAGATATTTTCTATATTTAGTTGAAATGGCTGTCAGTTGTGCCAGGGATAAGTGTCTGACAATTTCAGTATATTTTATGTTTATTGTATATAAATTCTTTTACAGAAAAATCCCAAAGTAATCCACAAAATAAACTGCTTCATTTGCACAGAAAGAAGGGAAATATTTTTCTAAGGTTGGTTAGTTGCCACTCAAGTTCAGAATTTATGTTCTCTTTGTTTTATAGATGCTTGGTGAGCATCTGACCTTTCCTAACATGTAACCTTCTCTGAAATTCTCTACCAGCTGTTCAGTATCCTGTATTTAATTTAATTATCCAATATTTTGGATGGGGATTCACTGAACTCTCCACTGAATGGCTTCTGCCCATCACGGGTATTTCTTTTCCTTCCCCCTGTAAGGTAATAGAATGGGGTGCTTGGTTCCTCTGGGGCAAATGATTCTGGATGGAAATAGAGAAATTATTTTTGTTTCAATGATTTTGTGTACTATGTTAAATCAGTCCATGACTTTATGCCCAATATCCAGCATTTAAGACTATTGTGATGAAGACTTTTTCATTTTAATGGGTGAATGAAAATAAAACATTTTTTCCTGTCATAAAGAGGGATAATTTGGAGATGGACTGAGATAGTCTGATACAGGGCTTTTTGTTCTCTTTGAGACTCTATTGTATGGCAGACAGCATAGAAGAGTTGTGGTTCCCTATAACGAAAAATAATTTCCTATTGAATAAGCTTAATAGAAAAAAGTGAACTTAGAGACATAGAGAAAACAGGACATCTAAATTCATTTAAACTCCCCCTAAGTAGCTTAAGTTAGTCTTGATTCTCCTAATAAATAATTATTCCGCAAAATAAAAACAGCAATTACCTTTAAAGACAATGTAGTCCACAAGCACCAGTTTATTATGGTGGTCCAGCTCTTCAAAAAGCCCTGGGATTTTTCCTTTGGTTGTTTTGTTAATGTTTTGATTGATGAAAAGTTTTGCCTGTGTTAAGTTTTCAAAGTCCACTTTCAGGAATTCCATATCAAAGTACTGCTTAGATAAATTCAGGAAAGACTCCTTGAGTCTGAAGTCCTTTTGAATAAAAGAAAGCATGCCTTGCACGAGAAAAAATTCTTCGTTCGTTGTGATGTTACCTATCAGTTGTTTAAACAAAGCTGGTAAATGTTGGCGATCCACTCTGTCCTTCACAGCATGGAGGTTTAGACCTTTTACAATTTGTCTGTGTGTTTCTCCTTTGGCTGCCATCATATAGACACTCATGAGAGCTGACACAGAGAGGGGAGAGATGATTACGTTGTTATCATGTGTCATTGCAACTTTTCTGTAGAGGTTAAATCCAAAATTTGCAGTCTTTTCAGTGAAGTTGTGAAGAGTGAAATCTTCAAGACCTTGGTCTTCAAAACCTTGGTCTTCAAAAGGCTTAGAGATATTTTTGTGATGATACCACTCTTTGGAAATACTGATGTTATTTCTTTCCAATAAATTACTCTCTTTTTCCTCCTTCGGAAATTTAAGTTTGATATCAGCCTTGATGAATTCAAAATATATTTCACTTAAAAGAAGTAGGTAGATTCCTGTTTTCATGTTGACATCCAATGATGAGCTCTTTAGAGTGTTTTTTTCCCTAGGAAAAAAAGAAAGGAAACAAAATTACTTTTTAGTTTGTTCTTCCATTCGCAATGCAAGAGGTCATAGATGTAGTGAAGTGGTCTTTGTGCATCTTCAGGATATATACTCTAAACCTGGCCAACAAAATGTTCAGAAAGGACTAGGCAGATCTTACAGGCCACCTCAGCCAAACCTTAGCATCAGACATTGTGTAAATTTGCAAACAAAATGTACTTTGCAAGCATGAAGTGCAAATAAGATTATCATCCGTCTTTCCATTAAAGCAATATATGAATTCTCTCCCATACAGCAGTGTTGAATTCCACCTTATGGAAAAATTTTGAATGGCCACAATCTTTGGAGATGCATTTTCCCATTGTAAATTAAACAGGATGTTCAAGACCACCAAACCTTACAGATTCCTTTTGTATAGCAGTGGGCAAAGGATAAGTGAGATTAAAAGATGGATTATATGGCCCATCATTAAAGTAGTAAGTGATTCAACAGTCTAGAATCACATGGAAATCCTTTTAAGTTAAGGATCTGTAACAGCAAATTAGGGTCATTGTATAATTTGTGATTTGGCATATGGGAAAGCTGGTTTTATCAGATTTATTCAGAGTTCAGCTGAATTTCACAGTTGGCTGATTCAGGCTGTGGGAGTTAGTCCTGAAAAGGTATGTTGATGTGAGTAGTGAGACATTTGGGTGCCAAGTCACGAGGTGCTTTTGGCAGTCAGGTGGTGTTCTATTTTCTTCTGAGATAATAGGTCACGTTCTGTACTTGCTGCAACACAGATGGGCTGTCATGGCTTAATTGGGAGGCAGTGAATTCAGTGAATGCTGTGCCTGCTCTCGAGTGCATGGCAGACTGAGAACAGAGCAAAATATGCAGCAAATATGTTGTGAATATTTTTTTCTTTATTTTTCTTTCCCATTAACCCTTGATTTATTTTTAATGAGATTCCCAGTGTGTGGATTTTCAGGGCTGGAGTAGGGAAGGGGATGACTTGACTTCAGCTCCTGCCTTGCTGATCAAGCGGTGCATGTGAATTCTGGAGTGCTGGGATACTCACTGTCCCCTGGCAGGCTGAAGCAGTGCACTTCAGAGCTACTGCAGTAACTGCTGAGCATCCCTTTGCTTATGTAGTGACCCACTTGTGTGGGAATTAACACAGGCACTGAGGTCCTGTTCCTGCTGCAGTGCTGCACCTGTCCTGGCAGCAAAGAATGAGGTTCTTTCCTCTGGGAGTCATCCCTACTTTGAAGAAGCATCTCTGGACACTGCAGAGTCAGCTGTAGCAAAGAGGCAGGGATTGGAAAATTCTGCTTCTGATCATATTCAGCCACAGGGAAAGGATTTTCTGCAGCAGCAGTCCCTCCCCCTAAAAGAGCATCAGGCCTAACTGCTCACCAGGCATTGCAGAGTGCAAGCTCTTCCTCATCTTTTCCAGGCAGGGTGCAATTCCTGCACAACATCTGGCAGTATTGCATTTGGCAGCCGTCACTGCTGCGTCTCTCTCTGGGAGGGCTGGGACAGTGCTTGGCTCAAGTGGCCACCAGCTTCCCCCAGGAGATGTGAAGGGACTGACTGGGCAAAGTGCTGAGCTGCCTTCCAGAGGGCTCTGCCTTCCCAACACAGATAGATTCTGGACAGAAAAGGCAGGACAAACGCAGAAGCTCTTGTTTACAGGTTTATCCCAAACTCTTCAACACCCAAGAAAAGATTCCTGAATCCTCAGGCAAACACTTACACAAATGCTACTGGTTTGGGTGTAATGAACATGGGAATAAGAACCTTGCAGTTGCACTAAGTAATGACTGCAAATCTGAGATTGCAAACATTTAAAGTTAACATTACAGCAGCTGTATCATTCACCATTATTAGATAGAAATAAAGCATGTCTTCTAGAACTAGGAAAAACCGTTCTGGGAACAATGAAGTAGAATTTATGTACATTATAGACTTGTATTTTTAGACCTGAGTGAAGCTTATTGCTAATTTTAGGCAACTCACTCTATTTATAGAGCAGACAGTTCATTAATAAATGTGTGTTAGAGCAAATTATTTCCATTTTAAGAAATATTTATTTCTAGTAATATCAAAGAAGCTTCTTGTGCAAATGTCTTTTTCTTCTGAAGGCATTGGTGCAAGAGAGAAACCTAGTAGAAGCTGATTAAGGCCTACAACCATTTAAAACATCACATCTAGAGAATCATTGATAATTATATAAAATTCCATTACATATATATAAAATGTAATAATCTTTCCTTTACAATCTAAATGCTTCATATAAATCTTATCTTACCTATTTATTAGGTAGCTCTTCTGTTACTTTTCTCAATCAGTTATGTTTAAAAATGCGATGAAGATGTCTGTCCTATTTAGAAGTTTTTGAACAAATATTTGCTCTTCCAAAGACTGATAATCTGGTTTTGTCTGTTATAAATTAACTCCTTTATAAACACTGAATATGTGTTTCCAATAAATGGCATAATAAGGGAGGGTTATATTCCAGTAAATATGTTCAGTCGTTCATGATAAACAAGAGAACAAAATTCTTTGCCTTTAGCCCTTCAGCACCCTATCAGGATGTGACCCCCCACATCCAATAGCCCATGAGAATTATTTTTCAGGCAGGCTCTGAGCTACTCAGTGGTGGAAGATGTATCCCATCCTTCTTAAATTATCCCCTTGCATACAAGAATATGTCAATATTCACCAAGGCAGGGGGAGCACGAGGGAGGGAGGGAGGGAGGGAGGGAGGGAAGGAGGGAGGGGGGGGGAAGGGACAGAACATTTGTAGAGGTGTTACCAGCTCCCTTACCCTGCAATTTGGCCATGCTTTGAGAGGAGAGGCCAGGGCTCCACTCCCTCTTTGAAGAGCGTGCCAGGTATTCAGTGAACTATCAGTCTGCCAACATCAACTGCTTGATAACCACTGAGGGATATTTCTCTCCATAAAATACAAAGTGGGCCAAGCTGATATTCCTGCAAAAGTCATACAGAGCTATGGGAGGCATTAATAAATTTTTTGAATTTTTAGTTGGTCTTGCTTGAACAGATTTGAAGTCTGGCTTTGGGTCTTGAGTCTTATTAGTTGGACAAGGCACATTCTTTAAGACAGACAGTTTGTTCAACAATTTCTGTAACATGGGATGGTCTAAAGTCTTCACTATTTGGATCACTGCCCTAATTCCAGTTAAAACAAACATGGAATTCCGTATCTTCCCCTCATGCTCCTAAATTATTTTCAAAAACACTCCCAAATGAAATAGAACACTTAATTTTGATTTGGATTATAAAAGAAAAATAATTTGGCTTTAAAATGTGAGATAAGGGTACTAGCCTCTAATTTTCCACTGAACTGAAAAAAATAAATATTATATGCAGTCTAAGTGGATGTATTGGACATTTCAGAAAGCCCATGAAGAATTAGAGCATCCAGGACTCAATTTAAAAAAGTTGTTTGTTGCTTGTGAGTATTGCTTCTATAAGAGTATTTACTTAAAAAATACAAGATTTAATTAGGAAGGGCTTAAGAACTGAATGTAGCCCCTCCATTGTCTAACCAGATTTGTATCCTTGTTGCAAGGACACCACACTGGAGGGCAGTTGTGGGGTTCATGGTCTTAAGAAGTTCAACAGAGGGGTCACAGGCTCTAGCTTCTTAAATTCTTGTTAGTTTAAATTAATTAAAAATATTCTTCCTTTTACAAGCAATCCCAGTCATAATAGGCCCCCAGTGTAGGCATTGTATTAAAGAATATGGGAAAATAAGATGGGGTTACAAACTGAAGGCCCTGCTCTAACATCAGGCAGTCTAGTCCCTAAACATGAAAAGCTCCACTGTGGATTCCCCAGTGACTTCAGAACTTCTATTCTCTGTCCATGTGACTGATCTTTTTCTTTTTTTTTTTCCTTACTTTCTAGTCTTTATGTATTTGTGGTTAATTCAGTTGAATTTGAAATTCAAATGTCTTCTCATCGCATGGAAGAAATTTGCATCTGATATGGTTGAACAAAGCTGCAGTACTGTGGTCTGCCTCTGAATCTGTGTGTCTTCTGGAGACTGTGGTACTGTGGTTGTGGCACAAAAGAAAATACAAGGAAAACCTGATGGGCACAGAGCCCAGCTTTTGTGCTCAGCAAAATCAGCAGTTATTTGCAATGACAGTAGTAAACAAGCCTTCCAGGACACTGACACATGTGATCACTGCTGGAAGCTGAGTTAAGACACTCAATATTGATGTTTAATATTGAAAGATTAGGATTGTTTGTAGATGGTATGAAAAGAGGGGTTTGAAGAAATCTTAAAGTCTTTGAATCTCTAGGCTAAACCTTTGCTGGACCACAAAGTCCTTATCAATCGTGTTTTACCCACAGGAAAAAGGAGGCTGATATGAGATGTATTGTCTATGTACAGAGATCTGAGAGAATTGTCTTCGTCTCTAGTTACTCACAAAGCCCTTGCTAGTTTTTTATGCCAGGTAACACCTTGCTGAGTGTATCCACCATACACTATCAGGAGTAACGTGTTCCTCCCACCAACTCCTATTTATATTGTCAGTTGCCCTTTGGATTCAACAGAGCTTTCTGAGCAGTTAAACTCCACACAACATATGGGTAACACTCTGTCAAACTATATGTGTTCACAGAGTGATTTACTGGGAGGGGATTGCCAGTGTGTGACTCTGGCAGAATTGCACTTTTCCACAGTTTAGGACAAAACCAACTCTGAAACCAGAACAAGCAAGGCCAATACAAGTGCACTGCTGCCCAGTCGTATCTCTGCTGGGAGCTTGTGCCAGTGCCAAGGCTGGGCAGCAGCTGAGCTAAAGACTGTTCTCTAACTGTTTCTGGATGCATATGCAACTCTGGAAAACTTGGCTTGATGATGTAGTCCAGGTTCTCACCAATCTGTCTGACAAAACTCTGTAACTCTTGAGTACCTGGGGGTAGATACTGCAGAGGCAGATTCAGCTGCTTGTTCCAAATAGAGAGTTTCTGTTATAAGACAGAATTATTCCTTTTGCAGTTCTTGTGGAGCTGGCAACACCTCTATTTCAGTGGCTGCTTTTCCTATTACTTAATTTCCTCAGTCAGTTTTAGGAAACCTTCTGTGACCATGAAGAAACCAGTCATATTAATATTTGGGGTTTGGGGGCTTAGGTTCCCTGTGCTGACTATGATTCCTCCCAGTTATGATCTCCTTGGAACAGCAATAGTTCTTGCCAAAGTAATGCCGCTGTTCCACATGCCATGACCCATTTTAGCAGTTTGTAACTTGACCACAGCTGAGATTCAAAATGGGCTATGAGATATGGTGGGCATGATTGCACTACTGAGAGCAGGTTCCAGGAAGGAAACCTGTGGTTTAATTAATTGTATCTGTACCAGTTTCCCAGTGAGAGATTTTCTGGAACTGAGTTTCTTGCCTTGCTCAAACAAGGTAGTAACTTAACAGATATATTTCACTCAAGACCCTGAAAATTTCTGTCCCCAGCTGGTGGCTACCCATTTGGTTTCTCAAGGGCAGACACAGGGTATTTACAACTGTCTTAAGGGATCTAGGTGAAATCAGTCAGAAATACTGACCATACTGGACACCAATGAGAAAGTAAAAAGTGTCAGTTCAGGAAAATATTTAGGCTGAATGTGATCTAACCTCTTCCATGTTTCTTAGACTAAACAAAATACCAGGAATAGTGCAGGGGATGATTTGCAGGGATCTGTAGTTCTTCTGAAGTCTCACTGTGAAATTATTCATAACACATAAACTAACATGCTCCAACAGTTACCAAACAGCTCTTTATACAGTCTCCTGAACACAGTTTTTCAACGAGCTGATTCATCAAGGTGACTGCTGCTTCTCCCACTCCAAGAATGCACAATATAATTGAAATCATCAGGATAAAACTGCAGCTCCAGGCCTACACTGTTTATAAGCTTGACCCCTTTTGTACAACTATGGCACTGGCCATGTGGCAGGATTCCTGTGGTGAAAGCCTCTTTGGGAGGTACCTATTCCTGCATGTCACCTGGGGTGGGATGGGTGTAGTACTGTACAAGGTGGACAAAGCAGTAGAGCTATAGTAGCTCATAAATAGGGCTGAAATATCTCCATTGTACTTTCAACTTCACAGTCAAGTGCTAACTGTCCTTGAACGCACAAATGAAAGTATAATTGTCTGCTAATAACACATCTTACTGTGGAATCTTTTATAGGAAATGCAAAAATTATGAAAGACTGTAACACTGTGTTCAGAGAAGTACTATGAATTTTCAGTAAGAGGTAAAAAGAGGTATGTATGATGGAAGTGGAAAAAAACCTGTTTTTTCCAGGGGATGGAGTAAATGACCTTTTAAAGTTCCAAGCCTTTTTCCTGTGATTTTCTGACTTTCAGCAATGAAAAATTTAATTCACAATTATTTATTTACCCTCCATTTTTATGTGCAAGTATTGAAGAGCTCTAGAAGGGGCTGGCTGGTGTTTGCTGAGTCCTCATGGTGCCAGCAGGTGTCATCACAACCTTTAGTTCTCAGATGGGAAGAAGGATAATTTTGTGTGTTTGGACAGCTGCCCTTCTCTTCGTTTTACTAAGTTTGTGTCGTGAGACAGGACTTGAGCAGGCAGGAGACACAAACTTAAAAAACATGGCACTGGTAGATATTTCTGTTCTCCAGGGAGGGCATCTCAAAGTTTCTCTAGTAGATGTGAAATGCAAGTGCATTTTTATTTTAAATTCCTGGAAAAAATTCAACTCAAAAGGCAGGAATTACAGAGTATGTAAGAAATTGGTATATCTAAAGGGAAAAAACCTTTTTCAGAATGGCAGAAAATTTTGCAATCAATAACTTCTGATGACCTGAACTTGAAATATGATCTATTTTCCCACTATTTCTTAGACAAATGCACTGCACATGCATCTCCTTACTGCTCATGATAATCAATCTAAGATCCTGGGACTTGCAGTGTTTGACTGTCTGGCCTGAAGCAATTACCTGATTGAAGGTAATGAAGAAACTCCTGCACTTTGGCCTCTGTAGCAGACATACAAAAGGTGCCCTCTGGCACTTGTGAAATGTGCTGAGGGTTACTGAGTACCAAATGAATGCAAGTTAGTGCTACCTGCATTGTCCAGAATGGCTGGCAAAGAGCTCTGCATTGTGGGGTTGGGTACTTGTATTTCTTAGGGGTTTTTCCATTGGAACAGAAATATCAATGCAGTAACCTGCTGCAGAACTGGCAATGAGCATGCTCTTCCTGTTGGAGGATGCAAGGATTGGATATTCAAAAGCAACACTTCTTCCTCAAGAAAGTCTGCATCTACCTGGCTGTGGTCTCATGGAGTACTTGAGCAGGAATTAGTTTTCATACAGAACTTGGTGTCTTTGTTCAAGCTGCTCCAGCACTTTACACTACCTGTTCTTCCATGAGACATGTCCATGCCTCTCTGGTTCTACATATTTCTACATGCTGGTCTGTCACCAGGCCCTTCCTGAGGTTTTTTAAGACAGTATCTGTGTTGTGATCTATGTATCTATGTTTAGAAGACAGTATGTACAGTTATCTACATTTCCATTTGTTTCTTTCTCATGAGGAAAATTATTTAGACAGTGAAATAATTAAGTGGACAGCAACCTCTGTCTATGAGCTGTATAGGTACTCAAATGTGGCTTTCTTTATGTTTCATAAGAATATTACATTTAATATGTGGGCAGTGCCAGATGTGAGTGTTAATTTTTCACTTCCTTGATTTAGGCACTAATGTCACTTAGCAACCTTACTCATCTTTGAAATGGAACTTCTTAAGGATGCACATACATTGCTAGTGAGAACATAATTTGTATTGGAAAAAAATTTGGCAAATGGAGCAAATGCATGAACCGCTTTCAGTCCTGATGGAAACCAGGTGCTAAGTTTAAAGCTCTTTTGAGAGGTTTCTTTTAGGCCACTACAGAACTGCTATTCCCAGTTCCTGATATTTTCTGGTTAAAATGCCATCCAACTCTCAACTTTGAGTCAGTACATTTTCAGCTTGGGTTTTTTGAGATTTAGGTTATATTTCCTTTATCTTATTGTCTCTTGCCTTCTCTCAATTGCACTTTATATATTTTGAAAGTATGCTTTTTTTCCAACCACTGTGATAAAATGATAAAGGTGTGAAACATACCAAAATCATGAAGCTAAATGACCTGATCCAGGGCAGACACTTTCACAGCATGTGCTGTGGGAGGAAGTGGTGAGCTCATCTTTGCCAGACATCAGATTATCCACACCAGAGAAGTTACGGAAACCAGGTTTCACTGAATCTGCAGCCCAGATAACTTTTTGTATATACCAAAAAATACAATTTGGATAGTTATTTTTATGCTGGTAAATCAATCCCATCAATGTGTCAAAGGTAGATAAAATCTTAATATTCACTTCCAGGGTAACAAAGAGTAGTGAGATATGTTCATGATTATATAAGTATCCATCCCTATAGGGTGATAGGACAGCTGGAAGGAGGAAAGAAGAAAAGGATGACAGTCAGGGTTGCAAAAAGCTGAGACTTTATCGAACAGAGCTCAGAAAAAGTAGCCTTGCAGGCACTAAAATCTGGCCCAAGATTCCATCAATCCATGAAACATAGCTGGCCATTCGAGGTCTGTTCCTTGGCTAGTAACAGCACGTTCCCACGTGGTTGGCAAGGAAAAGGCAGTCTCTCAGTGAACTCTCTGGGTCACTTGGAGTAGAAAGTTGTGTTCCCACAGGATGTGGACCATGGGTCAGCTGAAAGCACCTTCACTGTCAGGACCCTGGTGGCGATTCAGCTGTAGGTTAGTCTTGCTTTTCTGTGCTACAGTCATAACTAGAATATCAGCACTGTTCTCTATGCCTTTTCTTGGAAAGATTCCTAGCCTCCTACAGTCAGGATTTTGTGCCAAACTGAAGCATTTAAAAGCCTATAATACACTGTATATTATATATTCCTTTAAAGAGAGTGGTATCTCCAGTGTGGGAGTTTCAGACACTTCCTGGGGCTGTGGCCAGATCAGAATAAATGACTGAACACATCCAAGACATCCTTCTTACCTCCCAGAACGCCTCATCTAGCATCTTCACTTGTTCCTTCTTAGGCATTTTTGATTGAAAGCACCTATTTTGCTCCCTATATAATGAAACAATTTTTGGATCCCACTGAAGTCGCCCTATAGTAAATGATAGTAACCTTGGTCAGCATGTGATTACAGAATGAATGCAAGATTTCTGCATCATATAATTTGCTTTTGATGTAGGTATTCATTTTTCGTTTTGGCATTGTAATGAGCATGGAAGCATTTGCATTGACAGGAGGTTTAAATTACAAGCCACCACCCATTCTTCTTCAGTGAGCAGTGGTGTCTTCAAGTTCCAGTCACTGTGCTTCTAAAGGACAGCCAGTCCTGTGGTCAGACTTCTTGTCAGCCAACATTTCTGTTCAGCAGAAGATAAGCGTAGGGTGAATATGATATTTCAGCTACATTTTATTGAGCAAGTGGCTATATTTAACAGGACTTTGCTCTCTCTGACCAAAAAGCAAACAAGTGCTCTTGTGAACACACAGTGCAATAATAGCAAAGAATTGAGGACTCTATCAAGAGACTGCAAGAGAACAGACTTTTTAACATCATGGTTCATACACTTGCCACCCAAGCCTGTGTCTTCTGCTCGACTGTAATTATCTTACAGCTTAGGCACAACGTAGCCATAGTAGATGTTGGAAGATCAAAGCTTGGACAGAAAGATGCTCCCATTCTAAAGGAAGAACATAGTCACTGCACCTACTTTGATGCTTGTGGGAGGTCAGAGCCAATAATAATCCACCCTGCCTGTACTCCTATAGGTTGGTCTGGCAAACATCTTTGCTTTTTACCTGCTGCAGATATCCTGTCTCAACTCCTCCTCAGACTTGTGTACGAGTAACGTGGATCATGTGTGACAATGTGCTCAGATGCTCAGCCTCCTGCTAGTGTGTATCAGATCAAATTGCTGCTCCCAGGTAATGTGCAGCATGATGGGCTGCAGCAGATCAGGAGCACAAAACAGACCGAAAATAGAAAACTGATGTTCTTCATATGAAAAAGAAACATATAAGATATAGACAGTTCCAATAGTAAGGGGAGGAAAACTACCAGTGCTTTCTGTGTGGATGTTTTAGTGTTATATCAGTAAATTTTATTTGACATAGGGCTGTTTACCTGATGAAATAATGCAGTGGAACTGTGATGGGAAAGTGTTACTATCCTAAATCCTTGTGTGAACTTTTGTTCCAGCATAAGTGACGTCTTGGGTGAGCTTAAACTCTTAAACTCTTCAGCAGATGACAAATAATAAAAGATTTCTTATGTCAGAACAAAAGTTTCTGTATAGAAAATTTTCAATCTGGAACTATATTATTTTAAACCAATCCATTAGATCATAGCAGAACTTTGGTTTTGTGTGCATCTAGTGTAATGGAAGATGGAATGATTCAGCACATCGTTGAATATAATTTTGGGAAATTGATTTAACTCTTTCTGCCTTTTTGACCAAAATTCAACATGTGAAGCCTTGCAAAACTCACAGCTTCCACTGCTAGCCAGCGCCACAGGATTAGGTCTGTTGTCCCTCCATGGCTGTATGACTCCCATACTTAGCTGATTTACAGCAGCTCTTATTCTTGGCGAGCCCAGACCTGCCATGGGGTTTTGGGCTCTCACTGAGAGCTGAGCCAGTGGGAGACTCCCTGTTACACCAATACAGCTGCGCCTCTAGCAGTGCAGCTCATGCTGCTCAGGGGAAGGGGAATAAACAGACTGTATGAGACAGTGGTGTAATGACATAACTCCATTACTCCACTGAGCAGGCTGTAGGTTTAATTACCCTTGCTCAGGCAAGGATCATTTTTGTTATTAATTGTGGACATGCTGCAGTTTATGTTGGTAACAGCGTGTCTAGTTCAAGTAGATGTGATAGATTCAGCTGCTGAGGCCAGTCCACAGCGTGACACTGAAAGCCTGCAAGCAAACAAGCTCTAACAGATGAGGTTGCAAAAGCAAAAGTTGAAGCCAGGCTAGAAATTTTGTCCTAAGCACACATGAAATGCAAATGCCTCATCTTTTTTCAGTTCTGCTGAAAAGAAAAATGAGCTGTGCAATGGAGTCTTTGCCCAGAGTTTTATCTTTTAGTTTAAAATCAAGCAACAGGGAGTCTGGATGGAAGAACAATGCAAAGTCAGCATGCTCACTGCAAAGCAAACACAAGCGTTATCTTAAATTTGCCCTGAGAGAGCAGAAAACAAAGGTATAAGCTAGCAAAGCATTTTCTCATAGAACCTCCTCTGTGCACTGAGAGTGCCTTAGCCACCATCTCCTTTAGAATAATTTGCTTTAATTATGCTATCAGTGGTTAACACTTTGATGTCCCCAAACCATACAGTAAAGATCAGTGTGTGTCAGTGTGTGTGAGTGTATCTGTGTGTGGGTATATCTGTCAGAAAGAAATAGGACACTGAGCCCCAGTGCCAGGACTTAAACAAATGCAGAGCTGGGAGGACCTGGGCTCTGTCTCTTTGTCCATTAGCCAGGGTCTGCTTAGGAATGGTGGCAAACTGCCATCACCCTGGGAGCAGATCTTGGGAAGGAATCTGGGAAGACAGCATGCCTTGCTGGAGCACAGCCCACCTGCAGAGCCCTGCTGGCATGTGAAGCAGCCCCAGAACTGCTCAATGGTGTGGGGAAACAGCCAGGAGGGAGCAGAGTCCTAAACACCACTGTTGCTTTTCTCATCTCAACAGTGATGCATTTGAGCTGAGGAGAAATATGTATTATAAAGACCTGTCATCACAGTCTCCCAGTAATCTCAAAAATATCCAGATTTTGTGCCATCTTGATGTGTGGTTTTGTTCATTTCCCCAACTGCATGAGGTGTGAGACTCATCTCCTCTTGATGCCCTTTGGTCATGTTCTGGCGGCCATGGGCAGAAGCAGAGTGAGATTACTTCCTGTGCTAACCAGAGGCTGAGCTTTTCTGCAGCCACCTGGATAAACACACCCCTGAACATTTATATTTTACTAAAGTCTGGAATCAGTAGGAAGTTTTTCTTCTGTGACCAAAAGACGCGAACTTCACAAAGAAACATGGACACAAAATCTGCCTGTTTGGAAAGACTTACGAGTCAGACAGGTTTTCCTGGCTGGTGTCCCTGCGCTCTGTGGGATGGCATCAGCCTCACTGGCCAGCATGACAGGCTGAGCTCATTTCCACTGCAGAACCATTCCAGTAGTGTGTCTTTTCCCCATGACTGTATAAGGGACTCTGGATATATTTTGAGAATATTGAAAATTAAATCCCCCAAGAAATAAAATAAAATAAAATAAATCTCCCAAGCTTTTGTTAATGTTTTAAATGTTATATAATTATTAAGTCATGCTAGACTTTTACCTGTGGCCAAACACGTTAAATTGATTAACAGTAATTTCCCTTGTTTTGAAGCCAACTATTTCAACACAGCAGGTAGTCTGATAATCTCTCAGCTGCACCATTTACCAGGCAAATAGCTTCTCTGTGTAAATTAACATAGCCAACCCAGGGATATAAAATAATGGATAGAACTAGATCAAGCTGGAATATAAGTGCTTCAAATTATACCCAGATAGCCTAGGGAGTGATGACAAAGAAAACCAGATTCTCATGCTTGTTTCCTACCTGCACAACCACATTCACATGTGGCCTGCAACAAGGTGTCCTTAAAAATGCTGGCTGTTTTCAGTGCCCCAACACCAACACCACCAGGTGTTTCAGCATCACTTCTGGTCAGAGGCTGGGAACTCTGACATGTGGACGAGCACACAGGGGGTTTGCCACAGCAGCTTCTGTGTTGCTGTCACAGGACTGATAGTCATTTATAGCAGTGAAGATTTGTTTTAAAAGAGTTTTTCCATGTAACCATAAAGAAAGCAACCTACTAGAGTTTTTAGCTGTGATTTCATCTCTTCTCAGCAAGCTGCTCTCCTTTGTCAGTGAGTAGAGGCATAGCTGATGCCTTCCACTAATCTGTAGCTGACTGGCTCAGCTCCTGAAGATAAAACAGAATAAATAATGATGACATCTTATTTATTGTAGCTATCCAGGGGGAAAAAAGGTGCTTTTGGTCAAGTTGCCAAACATCTAGTGACTGAATAACTGAGTATCACTATAACAGATAAGAAAAAGAGGCACAGAAAAAGGAGTTCTACTGATGCCTGTTGTACTGCTTGCTTTGGTTTCTGGATTAATAAAGAAAGCAGTGTGAAATTCTGTGTGTGGGACAGATGTCCTCAACAGACCTCTGTGCCTGTTAGCCCCAGAGCATCACCCAGAGGGTTCCTGGGCTGCAGATCACAGCTCCTGCCTCGGGGTGTCCCCTTGCCCCTGTGTGACATGGCCCTTTGCCTTCCTCATGGTCTTGCTGCCCAGCTTGGGGAAGAGCTCAGTGTCCTGTGGCCTGACACACAGCAGCAGGTTTGGTTGGGAGGGTCTTTGGGGAGAATCAGGACTGCCACACAGGGCTGGCTCCTTGCCTCTGATCCCTCTTCCCCCTGTTGCACCAACTTTTGCCTTTTGTCCAGCATTGAACCACAAGGTTTGAAGCATTTGGCATAGCTCACTGGCTGACTACAAAGGGGTGTTTTGGGGGGGATGTTTTCTTTCCAAACATCAGTTCTTCATCTACTATCAACCTAAGGAAAGGAATGGCCACATCCTTGCCAGGAGGAGTACAAGGGGCAGATGTAACCTCTATGCTCTAGGGTCTGCTTGGGATCACTGTTACACATTTGCTCACATGTTCTTCCCCTTGATCTTTTTCAGTGTTTCACAGGTCCACACTGCACTTGTACACAGTACCTGTACTGTATTCCACATACACTATGTACTCAATCTCTGTTCTCGTAGTTACTAGTTATGCCCCAAACTGTTTTCACCCAGCTCCCAGGTCTGTAAAGCTTTGGTGACCAGTGACTGAGCACTGGTGAGGTGATTTTAGCTCTGAGGTGTCCACTGCTTGTACTCTCCAGTCCCCTGCTATCATCCTACCATGTCTGTATGCCTTAATTTTTCATTTTAAGGCCACAGACACTTCATTCTATGCAGAAGAACTCCTTGTTCTTAATATCTCCTGGTTACATAAATATCTGTATGCAATCATACAAAGCTAAGGAAAAATTTAAACAAATTGGGTGATAGGACCCAATTGCTGGATAGTTACTGTTACAAACAAAGTAGCTAAAACAAAACCCCAGGCAGGCCTGGGCAGGTCCAAGCAGAGCCTGGCAAGTGCACAGAGCCAAGACCTGTGCTGTTACGTTAACAAAAAGCAGGGCAGTGCATTACAAGCAACAACACTTCTGTATTTGCAAAATTAGAGGTTTTACTGACCTGTCTTTCCTCCTGCTGAGGAAGAGCTATCAGATCACACCTGCCTGAAGAGAAAATACGGAGTCTTTCCCTTGACTCCTCTTTGTAGGGAGGTTGAAGGATGTAGGATGGGAAGTGGGGGGACTTTTGGTTCCCTTCCTCCAGGTACAGGCTTAGTGGTGGTGAGAAAAGAGCACACCCTAAGCACCTGCTCCAAGAAACAGTGTGTGAGCCCAGGAGGCTGCGGCAGTCTTGGGATGGAGTATTCAGAGCCCTTGGAGGCTGGTGCTGAGGTGCAGTCAGTGAAACAGGACTGGCACCTGGCCAGGAGACAAGCACCCAAACCTGGGATCACCACAAGCACAGCTGTGATTCCATCCTTACACTCCATAGCTGTGCCAGCTGTTTCAGTGGCTAATGAACCTGGTCATTAATTGTCCCTGAGATGTGTCTCTGGCTCATTCATATTGCCACCTTGCCCATCACAGCAAATGGCAATAGCCTAGTGACCTGAAGCCTGCCTTTCTGCCCAGCCTTCCTCACTGTGCTGAAAGTGCCCTCGAGATGTTTTGTGGAAGGCAGGGAGCCCTGTTTATGCCTGCCGTCCGTTTTTTGGGAAGGAGAGAGGAGGACGTGCTGGCGGAGCAGCAGCATTCCCGTCCTGCAGGAACGAACGGTGCCAGCGAGTGGGACGGACAAAATGTTCGTCTGCGGGAGGGAGAGTGGGAGGCTGTGAGAAAGAGCTGGTCCGGAGAGGAAATGAGAAGAGTGAGTGCAGTCAGGAAAACCTGTTTTGTGGCTTGCAGTGGCGAGGGCAGGATTAAGAGATAGGACTTGGTGGATGGGGGGAGAGATGAGGAGGGGCTGCGTAACAAACAGCGCAGCATGGATGTAGGCAGGGAGCAAGCTGTCTGCTGCTCTTTTGTGCTACGTGTGGTGCCTGCCTCTTCTCACACTGTCTCTGGCAAACCCTGCAGTGGAAAATCACAGCGTGATGGCGATACAGCAGGAGCTATTGCCTGATGAAGCAAGGCTAGCAAGCGGCTCCTGGACGCCGGTGTGGAGTGGCAGGAAATCCCCTGGGAAGGGCAGACACCCCTGCTCAGCATCACTGTGCTCCCACGGCTGCATCCTCACTGTCCTGCACCTCCCAACGCGCGTTACAGGCACGGACAGAGCGTGTCGGAGATGCGCGGAGGGCAGCAGCACGAACTGTGAACTGCGAGCTCTTCACAGCATTGCTGCTGCCCTGGAATATGTGAGCAAAACATCCTGCTTGAGAAGGGGGCACATCTGTGAGGGCACCGAGAGTAGGAAAGGAAGGAATCTCCTTCCAAAAATAAGGACTAACAGCCTGCAAAAGCTGATTTAGCTTATGTAAGAAATACTCTTCATCTTCAAATCTCTCCCAGAACTACATGGGGACAACTTTCCTCCTACTTTGCTGTATTTCTATGTTTATGTCTTCATCCACTGCAAAGTGGTTTACAAGGGAGCAAGCAATATTTAATTAATCTGTGGCCTCTGTTTCTTCCACACTTCTTGATATAAACTGAGAATCACCCTACTAAAATATATTATTTCCATTTTTCAACTGCAACTCTAGGGAATTCAATACATAACTAAGGATCTGGCCTCTTTGAGCTCTCTACCCCGTAAAGGTTTTACTGTTGCTTTGCTGGATGCCCATTGCTAAACAGCAGTTAACAACTGAGGCTGCACCCTGCAGCTGTGTTTAAGGGAGATGAAAAACCTGCAGTCAGGTAGGGGGGCCTTGTTAATTATTCCTGTGTTGGTCTTGGGCCACAAAGCCACCCAAACAGATGGAGGAGTATGCAGGAATGCACCAGAAAATGCATTTCTGTCACTGTGAGTCCTGCCTTCGATGCTATGAGTTGATATATTCATCTATACTGAGACTGTATCTAGTCAAAAAACATCATCAAGCATCATATTAACTGAGGGTATTTACTAGGAACACAGAGAAGAAAGGGGACTTTCCTTTAGACTGCAGTAGGGGAGACGCCAATAAGATCACACTTGCTTTTAATTTCGCAGAAAGCACACAAGACCTTGCTGAGGTTCCCAAGCCATTTGACTGCTCCCAGCATTTTTGCCAATGACATGACACCATTTCATCTCTTCCCAAGCCCCACGAGTTTAGGGAAAACAGAGCCAGTTGTACTCCTCCTGATACCAGTTGCCAAGGCAAGTCCATTGCAGGTGGTTCCTAGCCAGCCTTCAAGGTTCCCAATGTTCTACCTAGGTACCTGTCACCCCTACCTGGGTCAGCTGATTTGCTTTTTACATGCTCCTTACTTACATTGTTGGCTGTAAAAGGACAAAAGAAAGATTTGGCATTTGAAAGATCTGTAATTTTCCAGAGTCTCCTTACAGGTTTTCCACAAATCTCAGCTGACAGTATGCTTGTGTAATTGCCATCCAAATACCTTACCTTCCCATTCAGCTACATCCTCCTTCTCACCACTGATGGATACATATGTGAGAAGTCAGTAACTCCATCTAAATCTGTCAAATTGGTAACACGTGGTGAACATCTTCAGATTCAAGGCTGATTTGATCCTCCTGCTCTCTTTTAAGCTGCAAGAAACTCAGGAAGATTTGCTGCTGCATTGATACAAAGAATGATAAAAGGTTTCTGGTACAGAAAGCTTTTGAAGGCAGCTTTTCACATTCACAGTGCTGTCTCCGTTAGAATCTTCAGGTTTCTGTGACCCTGCAATGTTGATCCAACTGTTCCCATCTCAGATTAATTTATGGTAAATTACAACTACTTCTGCTTTGTTTGCAAGAATGTTCATAATTTTACCTGTGACTACCTCATATTAAGCAGGGGTCTTCCATTGTAATATAAACGTTTCTTTCCAAATCCTGGCAAAGCTTATGTCTTTCCTTGTCTTTCAGTCAGGTAAAAAAGGCCTCATTTTCTAGCTGAATTTAAAACAATTTCTTGCTTCCTCTTCAGCAAGTATCATGGTCAATACCAATAGTTTTTGATGATGACATAAAATAAAACTGTTACTAACAAAGAACCACATATAAGCTGGTACAAATGGAAGTAAATAATGTAATGCATTTTCACATCTTTAATTAGTAGTAGCAAACAAAATTCATATGTCACTTCAGCTAGTAATAGTTGGGTTAACAATTTTTCCTATAAAGAGTGTACTGTTTGTATCTCTATCAAAAATCAGCATGAGGAAGGGATGGCTGAATTCAATGGTTGGAGGAAGAGCCATTGGCATTTTTTCAACAGCAGTTGCTGCTGCTGCCTCAGTGCCTTTCTCATCAACATCCAGAGAAGCCTTGTGAACAACCTAGTAAAAAAGAAAATAGAGTCACTCTGGGCAGTCAACAGCCTCTGGAGAAATGAATCTGAGTTCTTTTAAAGCAGCTCTGCTTTGAGGGGTACACTGAGAAGTGAGTAGAGGCAGAAGAGCTATATTGTTGTGGTCATGGCTGCTTAAATGAGGGTTAGGATGGAGCTATGGAAATCTCCTAAAAAAAGTCCAAAATATTGGATGAAGGATAGAGGTTCCACCTGTAATTGTTTGCATCTCCAAAACTGAGTCTCCAGGGTAAGGAGGACAGGTTGTGCTGTGCCTGGGAGCGTTAGTGGTTTTCCTTGAGGAGTCAGGGGTTGATGCTCCTCTCATGTTTCAGATACTGCAGAAAAAATCTTGGCCAATACCAGTCTTGGATAAACCAGACATGCAGCAATCTAATCTGATCTCCAGTGTCACCAAAGGCCAACCTCCTTTTGCAAGCTTGCAGGCTGAGGCCTGGGTGACCCAGCTGCAGGTAAGCTGTTGTACTTTCGTGGTGTTTCTGGATGCTACCACTGATGGGCTTTCCTGCAGGTTTTTGAAAGAAAAGAAAGGGATAACAGCCACAGACTTACTTTGGAAACCTTCAGCTCTGGGGTACCAGTGATTCCAGAGAGATCTGCCTGGTTGGTAAACACATCCACAACTCCCATCTTTCTGAGGATGTCACTTATTTCATAGCTCCCAGAAATAGAAAATCTGGGGAAGTAGAGGTTCATAAATCTGTAGAAGAGAACATAGAGAGTAGAAGAGAAACATAGGATTTTTTCACTGATATAAATGATGGTGAGAAATTGTTTAATTCCCATGAGTGTCAAATCCCAGAGGTTTGGACCCTGAATGTACAATGAGCATTAATTCAATTGCTGGTGCTTCTCATGGTGATACAAGAACTATGAGTTTGCTACTCACTATGTTTTTACTAACCATGCTGGTATTTCTGTGATGATGCACTGAGATATATGGGTGTGAACTGCACAGCCTTATTAGTTGTGAATTAGGGCAGAGCTTGGTAAATTAAGCATGTATTAACTTGATATTACTCATCTACTGTTGCTAAGATCTTCTCTTTCCCAGACAAACAAGGTTGTAAAATGCATTAGCTGATGTTGGTGTCAATGGTTGAAGCTAACAGAAACTCATTAGATATTTATAGTTTCAAAACAAAATGCCAGAAAATCAGGACATCCACAATTAATCACTTGCCTGTTCTAACAACAACTGAATGCTGCAAGATAATTGTGTAGGACATACCATGTCTGTAAGCACTACTTAAGTTATGCTTTATTTAAGGTTCAAACTTATGCCTGAGTCACAGTGTATCAGTGACATAGGAGAGGAAAAGCACACTAGCTGAAATCTCAGTATAGAAGATTTGGCTTAAAATTGCAACCATTCCTCTCTATCCACGGAGTATTTTAGAAACACCAGTCTAGGCTTGCCGTTCCTTAGAGAGGAAGAGAATGGTCTCTGCTCTGGCTGGGAGAGCAGCATGTCACTCAGCCATCAACAAAACAATAGTTAAATACCAACCAGCTGCAAGATTTTTGCAAATAGGGCACACAAGCCAAAAATACCCCACTCAGTTCCCAGAATCACCACATTCATAGTGTTTGCATTCCCCAAAAAGAAAAAAATACTATAAATTAGGTGCTGCTGCAGCTGGCTGGCAGAAGATTACCTCTGGAAGAGATGGTCTGACCATTTCTGGATGGTTTCCTTGTCCAGGGTTTGCTCTAAACGCTTCATTTTCCCTTTTGCTGGCAGAACCAGAAATGCAGTAGCACTGCCATTATAATGCAGCCGTACCACAGTGCATGACAGCTCCTCATCAAAATAGGAGTCAAATCTGCCCATCTGGTACATCATAGGGACTTTCACAGTTGTTTCAGCATCCACAAAGAACTCCCTTTCTTCAGTATGCTCTGGTTTAAAAGGCTTTTCCCAGCTGCCTGATACAGAGAAGGAGAATTTAACTGAATATCCCATGTTCTATCCCATCATAGACTAAATTTTTATAGATAGTAAAAATATTCACCTATTTCTCCGTGTGTTAAATACAGAATTTTCAAACATAACACTTTAGCATGTATATCACAGTAATACAAGTATCTTTTACCTGTTCGAAAGAGTGCATTGTATTCTACTTTCAATTTATGTTTCAGATGCCAGTAATGAAATAATTAGGGTTTATTTTTGTACCTACCACTGCTTTTCTGTTCAGGAGATCTAGGTGGCCTTTCTGTAAACATCATCTATGTACATCTCATATACTGCATGCAATCAATTTCTATTGACTTCAATCATAACCCTCAATTTGTAGATAAAATAATGTAAGATCTCATATCTGGGTGATGTAGCATCAGGTTTAAGGGCACATCTAACTCACATTAGAAATGCACAGTGTTTCTGCTTTGTTCCTTAAAATGTTTTCCCATATTTTTCACTAGCTTTTCCCATAGATAAATGTTAGTGTGCATGTGTAGAGGACTCTGATAGGGGGAAAAAAGCAGTGTGTAGTAAATTAGGCCATTGAATCATGCATAGTTTAAAAAGAGGCATTAGGTCATATCTAAGTCTCAGTGCCTTCACTGAAAATCAGAAGAATATGGGACAACTGGAGTTATGGTTAAACTCAGGAACACCAGCTCAGGCTGCTTGGAAGGCTGTGGCTTGGAACAGAGCTCCTGGAGCTGTCACAAAGGAAAACAAGATTGTGTGGCCTCCAGCTGCCTCCCTATGCCGAGAGGAGTCCTGTTACCTCTCCACCACCTCCCCTGTGCCATTAGGGGATCTTCTGGCCCAGCAAAGAGCATTTGAAATTTTCCCTAGACCAGTTTTCAGCTGAGGTAGGCAACATTAGATTTGTTGATAAGAATGCACAGCGAGAATGTGAACCCTAGAGGAGACTTACCTTTAAAGAAAACAAAGCTAGTCATAAGCATTACAGTTTGTGGGTCCATGTCCTTGACCAAATTAGTAATTTTCCCATGTGTTTTCCTCTCTATGTAATCATTGATCTGCTTTTCAGCTTCTGTGGGTTTGTTAAAGTCAGTTGTAAAAGCCTCCATCTGATACAGAGTTTTGGCATCATCTAAAAACTTTTTTAGGAGTTTCAGCTTCTCTGTTACAAAGATGGCATTCCCCATGTTGAGCTGGACTCCACCCTCAGGATGGTTCAGCATGTGGATCAGGTTGTGGAAGCCTTCATGTATCTCTTTCTCCTGAATCTCTGTAAGGTTGAAGGCGAGTCCTTCCAGGATCTGAGACTGTGTGGCTGATCTGGCCCCAAGGGCCACCATGGCAAAGGCAGAGGAGATGCTCACAGGAGAGAAGAAAACGTTCTTATTAGGTGTCTCCTGTGTAATCTCCCTAAAAAACTGGAATGCAAAGTCAGCATTGTTTGGCACAAGCTTGAGGCAAGCAATCGCTTCACCTCCATGATGTATGTGGTACTTTGGGTCATTTGGGTCATGTCCATTGTGGTCACTGGGTGGGAGCTGGCTGTGGGCAACAGTGTGAAACCCAGCCAGTAGCAAACTTAGGTAGAATGTGTTCTTCATGTTCTCGTATTAAAATCCTATAGAAAAAAAGAGGAGATTTTATTACTGAGGTAAGTAAATTAATTAAGTAGAAAGAGTTATTCTGTCATTACCACTCAATTATAAAGTCATATCTCTTTCTTTTGTCCTCAGTTTCCATGTTCTCCAATTCTTGCCAGATTTTTTTTTATTTTCCCGGGCCTCCTGGCAAGTCTCTGCCAACTCCTTCTGCCACCCCCACCCTAAATACCTGCAAAGACAAAATTCAGCATGGATTAGTTGAATACACAGCACCCTCAGCAGGCTGGAGAATGGAGCATATCCCATCAGAAAACACCTTTTGGCTAGTTGTTGGAGGGCTGAGGTACCACTCTGCTTTTGACACTAATGGTGTGAATAATTCCTTAAAAGTTCATCATAGAAGGAGACTGGATGTTTTGTGAGTTGGGGGATAAGGAGGACATTCATACAAGTGAGCAGCAATCAATAGCTACATAAAACCAGAATTTGAACAAACAGGCAGGTAGGAGATCTTTAAACAAACTTTTGGTCAGATTGATAAGGTGTCCTATTTAAAGAAAGGACAGATTATGGGGGCTGTTCTTCAGTAGCAAACCAGATATAAACACCTACCTCTCTAAGGAATAGGTGGGGTTTTTTTCCGGATAGAAATAATGTAATGTTTTAAATAATAACCAGAAACAACGTGCTGTCTCTTCAACAACACCGGTGGAGTGGGTTCATTTTCAGCACAGCAGAAGCAGTGAATGCCATAAACAAAGAGCAAGGCCTTATTTTTATCAGCTGCTCCATTGGTCAAAGGGTGAAGCGTTTATCAATGTGCTACACTTGGCTGACACTCTGCACTGTACAAGCTCTTAAAAAGGGACCTTGGAAATGGGGATGTGGATGTCCCAATAGGCCTCATTTCTGAGAAGGAATCTAGGGCAAAGAAATGGTGCAAGAGTTGCACAGGGTTTGAGGAGATAATGAGCCAGATTTGCTAAAATTGTGCACAGAGAGATATATTACACCAATTGCACCTTTCATCTCTGGCATGACTCAACTTGAGAGACTTGTTAGAAAGTGCTATGCTTATGGTCCTGCTTTCTGTGTATCATCAGAGGGAGCAATTTGTATTAGTAGTTGAATATCCACTTACAGTTAAACTCATGAGAACAATAAAACATTTTCAAGCTATAATCAAATATTCAAATACTTACATGTTTGTTATAAATAATTTTAAAAAGCAGGCCTATTTGCAATAACAGCATTACTAACAAGCGTAAGAAATATATGTTAGGTTCTTGGTAGCTACATTTTCAATTACTGTACACAGTAGTTTTAAATTATAGTTTGGTCTCTTCTGATTTTGACATTAAAATAATTCTCAATGTATCTAGATACTTGTAACTTGACACAAGAGCTCCAGTTCTGAGTTTTTAGAACTGCCATAAGTGAGCCAATATCTTAGTCAGACTTCGAAGAGAAATCAACTCCCAAACAAAAGCATCAGAGCTAAGCCTAATGTATTTCCACATATCCAGCAGGCTGATTCAGAAGCTGCCTGTGGATAAATTATTTACTATGAACTATTTACTCAGCTGCAGTCATAATTTATTAAGAATAACATGAATGCCAAAAAAGAGAAACATTTTATTTTAAACATAAGTTGCCACCTGTTCTCTACCTCATCACATTTAATATTTATTACAAAATATAGCACCTGATAGATAGGCTTTTCTATGTATGCCTCAAACTGCCAATTCTATTTATTTGGAATGCAAAGCAGAAAGTGATTTTAACTGACTTGACCTCAAAATTATGGTGAAAGGATATAGAATTGTTTTGCTGTAAGGGTTCTGTAAAATATTAGTTACAGTTTTCTGAAAGCAATTTTCCCTATCCTGCTCTTTTTTCTCTATGTAGTTACAACGTGTTCGCATTTTGTGGTTAATTTATGTACTTTCATGGAATTAATTTCATTTTATTACAGCTCTGAATTCACAGATAATTAAATACAATCTGAATCATCCATCTGTTACTCAGTACTGGCCAATCACAAGCAGTCAAGATTCATGAGTCAGACCTCACAAAAATCTTGATAATGGTTAGTTTTAAAAGCATAAGATTATAAAATACTTAGCAGCTGTGATTTGTAGAGGTCTTTTTTGTTGTTTAAGCCTTCAAGATACAAGTGTCCCTCTTCATTAGTCCCTGTTTTGAAACCTAGAGGTACTTTTATAATAAGATTTGCACCCTCTGAACCTTCAGAATATGATTGGGGATTATTATTTCATATTTGATACTTACTATTTCATTTTATGTTATTGTGGCTTCTGGGTTAGCAAGTGATCAACCACTGACAAATTGACAAAAAACACCCTTTTAGCAGGAAACAGAAGATGCAGATTCTCATATGGTCTTAAAGATTGATGGATTTTCCTATGGAGCATAGTTGCTAATCACTTATTAAAAAGCAAAGGGCTGAGAACCTGTGCTGTAAAGCCTTTAGGAAATTCCCAGACTGAAGGAGTTAAGTTTTCAGAAATCTTTTAAAGAACTTTACTTCTATAATTTCCAGAAAAAAAGTTTATCCATCAGCATGGCAGTAGAAGAGAAAAGCACTTCAATTCTAGTTCCAAATCTAGTCTGACTTGTTGAATAGCCTGGAAGGAAACACGTTGACCTCTGCCTCTTTTCTTTGTGTGTGTTACACAGTGACATTTTATTTGTGGTGTTCAAGAATAGGTTGCTTTAAAGAAGAGCTTTCAATCAAACCAGACAACGATACAAGAGCATGGCAGCACTTGGAGGACAGTGTTTTCAGCAATTTATCTGTTGTAGACTGGGTGATAACATTTGCTGAATGTATTACCTCTTCCCTAGCACATACTATTCCCTACCATGCAACTCAGAAAGAAAATAGAGGACACTGGGATTAGCTGAAGTTACCTTTGAATAATTCCACCAGAAAACCTGGGAGTGGGCTGGACTGAGTTTTCTGATTGACAGAACTTGCTTCTTTGTGGATATAGCTGTTTTGTCCATTTTAGGGCTGTTTTCTGTCCCTATGATTTGAAGAGATTCTTTCTGCCTTTAGAGTCCCATGTAATATTCCAGGAGATTAATATTCATCCCATACTACTCCTATGAGGGGTCCTCACTGATAATCTTGTTTCAGACAACATGAAAATTTGCACTAGTCAAAAACATAGGAAGGCATAAATAGAAAACCTGTTTGCTCACCAGAGGGTGCTGCTTCCCTCCTGATTGTTTCTGTAAAAGACATCTGAGAAATTATTTTCCTGAAAGCAGCACTGTGGGGGCACTGGGCACATCAAGTTACAGCACCACAACCACCAGTGGTGTCTGCTGAACTAAATATCTGCTACTCAGAGACTTGCACACAAAAGATCACAAAATAAAGACTTGACTATCCATATCTGTGTGTGAGAAAATGACCTCAGAAGCCTACTGTCCAGGACCACCTATTCAAAGGAGCACCACAAACTCACATGAACTTTCTTGGCTGGCCAGAAAACTCTGCATATTTAATCATATGCACCTGAACAGGTCAGGGCCTATTCCAGACTGATCATCTGGACATTCACTTCTCTTGCTATTCAGAGTTTGTGCATGAGCCCCTGAGGAGATTGTAAACACAAGCCAAGGACATTGGACTATTCAGAGAATCCAACCACTGTGAATATTTCATTAAAAGCAATTCCTTTTGCAGTACAATTGTGGAAGCCTAGTTTACATTATCCTTTAGAAAGATATGTCACTGTTCACAGAGCTGTTTTGTGTTTTTTTCTCTCTTCTGTGAGCCAGCTTAGCATTGGAGAACTCACCCAGAAAGTGGCATCACCCACCTTTAAGCCTCCTTTTACCTGGAAACAGGTGAACATGTGCTCTCACTCTTTTACCAGGCCACCATGAGTGTTTGCTGTTGAACCTGAGTTACTGCACACACTCAAGGATGAAGCGTCACTGAGGACAAGAGAATAAAAAAGTAAACAGGAAAGAATGAGTGCAGTGGTTAGGACAGAGGGGATTTTCTTGAACAGACCAGGTTTTCAGTTTCTACATTCCAGTGTACACCTGACCACAGCCTAGTTTCTGACTCATTAAAAATGCTGACCTCACTGTAATCTTCTGAACATGTGAAAAATCACCAATTTCTCCAGTTCCATCTCAATGGGCCTGTAATCTGATGACTACCTCAATAATGTCTCATCTAAAAGGGAAGCAGATATTAGATACACCATTCCCTAAGCAATGGTATTTCTTGTAGACCTTCAGTATAAAATCCACCAGATTTACTTAAAAAGAAGGACCAATACATTAGAAATAAGCTCTAAGCACTCATCTTCAGGCTTTTAATGAATCATTTCTAGCAGGAGGTACATCAGGGCAAGTCCCCCTTTTAGGATTTCTTGGCTCCTGAGTCCACCTTGCTTTCTGGCAAGACACCCTGCTCTGTTTCTAGATTCTTACTCCTTCTTCCAGTGACCTGACTATGTGTAGGCAACTCATTGCCTCAATTGTGATGCCTATGTCCTTTATATCCAGGTGACACGACGAAAACCTCATTATATAGGACAGATTTCAGTGTAAGATATAACCCTAGAAAAGATTTAAAACTGATTGCCTTCAACAAGAGGAGACACTTTTAAAGTCTTTATAGGAAGCAAAAAAATCACTACTTACAGCAGCTTCCAAGGATCCTGTTGTCTTCACCAGGACTACGCTGCAGCTCCCTCTCTTATTTATACAGTTGAATAGCATTATGAAAGCAAAACGTCCTCTAGAAAACATTAACCAGGACAGACAAGTGTTATTACTTTAGGAATGGTGCTGAGTAAACAGTGAAGACAATTTTTCTGTGCAGGCACCTGATTTTTGCTGTATATGCATGGCCAGACCCAGCCTTTTCTTAGAATAGTACTAAGAGACCCCTTCATTTCTACACATCCTCCTCATGGGAATCTAGCTACTCACTCTGGGAAATACTTCACATGCATCATTAACTTCTGTAAACTGCATGAGTTCATGCAGTAGAAATAACTGAAGTAAAATGAAACATATACATAATACTAGACATGAACCTAAAGAAAAGACAGCTGTGGATGCATGCTACAGCCAGATTTCAATTTAGTATTTTTCAATGAGGTATTTTGCTTCCTCTATACCAGACTTTTAATAGTTTTTATTTGGCATATTTGTTTTAAATGATATGCTATTTCTTAATTACTGCCATTGCCATTAATAAGGGCTAATTTCTGGGAACATCCCTTTTTAAATTAAAGCTGCAGTACTGACGTTTGTAGTGGCTGGGGGTTGCTGTAGGGATGGCAGGATGATGGCAGAGATGTCATCCAGGACCCCATGGCACTCAGCACACCTCAGCCAGAGTGGTGTCACCCAGTGCCTCATGCAGCCATGGACTGAAGGACAAACTACTGGTTTGTACTCCCAGTGTGGGCTGGCACAAGGTGCAGGCACTGCCAAAAGGCAGACAGGGAAGTGCAGGTCAGGACACCAGAGCCTGCTTTCACACAGAGCTGGGCCCATGTGGTCAGGCCACCTGTGTTTTACATGATCCCCTGTAAGGGTGTGCTCCTGCAGCATCCACAGGGGCTGTGCTAATGTGAGTATGACTGAGGGACTGGAAAAGCTCACAGGTCAGTGCCCCAGTGAACACCTTCCATCCAGGTGCATCCCCTTGGGAGGGAGGGGATTCAAGGAGAAAAGGTTCTATACACCATAGAATCATTTAGGTTGGTAAATAAATCCAAGATCATCAAGTCCAACCATTAACCCAGCACTGAGAACTCCATCGCTAAACCTTCTTGTTTAGGGCCAGATCTACACGTCTGTTAAATACCTCCAAGCATGGTAATGCCACCACTTCCATGGGCAGCCTGTTCCAGTGTTCGTAATCCTTTTGATGAAGAAATTTTTTCTAATATCCAATCTGAACATCTCCTAACACAACTTGAAGCCATTTCCTCTTTTTCTATCACTTTTTACTTGGGAGAAGAGACCAACTCCCACCTTGATGGAACTTCCTTTCAGGTAGTTGTGGAGAGTGTTCAGGTGTTCCCTGAGCCTCCTTTTCCCCAACACAAACACCCCCAGCTTCTCCAGCTGCTTCTCATAAAACCTGTGCTCCAGACCCTTCACCAGCTCCATTGCCCTTCTCTGGACACACTGAAGCACCTCGAAGTCCTTCTTGTAAAGAAAATTCCTTTTCTTGTAGTGCATGTTAAAGAAGGAATCTTTCAGAAAGAAAAGCTTTACAATAACAGGATAAATGTTTTGGAAGGATTTTCCTCTGGGCCATTCCCCAGGGATTAGCAATGAGTGGAAGCATTTATTCTCCTCTCTTTTCCAGCTTGTTTGCCTGCACATGTGAAACTTTCACTAGGCACAGCATGGAAGGTTCTATGCATTTAAGGCTGTTGGAGCTTCTGCAAATCCTTTCCTTCCTGGCTTCTACCTCTTTCTCTTCTATGGGGCCTTTTACCTGTGTAAAGGTAAGCAGAGTGGTTCAGTAGAAGTTTTGATCCAGACTGCTAGCAAATGTGTTTGAATTGTTTACAGACTGATAAAAGCAGCTGGCCCCCTGGAGCCTGTTTTTCTGTAAACCAACAAATATAAAAATAGCTTCTGAGGTTAGAGAAGCTACCTAAAACATATTCAGACTGAAGATGAATAACACGTGCACTGGGAGAAAAATGAGAGCACAAAAGTTCAGCTATGAGTAAATAAATAAAACTGAAGGAAAAACCAATCAACTTAATATGACTTTATTTAAGAGCAGTTTATTCTTGCAATTGGAAGTGCCATTCACCTGCTGACATTTGTATGGGAGTGCAAGAGGGAAAATCAAGTAAATAAAATCTAATCTATATCAATCTCCAATGTTATATCCAATGTGATAGCTATTTTCTTTTTCCTCATCTAACAGTTTCATCCAATCATGTAAGCCATCCTGAAATTTTCTGAGACTCTATTTCAATATTTGATGTCAGAATATGTTGCACAGGAACTTGTAGCTCTCTTTTTATGCAGGCAGTAAGCTTATGTAGGCGCTGCTCTGGTATTCTGAAAGACAGCAATCTTTCCATTTGCTCCTCTTGGTCTGCAATATTAGGTGTTTATTACTTTGAACCCCAAATTACTCACTAGTTTTTGAATAATAATAATTATTATTATTATTTTTGAAAGATCTTAATAATACTGTTTTATTTTTTAGTAAATTGACAACATTAACAAGAGTCATCCAGTATGAATTCCCTTGAAATCAGGCTGGCTGTAGTGCAAAAATAATTAATTATTTAAATTGGGAGAACTGTATGCTTGCTTCTCTAGTAGCAAAACGCTCTCATCTTTTAAAAATATTTAGCTAATTTCCCTAAAAGCCATTTTAAAACACAATGGGTTGTTGCTGCTGATGCCCTCTGGAGTACCGAGAGTCCCTCCTTTGATAGTGCTGAGAGTAAATTAAAACATGGAGCTGGTGAAAGCTGCATCCCACTCTCCCCTGCCAGGCTATATTTCATATGTGGATCTCTGTGTTTCAAGAGGAAAGGCACTTATGGTTACATGGAGCAGTTCAGTAGTGACCTGCTGGAACAAGTGCCAATACAGACCAAGTACAATTGTGCCTTCTCCAGTGCTTCCAAGTGAGAATACAGCAGACCTTCACCTTCCAGTTCCTTCTTCTTTGCTTTCATGCTGTACATTGGTCTTGCCACCTGCCAGTCCCACAAAGTAGGTCTGGGCTCGCTCCAAGGGGGAATGTCTTGCTCAGACACCAATTCCAGCTCCAATGAGGGAATGCACATGCAGTACTGTCACCTGAGCCCCTGCAGTGAGTCCCTTCCCTTATCGCCAGTCTCGCATCAGTTTCTTTCTGCAATGCAGTCAAGACCACCTGGATCTTGAGAAGAGTTATGTTCTATCACTTCTAAAATCTAGCTTGGAGTCTGCTTCCTTCTCTTAGGCTGTGGTTGCTTAAACCTGACTGAAGTACAGGATGCTGCTACCAGATATGTCTCATCCCCCTGCATCCGTGCCACCTCTCCAGGATGGCTGATGGTCTCTGGGGGCTGGAGCCCAGGGCAAGTGGGAAGAGGCTGGGGGAACAGGTCTTTTTCAGCCTGGAGAAGAGAAGGCCAAGGGAGAGAGACTGTACTTGCTCTCCTCTCCAACATAATGGGCTACGTTAGAGAGCAGAGGAGCCAGAGGTGCTCAGTGGTAATGAGCAAGGCACGGGATGCAAGCTGCAGCAAGGGAAATGCCAATGAGATCTATGGAAAGGAGTGTTCACAGGGAGGTGAAATACAAGGCCACATCTCTGTGTGAGGCTGTGAAACTGCAGTCCTTGAGGACAGCCAAAAGCTGTCTGGACATGGCCCTGAGCAACCTGAGCTAGATTCCAGGCTAGTGCTGCTGTGAACAGGTGGTGGGATTGGATGACCTTCCAACATTGGAAGTGCTTTCCAGCACAAATTATTCTACTTTTCTAACAAAAGATGGCTGTGAAACCATGCTCCCAGGAGGCCCTGTCTCCACTTGCACTGCAGGTTTGCATTTCATCCTGCAAGGAAACTCGCCTTCGCTTCTCACCCCATGAGTCCAGAGGCTTTTCCCTGAAACACTCAGCTCCTGGGAAGGTGTCATCTGTGTGGTCCTTAGGCAAGCCCCAGCAGAGCCAACACAAGGGCAGCAGGCAGGGTCCCTCCTGGCTGCCCTGACACAGGCTCTGCCAGAGTACAGCACACTAAATGCACACTGGGGACAAACTAATCTGGTGGGTGTCACGATCCGCTAGTACAGGCGGGAGTTGTGATGGTTCATTTGATCTGGGGTGCAAAAGACACACAGCAAGGCACTTCACTTTACTCACAGCAGTGCACTTTTATTGAGTGCTAACAACACAATTCTGCAACAGGGGGGAGAGAGGGAGAGATAAAGAAAACAAAGTAAGGGAGGGGGTGGGGAATAGCTACCAACAGATGGGACGACGTCCTTGTGGTCTTCTGCCAATAGGCGTGTCTTCCTTCCATGGGGAGATCTCAAAATTTCTCCAGAAAGTCACTTTTTTGCAGTCTTTTTCCAAAGCAAGCGACATCAGACCAAGAGGTGGGGAGATTTATGGACTACTGTCCGAGAAGCAGGTGTAGACGTGCAGAACACGGCGCTCCCAGCTAGTACCTGCTCCAAAGCAGTGTACCATGGCAGCACCTGCAAACAATCACTTGGCAAACATCCACCTCGACCAGGCCAGAACTCCTGTCTGAAGCGAGTGGAGTCTGGTCCCCAGGGTCTTCTTGTGGTGGTTGTGAGGCAAATGAGGGAAACTTCAGACTGTCTCTTACAGTGGGCCATCTGCCATGCTCCCAGCCATGGCAGGGGCTCACAGCCCTCCGTGGTGCTGCCTGTGCTCAGACTTGCAGCACTGCACAGGGCTGTGCTCTTCTCCTCAGAGACTTTGGCAGTTCCCAGTACTGATGGAATCTCAGTAGGAATCCATGTAGCTGCCTTGATTTCTCTAGACCTGCCTGTAATTCAGACCTGCTAATGATACATTTTCTGATAGCCTACATGGTGGAGAGATGGAATCTAGTGAACCTTGGAACAGGTGAACTTGAATGGACTATTTAAAAAGTTGCTGTGAAAGAAATATTTGATATGGCCATTTTCTTTCACATATGTCTATTAAGATGGTGAGTTTTCAGATGTGTCCTTAGTGGGGGGCTGAAGAAGTTGGAATTTAATTCCATTTACTTTCTAAGTGTGCAAGAAGAATGTCTGCAAAAAGCACGACTGCAAGTGTCTCAACAGGTCTAACTATTTGCCATCTTCTCTCAGGACGTGCTAAAACATCTCCCAAGATGAAGTTGTGTGATTGCAGTGGGGAAAACTATCTCTGATTAGTGATAGCACAGGAGAATACAGTTTGGAAAGTGTTCAAGTACACACTCATTTGTCTTGCACATATACTTTTATTATTGAGTAGATTTATGTTCTTCTTTCTTGAGCCATGAATAAACAATATATGTGAGTCAGTCTGAGAATGACAGTTCTTTACCTTTTATGTGGATAAATCATCTTCTCTGTGTCTGTAATTGCTCCCTATGGAGAACCATAGGAAAGAGGAAGATTCAGTGAGCCTGTTGCTTCTATGCTCTAAAACTATGTGGTCTGAATATACTTGATGTTAGATTTTATTTTGGTAATGGTTGCTTCTTTCACCAAAGGAAGGTCCTAGGTTTCTGCAGGTTTAAAATATCTGCACACCTCTTGCCCTGAGCTGTGAGACATGGTCCATAAGAGATTTAAACTCTGGAAGCTGCTCAGGGTCAGCTTTTGTACATGTCTTGTGGAAACTCTTTCTGCTTTCAAATCTCTCCTTAAAAAGCACATCTCCTCTGCTCAGATACCTTTAGATTTCTCTGAAATGTCTAGGAAATCGGAGATTTACAAAAATTGGGGATACACAAATACCCAGCAGACTGAAAACCAGCTTATTATTTAGCTTGATTTTAAACCCCCTAAGTTTGTCATCTCCTGTGTGTTGGGCTAATTGCTCCAGCATTTGCACTGTTTTCTCTTGCCCCAGAATCCAATTTTTTGGTCTCATCCACCATATGTACTGATTATTATGCACTTAGACACCTCAGAAATGGGATACTGCAGGTGATAAACCCGGAATTCTTGGAAGGGCTGTCAAATGCTGCGCACCTCAGTGGGACGCATTAGCTGCAAACTCCTGCAGTTAGGAAATGCCAGGATGAAGGTGGCTGTGCTGTGCTTTTTGGCAAAAGATGGGACTGGTGGAGTCCTGCTCCACTGACACTGTTTTGACATTACATTTCTTCAGAGGTAAAACCCTGAGGCCTCAGTCTTACTTCCAAGCATATATATTAATATACTTGAAAGAAGCAGTATCCAGGATTTTTTTCAACAAGGTGCCTTTCCTGAAGGAAAATATAAAGATATCTGCACAGAGAGTCTTGAGATGTATTTGTCAGTGCCTCATGAATTTCTGTATTTCCTAATACTTAAACAGACAGTTGTGCAAATTCAGCATTGATTTAGCTCAGGTTTTAGCTGACATTGAGTATACTTTGCAATTATTTACATGATGGTGATCGCAGACATGTAGCAAACAGATCCAGCTAGTCTTGACCGTCACCACAAGTAACCTGAGCATATACAGACACATCCAACACAATCTGGCCAAATAGTGCACTAATATTAGCAGACAGGAGTTACCCTATATCTTTGGTGAAGAAAAATGGCTTGAAATATCTCTTACACAGTAAAAATGCATTTTCATGCCAAGTTTCATTGCATTGTTTTGCTTATAATGAGAAGACTTGTATAATTTTATTTTTACTTTCTAGTTTCTTTATTACTCCTCAGAAACTCATTCAGCTTTTGGGAGATGGTTGCAATGGAGGTGACTGGAGATGGCAAGCTAGAAGGAAAAGCCAGGTTTTTGGGACTCTGAAGGTTTCAGTTTGTAGAAGATCTGATGATCAGTAGCTGTTTCTAAATATGGGCATTTTTTGGAGATACTTATTCCTGCTTTAGTCAATTATCTCCAATGCACAGAACCTGTCCTGTTCTTCATATTCTTTCAGCTGTTGAACAATGTTATAAACCCAGACTCTATCATAAACATTAACCAGATCAGGGACAGATAATCATTCCTGAGGAACAGCAAATAATGTAGATATTGCCTGTGTTTCTTTTTTTCCCAAAAGCCAAGAGCCTTTATAGTTAGGGGAAGGGTCAGCTGCATGGTGAAGAGGGAAGAGCCTCTGTCTGGGTGAAATACTCCTGTCAAAACTTATCTTCATTCAGACATGTTGTGTCAGGTTGTCCAGAGCAACTTCTGAAGCTTTTGCTGAATCTGCTGAATAGTTTCTTCCCAAATACTTTTTAGATGAAAATCTAAAGCATTTAATTTTGATAGTTTCTGAACTGGAACAGTATTTTAGAAGCTTCTATAAAATGTTGTCTGACTCTTGCAATACCTCCCTCAGCTCAGTAATTTGCTGCTTTTCAGCTGGGGTCAGACAAAACCTGCTGATCTCTTGGAGAAACTTTCAGCTCATTTACTCAGAAAATGAAGAGTGGTTTTCTGATAATGTTTTTCATCCAAAGGGAAAATCTGAAATGAGTTGTTAGAGCTGCTCTGGCATGGTGTTTCATTCCCTCAGGACCAGATCTGGGGATGAGACCAGTGAGAATTAGGGAAGGGTGTGGAGGACTGTGTACAGGGACTAATCTGCCTCCAAGGGGAAAGGCTCCCATCCCACACACACTCACTTCAGCAGAGCTGAGTCCTGCTTCTGGTGACTGAAACACCTGAATGCCATGAAAGTACAAGGAATAGCTGACACAATTGATGCATGCAATATTTTAGTAATCAATTGCTATGAAATATTTTTAATAGTGTTCTTACAAAACGAAACCTCTTTGTGTTTTGTTTTTTTTTTTCTATTATCTTCAGGTGTGTTTAAGGAGAACAATATTGATGGGTGTGAGAGAGCAGCTGGTCTCAGCTATGAGATGGAAATCAATCACCTCAATCAGTCAGAGGAGGCCCTGTGTCTTTGTACTCAGGCAATATAAGCAGAGGCAGGTGATCTAGTAATGTGAAATGTGCAGTTGTTTGCTCAATAAATTAAATTCACATTTGGAAAAAAACAGTGCAGGAAGAAGACTGTGTTTCTGGTTAGGATCAAGAAGGGAAATTTCCAGCAAAACTGAAATGGAAGAAAACCAGCAAGAAACCAGAGATAGCCTGTAAGATGATGGACTGCAATGTGGAATGTGTTGGTGCCTAAAGCACATAATTTATATCATTTGTTGCCCTTAGACATGAAGCACAACACTTTTTTACAGTTCCCATCTCATCCCTGGCAATAACCAGCTGGTAGTGCTCCTGAAGTTGGTGAGCTGTGAGCAAAGAGAAAGGGAAGGACCAGTGGAACTTTAATTGATGCAGTGCTGCCTTGCCCTTGTAGTAAAACCATGATGGACCCCTTGAGCCCTCTTACCTGGCAACCTTCTAACCTCTTGGCTACAAACCCCTCTTTCTCCTGTAGGTGCTGTTTGCTTACCTGGACTCTGTTCCCCACAAGAAGCACAAGACATAAGGAATAATTGCAAAGTGCAACATCCTAGTATTATTTACAAGTATTGAGGATACCACAAAGTCAACCATTTCACCTTGAACTCCATCAGGAATTTCCATGTGTTTCTTCCAGCATGTTGTGACGCCAGTGAGGGCTCCCTCTGTTCTTTCCTATTTTCTCTGTTCTTTAATGTTTGCAGATCAGCTATCCAGGTATTCCATGTTTTGACCACTCAGCACACTACTGCACAGGTATTGGGAACTTCTTTAGGCAAAGGCGGTTGTGAAGGACTCTGGGTTCAAATGCAGAGAATTATTCCTGTAGTAGAAGGGTTACATGGAGCTGTACAAAATGGGAAGCTACCTATAGATGATCAGACAGCAACAGTAAAGGAAGCAGCTACTAGTAGTGTCCCCATGCAACAATCATAGAATCTGTCAAGGCTTTTGTCTTGGAAGTGCCCTGTATGTATCACGAGTTTATATGCAGCCAGGAATACCATATGTTCTCAGTTCTCAGCTTGTGGTCTGAAATTCAGGTGATACAAGATGAAAGAAACTGAGAGTGGAAAGTGGGTATTTATATGCATCATTCTTCCAGAAAAATGCAGTTATTGCTAAGCAGCTTTTCTTTTCCATCCTGAAGAGGATTGGGCTTTAGGATGGATACTTCTGAGCTAGGCATAAGAAGGGAGCTGGGAAATGTGGTCAGCAGGAAGATTGATTTAGCTGGTGGTTCTGAACCCAACAAGGAAGTATTAAGAAGAGCACTATGTGCATCTATGTGTGACTTCAGGTAGATAGGCAGTGGGTGAAAGCTGCACTCTGGCAGGAATCTTTATCTGCAGCAGAAACCTAAAGGAGGTGCCCCAGAGCAAGAAACTCTCTTCTCCTTTACCCTGCAGTGTCAGATGGTCTTTCTGGGAAGGGTTAAATGGTCTCAGAGGTGGCAAAGCATCTTTATCCCTTAAACATTTCCATCTTCCTCCCACCCCTCCTTTCTCTCCCCACCTCTCAGACACCTTCACAGAGAAGGCCCTGATCGTAGTTTTCCACACTGGCACAAATTCTTTCATGCCCCTCAGACCCCTGCACACTGACCCCAAAACAGCCAAAGGTAGGATGTCCATTCATTGGAAAGTGCAGATTTGCTTTTGAGTTTCCTGATTCTCTCTTCAGATTTTCTGCTATGACACTTCCTGGATCTATTTCATGCTACATGAATGCCTCTGTTCTGACCAGCTGAAGTCTGTGGAAGCCATCTAGGTACCGAAGAAGTAGATACCAAAGTTATCTACTTATGATGGGAATTAGACCTTCCCAAAAATCCTACATCTTTCTACAATTTGTGCTCAGTAATCCATATTTGCTCTATTGCTTTGTTTAAAAGTTTAATTTAAAAATCATCTTCATGGTAATGAAAATTTCATCTGCCTTCTTAGCTGGCTAAAGAAAAGCTTCTTTATACAGAGGAGACTCTCATTGCCCTAATGGGCTTCATCAGCTGGGCAGGAATTAATTAATTGAGTTAATTTATGACACAGAGAGCTAATGTGAATTTAATGTCCTTAGCTACTAAAATCTGATGGTGTCCATGGCACTTTCAGAAGGACCCCACACATTCATCTGACCTTTATTGCTTTTTGTACTGTATATTGTTTGAACAGGCTTACACAGTGAACACACTGTTATACATTAAACAGCAAATGAAGTTTATACAGTAGCTGTAGATCAAGCACCGACAAACAACATTGCTCTTCTGAGCACAGCTGCATGCCAGCACAAGAGAGCAAAAATAACAGAGCCCAATGGCTCTGCTGTTTCTTGCTTCTCCTAAGGTTCATGCCAGAAATGAAAGGCGAAGGGATTTTCAGAGCTTCTTTAGAAAAAGGCTGGTGGGATGCAGCAAATGCTTTCCTTCCCCTGCTTTTCTGACTCAAAGTCCTTCAGAGGAAAGCCAACAGCAGCATGGCTCCAAATTCAGACATATCAAATAAACTTTTTTTCTTCATAAATCCTGAAAAGTTGTAGTGCTAGTTGCATGTGACAGATGCAACATTTCTTCTTGAGACATGTTTTCTAAATTGCATTTCTTACTTGAAAAATCAACCTCTCCTTTGAAGCTGTGTCGCTTTTATTCTCTTCCCCATGTCTGATTACTGAAAAAAGAATATTTCAGCCAGTTACATTTCCAAATATAGAGAAATATTAGGATTAATTAAAATAATAATTAGAAAGTTGAAGCCATACTTTATGTGGTACTTTGAATTAATTTAGTGACAGACACTAAACTGATCACAAATAGCAAATCACAAATAGCTATCTTATTTTCTATCTGAGTGTTGAATGACTTCCTAGTTTGTGGTTTTAAGATTAATTAAGCCTTTAGACCAAAGGTGTCATGATGAGATTCTCTTCAACTAAGGCAAAATAGGAAGCCTCTAAGTGGTGTATTGATAAATGAAGATGTTTAGTATGCTGAATATTACTAAAGTTACTTAGTCTGACAATGCCCACTCTAAAACATCCCCAAGAATTTTGCTTCCTATATGCCATAGGGCTGAGCATGATGAAGACTTCAAGGAAACAGTCCAGAGTTTGCAGAGAACAAAACTATGTGCAAGGTCTGGTAAAATCTCTTGGAGACCAGCTGAGGAGTCTGAGCTCCCAGAGGAGCAGGCATGGTAACTGCTAGCCAGGATGTCACTTACTGGTTAAGAACACAGTGCAGTGTAAACAGCTTTATATCAGAAACTCTGTCAGGAGCACAGAGTGGTTAACTAGAGTGATCCAGTATGTGACTGGGAAACCTGGGTGTCCATGTGCAGGAATAACTGTGAGTTCAGCTGTCTTGACAATGTGATCTACCACACACAGCCGTGTATTTCCAGTCCTGACCACCACGTTACAGTGCTCACAGCTTTACCTTTGTGTGCCTGTGTCAGCCCCTCTGGAGCCCAGCCTGGCATTGCCCCTGGGAGCCAGCAGCTAGGCTGCTGTGGAAACGAGTAAATGGACAGAGTGTGAGTGGCACACACTTTTTTGCCTGGGCTTCAGAAATACAATTTTACCCCTTCAGACCCAAGGGGGTTTTTTAACCTTTGAAGATTTCACTGGCTTTTCTTTGTGATCACTGCTCTGCTGATTGCTTCTTTTTGTTTCCAAATTCTTTGCAAAGTCTGGCCTTTTCTATTGTCTCCTCTTTGGTAAGGAGAGGTCAACTCCCACTTTTTATTCACCTGTTATGATATTTTCAATTTGTACTGCCAGACAATTACTTTATTTTTCACCCCTTGTTCACTGATTCACAAACTTATTTTAAGAAAATCTCTCTAATTATTCCTTCAAAATCTCTCTCGAACACAACTTCCCCCCAAACACTACTATTTCACAATTAAACTACTCCTTATAGTGCAGAAGGAGTTAAGTAGGGGGATTTATAGTTTTCCATAGTGGAGTAGGAATTATCAGGCTCTGTTCTGGTAAGAAGAGAGGGAAATTGTCTTATTTCAGTTGGGATATAATGGCTCCTTAAACATTACCACTCTGGGGAAAATGCTGAAAGACTGATTCACCCTGCTCCTTCCCACCAATTATGCAAGATGCTGAACTTACCACCTTTGAGGGAATTGTAAACCCTGATGTCACAGCACAAGGGGAGAAATACTCCTGGAAGGAAAAGCTTCTGTTCCATATATGCCATTCAGTAATTTTATGTCATTTACTTGAAGTAAAACTAGGTAAGAAGAACTTCTCCCTTTCAGAGTAGACCTTTAGAGGCAAAAGGGATTTTTCCCAGAAGAGTGACTAATGTGTTGCCCTTGTAGTATTGTATGAAAAACAAGAGACCAGACTACATTTGTATTGTTAAGGCAGTTGTCCTCTTCTGGCCTCTAGTGTATGTAAACATAGAAACCAATAAAAATTTGTATTCCAATGAATTTTTCTGTGTTTTTATAGCATGTAATTCCAAAGGGCCCTCTATTCCTCCTACATTTTCATTTCTGTAAGATAAACAAGAGATTTACTATGTCTATGGGATTTCACCACCCAGGCAGGCAGGCACTCAGTGCTTATGGGGCTAACTATAATATTTACTTAGTTTGGTCTTCATTTGGGCTTTAACTGATATTTTGCCATGATCCTGGGTAATTTTATAATGAAATTCTTTGTTCATGAGACCTTTGAGAAACAGTGGAAAATGAAGCTAAATGAAGAAAAAGAGGAATCATTAGGAAATATTCAATGAACCTCTGTTTAGCCAGGTTTGTTTTAGGGCTTTCTTGACCACAGAAATCTTATTTCTGCAATGGCATATTTATCCTGTAACCAGGTGGTTGGATTCACCAAGCAGTACTCATAATTACTGGTGCTCTGAAAGTTTTATTAGCTAATAATATTTCTGGTGAAAGGCATGGAAAATTATTTTCTTTAAGTCTGCAGTTTTAGGAAAGCGAGTTTTATAAATTGTTATTCTAGTTGTTTCTGTAATTTTGCTGAGGCCCTTGCATGAGTTTCAGATCAGTTCCAGATCAAACTGTATCATTTTTGGAAACCTGTAGAAACTAATAAACCCTCTCTTTTCTTGGTACAACAGAGAATTCTTCTCCTAAATCCTTACAACATGTGGTTCAATGGCTGAGTCAGAGATCTGGCTCATGTTTAGCTTTTATCTAATTTACTTGCCTTTTGTAATAGCACAGGGAGTGCAAGAGACAGGGATGTAGATGGGAAAGTGACAGGTACTCAGAATTTTATTTAAGATGGTTGGTTGGGTTTTTTTCAGTTTGGAATTGTTGATATCATCCAACTAATTTAAAAGTTACGAGAGGACTTTCAGACAACCTACTCCCCATCTACAACTCTTACAGGCTACAAAAAATTCTCACACCAAACAGCCTGAAAGGTGGGAAATTAAATTGTTCAAAATTGATGCTCTCAGAGATAAGGAATCCTGATACTGCTTTCTCATTTTCACATCCATATGCACATGTGGGCCTCAGCTAGGAATTCTGCATCTCAGTCTTGACCTAAAGCCATCTGCTCTTTTGGAGACCTGGTTCTTCCATATGAACTGCTCTATTAGGGTCAGCTTGGCCTCTTTCTGGACTTCCACAGCACTTTTACAGCACTTCAGATATTGATTTTTTTAGGTCTTAAGGTGAATGTCCAGGGTTGCAGAGTGTCCCTCACAGAACAGAATAGATATTGCCCAGTTTTGGGCACTTAATTCTTGAATAAGAGTTGAACAAAGGGCAGTGTAGATGCACTGTATGTGAGTGAGTGCCACAGACCCTGCAGAGATTTGGAAAGAACAGCTGTAAACCTAATTAGACAGAAGTTGTGGTTTTGTGTTTCCTTTTTCAGTGCCATATTTAAATCCTAAAATCAATCCTACCTGCAGTACACACAATCAATACAGCTGGCTACAGCTCCCATTGACATCCACACAGCATGTAGGCATGCAAAATTTTGATGTAAATGTGATGTACTCGCCTAATGACTCACAGATTTACAAATGAGGACTAACCATTTTCATGGAAAGCATTTACAGAGCTAGCAAGAGTTAACAGTCTTAAAAGACTAAAAACCTGATGTACCCCTTTAATACTGCCTGTACTGGCACATCTTCAAAGAAATATAGCTGGCAGGAATATCCATGTGATTGTGCATGTAATTGTGCAGGTATTGGCTAAGCCAGCAGTTCTCCCAAGGGCTCATGAGAAATTCTCTGCTTGAATTCTCAGTCATCAAGGAGCTCCAGATTTACTAGAAATAATGCATGCCAAGTAGGGTAGCAGTACCTGGTTCTTTAACCAAGGAAGTCAAGGGTATTGGTCTTCTCCAATTCTCCACAATCTTGTGGAATTCCTTTCATGCATAGACTTGAGATTTCCAGATGCATTTCCTTCCTTACAAGGTAGTTGCAAAAGTGATACTTTAGTAAACTGGAAGGCACTTCAATCCTATGAAAAAAAGAGGGGCTTTTTTGAGCAGAAAAAGAATCCAACATAACAAGCTGTTGCAGTACATTTTTAATATATGATTTTATGTTAGCCAAGGGCAAATCACAGTGGGTTTCTTTCAGACTTTTTCTGATTTGGTGACTAATTATGGTTCTTATTTCAATAGGTGCATTTCAGACAAATCAAGAGAGTTCACAGCTCACAGTAACTTTGAAGTCCAATTTGTTATTTTTCAAACATGACAACTTGCTGCCTACAACATTCCTTATTGCTTCTCAAAAACCTTAATTTTGCTGAATGTCAGGTCAGACTGTTTGGAAATACAAAACAAAAGCACTGATCAGAGAATCTCTATCCCTTCCACTTAGGGCTGACTGTGGGGAGTTTTAGGTCAGGGCTCCTGTGACTTCAAGTACAGTACTGCTGTCTCTAAACACTTCAGAAATGCATTTTTTCTCAGGTAGGGCCTTTACACCAAAAGCATCAGAGGCAGGTGACTAATGAAGGCATGGAGAGACCTGTCTGGTAAAATCTGTGCAAAATGGAGGTCAAACATTACAAAGTTAATGCAGTCTAGTTTTACCCGCCATTGTGCATCCTGTATGCCCAATATTCCAGTATGGTAGGGGTAGATGATACTTTTTTAGTTAACGAGAGAAGTCATCAAGGATCAAAATGCATATCCTTGAGATTTTAACTGGTTACCTGTAGGTGCTGTGCTAGTGGAGGGTGAGGTGTTATCCCTGATAACACTGGGCCACAACACATGGGCAGTCCACTCCATGTGCTGGCTCCATGTTTTCTCTCCCTTGGGTCAGTATGTCTGAAGTATGAGGGGCATTGGTATGTTGAAGTATGACCAAGGGTTCCTTGTACTCTTCAGAGAGATTTTACTCTCCGACTTCTGTCCATGTCGCTCCTGAAAATGTGAACTTTCTCAGTCTGCTGGGGTTATCTTGGCTCAGGGCGATGTTTTCCTCTTGACAGAATTTCAGTTTCAGCCAGAGCTGATTCAGGGTATCTACAGCTGGGTCAATGTGTTGCCTTTGGTTTTAAGGCAGACTTTCTGAACATTTGTAAAGCTTTAACTTTTTCTGTTAAATCGTCATGTTCTTGCTATACTCCCCCTAGCTCCACCATGGAGATAAAATAACTGAGCGAATCAGCTCAACGCTCTTGTTCTCTTCCAGTTCTTTGAGCTTCTTTCCAAAATCCATCTAAGTTTCCAATAAAGTCTTTGAACTTAACTGCTAATTTGAAAAATCACTAGTCTGCCTTTTAAAACTTTTTTTTTTTTAACTGTTCTTATTTGCAGTTGCAGGAAAGTTACCAAAGCATAGCTGGGAACGATCCTCTCAGCTGAACTAATTTTTCCACCCTCAGAAACTGCATTTAACCCATTAGACATCAAGTGAACTTGCACTGTTTTCTGTAAGAAAATCTCACTACTGTGATAAGAGGATAATTAAGAATTTTTACAAAGGTTTCTATTTCAGTTATCTAGTATTTACTAGTAAACAGTAAAACTGGGGTTGTTTCTGGGTTCATTTTGCAGAATTCAGCAGAGGGGATGGGAAGAAATGAGGCAGTTTCCTATTTACTTTCATTCTTGCCTTCCCTTTAATGTGTCTCAAGTAGTGCACAGTTAACTGCTCCCCTAAACCTCACCACTCCCAAAGCAGGGGAGCAATGACTGAGCAAGCTGTATTAGTAGCTGTGGATGAAGAGACTTGTAGCTTGGCAGCCCTCTGCAAAGCTAAAATCCTTGGCTTGTCTCCAACAGCAGACGTTTGCCCCTTCAAGCAAGGCTGAAACAATTTTATTTTCCTGAGAGAGACAATGCATTAGACAGGTATAGCTGACTCAGATTTTCCATGGAGCATTGCTAGTTCTCTTTCTTTAAAATCTGTAGATGGGGCATATAAGGGGATGATTATCGAGAAAATATTTTGCATTAAGCAAGTCTAGGTCTGTGTGAATAGGTTGGCTAAAGGTTGGGGTTTTTTCCCTGTAGGACTGTGGAAAGGTCTGTGCTTGCTCACATGAAAGGCTTTATTATCTCTCACTGCAAAAATGCACACCATGGTTTTCTCTCCACCACATGACCTGCCAGGGCTCTCCCAAAGCAAACCACATTGCAGAAGCATTTAGCAGCTCTGACCCAGCCTAGCCAGAAGCTAAAGCCCTCCAGCAGTGTCAGGGATCTCCAGGCCCCCTCAGTGGACTTTGATTCCAGCTCCTCCTAAGGAGGAGGGCAGAGCTGAGGCTGGAAACCCAGGGAGGAAGCTGTGTCCTGAGCTGTGCTGAGGCTCAGCTCAGGCTGTGTTGGAGAAGTGCCCTCCAGCTGTTGATGCTGAGAGGACACTGAAGGAGCTCCTGACAGTTCATTGACCATCAAAGTGTTCTACCCATCCATTAAATGTGTTACCTTTTGTGAACCCCAGCTGAGGACAGGGTTCTGTGTGTCTGGTGTTTGTGCAGAGCTGCTGGCAGCAGCCTCTGTGAGGAGAGGTCAGGGCTGTCCTGTGCCAGACATGACCAGTTCCAGCCCATCCCAGAGGGCTCCAACAGACCCAACACAGCTGAGCTCCACAGCCAGGATGGTGGCACCTCTGGGGAACGCATTTGAGAAAAAGGAAAACACATTGTATAGCAGCTGTGAGAGGGAGGACAAAAATAACAAGTGAGAGAAGCAGCCCCACAGCCATTCAGATCAATGCAGAGGAAGGGGCAGGAGGTGCTCCAGACCCTGGGGCAGAGATTGCCCTGCAGCCCCTGGAGAAGCCCCTGGTGAGGCAGCAGTGCCCCTGGGTGCAGCCTGGGGAGGACTGTGGTGGAGCAGAAACCCCACTGCTCGAGGAGCCCATGCCAGAGCAAGTGGAAGTGGCTGAGAAGGAGGCTGCAGCTTGTGGAGAGCTTGCCCTGGAGCAGGGCCCTGGCAGGACCTGCAACCCCATGGACAGAAGACCACTCTGGAGCAGTCTGTTCAGATAGATTGGATCCTGCAGGAAAGACCCATGCCAGAGCAGTTCCTGAAGGACTGTCAACTGTCATCATGCTGGAGCTGAGGAAGATCAGGAATAGGAAGGGGTGGCAGAGATGAAGCATTATAAACGGATCTCAACTCCCCTGCCCCTGTGTTTGCTTTCCTGCACCACTCAGAGAGAGGAATAGAGGAGGTAGGAGTGAAATTGAGCCTGGGAGAAGGAAGGGGTTGAGGGAAAGTGTTTTCAACTATGTCTTTACTACTATCCTACACTATTTTTAATTGCCAGTTAATGAAATTAACCTGCTGCAGCACAACTTCCCCTTCACATGGTGCTGTTGGTAATGTTGGCTTCTGCCTGTCAGCACTCAGGAAGGTGCCTGAGTCACCTTTCTGCACCCTGAACATCATCTGAATGGACAGAATCCTCTTGGAGGCACTCAGCAGCCTGAGCTTGCTGAAGCGAGCAGAGGTCAGTATGATCACTGGCATGTGGACAAAAGAGATCTCCAGCTGCAGTCACCAGTTTCTGGAACCAGAGGATGAATTTTGCCACATCTGGTTCTCCTAGGGATCCCATGCTTTATTGTGCATGCACAAGACCGTTAAAGATGGTAATTTGTGAAATGATGTGCAGCTTTCACTGACAAAAAAGCTAAATTTTTGCCTTGCCAGAAATGTTCGACCCTTTATTCTGGAGCAAATAGTGAGAAGTGCAGAAGGGAGCAAGGTTTGAAGCTGGTAGAAGGCAGTTGTCAAGCTAGAAGGAAAAGGATTATTCTTTACCAAGGAGCATCCACCATCCAGGAGAGGAAAGGTATAATAGCTCTATATCTCTGTTTCCCTTCCCCTGGAAGGACTACAAAGATAAAGGAGACTTCTCCTGGGATTCACAGTGGAATGAGAGGGAGGGAAAGAAGGGTTCTCCAGCTGAAATGGATTGTGGTTTGTGAGGCAAAGACAGGAAATGGGAGACACAGGAAGTTCCTCAGCCAACAGCAGAAAGTTGTATCTGCATAAAAACCACCATGATAACTACACAGAAAATGTGTATCTGTTGGAGATCCCATGGCTGCCTACTTGGCCTGAGTAATTTTGTCAAAATGGCTGTAGTGTTTGTACCCAAATGTCTGTTTTGAAGTAAAGAAGAACTTGACAGAAGTCATTTGTTTGTTGATTATACTTGACATCAGATCATAATTTGTTGATTATACTTGACATCAGATCATAATTTGTTGATTATACATCAGATCAGTTCTAGTCCTACTTTGAAAAGGATTTCCTGGGATGTACACAAGCTCTTCTTTCTGCACTGGAGAGTATAAGTGCTCTGGTCTAGTCTTCCTTAGCAGCTGGGTTCACAATTTTCCCCAGGAAGAGCAGGCCATCAGTGGTTTTGTCAATAATCATCATTATGAAGGGCTTGTTGAAGGTGACGTGTGGAGGAGGAGGAAATTGTAGGCTCAGTGGCATTATTCCTAACATAGTCACTGCAGCAGCCTCAGTGCCATTCTCTCTAACATCCACTGTGGCCTTGTGAATTGCCTGCAAGGAAAACAGATTATAATCCAGGCACAGTAGAGAGAGAAGCAGCTGGGGGAAAATTTGCTTGCTTTAACACTGTGAGAAGGTAATTCTTAAATTATGAATGTAGAACCAGTGCAAAAAAAATACTAGTGTCCACCCTTTCCAAGACAAGTAAAGTTTGCTCTGAGCTCAGGAAAAGTTTTCTTCAACAGTCAGAGTCAAACATGCCTGCTTGCAGAGATGGAGCAACATAGAGGATATTTTTTATTCTGTTGTTTCTCAGAGTAAGATTTTGTCCTTAATACTGAACACAAGAAATTTTTTTCATTTTGCATCAATTTCTGTGTAAACAAAATAGTTCTCTCTGCAAAAATAATAGTGACAAGCTTTATAGAGTGTCTTTCTGTAATAAAGCTCACAGATATGATTTTTTCAGGGCTTTCTGTGGTAGGTATAGCAAATTCTGTTTAGGAATCCACATGAGCTATTTCATTGGTTTTGGACAGCCTTCAGTTTTCTTCCTTCATTGTCTGAAACACATCTAAAATTTCCTCTCAAGAGTCTCTGCTTGCCCTTCACCAATTTACTTGGCTTTCCAGGCATCAGTCCCATATCTACAATCCAGGTTGCACATGACATAGGGAAGAGTGTGCAGAATCACAAATAATATATGATGGAAGGACCTCTAGAGGCCATTGAATGCCACCAACCCCCTGCACTGTGTCACCTCTGACACCAGAGGAGGTTACTCAGGATCTAATCCAGTCAGGATCTGAGTATTTCCAAGGATGGGAATTACAAAAGTAACCCATACTTGGTCTTGATCACCCTCATGGTGAATTTTTTTACATAATACACAATCAGAATATTCCATTTTCTATCTTTTGTGTATTGCCCTTTGATGTATCACAGTTCATCTGCAAGAAGTCTGTGTCCACCTTGTCTGCACCTTTCTAATAAATATCTGTAGCCAGTGCTAAGAACCTCCCCCCCTTCATTCTCCTTCTCCTGACTGGCAACTCCAGCTCTCCCAATACAACCAGTGCTCCAGGCACACAGCTCACCCTCCACTCCAGGGTGTCCACATGTATTAGGGAGCCCCAAACTGGATGTGTTGAACTCCAGAGGTAGTCTCACAAGTGAAGAATAGAGGGAAGGCTCACCTCCCCCATGACACAGGCATGTGTCCTTGGGACTCTAGGGAAATAATTTTATCTGTGTACTCATTTCTAGTTTGCGAAATGAGGCTATCCCTGTCCCACAAGTCTGTTGTCCATATAAATTCTGAAGTGCTCAGACAATGTAATAATGAAAAGTGTATACCTAGTGTAAGAATGACTATTCCCAGACTTATAACTAGGATTCTTGTCATGCATTACTTCTTTACCATCAGCTTTTTTTGAAATTATTCCTCCTATGCTTTCCAGTTGTTTTCTTCTTCAGAGACTTTCAGCTAAGTTTGTAGGATCACTGTGCAGTAAACAATTTAATATTAGACTGTAGGAACAACAGTCATTTAATGCCTAACCTTTTCCTTCCTTTATTACCATCATTAAGCAATGACCACGCTCCAGGAGTAGGATCAGCCTATTTGTAGGATTAAACCTGCATACAAACGAGGCAGAAAAATCTCTTGATTACCATCCCTGCTTGCATACTTACTTTGGAAACCTTCAGAAGAAGATTTTTTGTCACTCCAGAGAGATCAGCCTGATCACTGAACACCTCTGTCACATCCATTTTCTCAAATAGGCTCTTAAGATCATAGGAGCTGGAGACAGAGAATCTTGGAAGGTCCAAGTAGATCTCTCTTTTCAAAAATAAATAAAAATGTGAGTTTGTTATTGCAAGATCCCTTGAAGCTGTTGCAGGTATATAGCCATCCCAAATACCCATGGAGTTAAGGCTTGGATTTCTAAGACAGTGATAAATCTCATGTTAAAGAAGCAGAAACCAAGGTACATGTGTCAGCAGCCACAGTCTGATCCATGGTGCAGGGGTAGAGTGATGGTTTATGAAAGTGACTACTAGAAAGTATAATCCAGACTGGAGAAAAAGAAATTGTATTTTCTTTTTAACTGGATTCCTCCTACTGAAGGCAGGTTCCTAAGGGCAATCTGCTCATGTGCGGGATCCTGACAACTGGAAGCTGTGACTGGGGGAGCCAAGAGGGCTCCCCTTTGGTATGAAATCACATGATAGCTAGTCTGTAAGAAGCTGAGTAGTGCTCATTCCTCAGAGCTGTACTTAGCAACTCATCATGGTATCCTAAGCTTTACCTTTTGTGGATGAGTAGTTTTGGCCTGTTCAATATTTAAGCAAAGCCACAATTAAAATATTACCTTTTTTCAAATGATCTCAACCAGTCAGACACTGTTTCTTTTAGCAGAGCATCTTCCACCTGTTTCATTGTCCCTTCATCAGGCAGGACAAAAAATGAAGTAACATTTCCTTTGTATGGGATTTCTACTACCCAGCAAGACAACTTCTCATCCCTGTGGACATTAAAGTGCTTCTTTTGATGCATCATTTGGACCTTAACAGAATTCTTGGCATCCAAAAAGAAGTCACGATCTCTTGTGCGTAAAGTGTTGAAAGGTTTTTCCCAGGAGCCTTTGAAAAAAAAGAATGAGTATAGAATTGAAAGAAAAAGGGACTAATAAAGGCATGTTACATTTAATTGATGCTTAAAATAACATACTTGAACTGTAGAGACAGCAACAAGCCTGTCTCAATTTAGGGATGCTTGTTCCCTGGCCATGGAAAGAAGCTTCACCTCTTTTCAATGGTTTTAATAAAAATCACGTAAGAAAAGTATAGGTTGAGGCTTGCAGTGGAAAAGAGATGAGCCTTTGCCTGTTCAGATAGTGGTAAATCTTTCACAGACTCCAACCATACAAGCTTCAGGCTTATTCCTTTCATGAATATGTCATCTGTGTTTGACCATGTCCTGCACAGCCAAACACCTGTGCCTTTCAACAAACAATCATAAGGCTCAGCTCTGAACCTGGTTTAAAATTTGTATGACATTGATCAGTACTTCTTCTGGTTCTTTTATTTTTTCATTCTTTTTTAAATTTCTCAGACAGAAAAGATTCTTCATACCTGTCTTTCAAATATCTTCATGTGTAATTTAAAAATAGAAATAAATTAGATGATAGGATGTGTTCATAATGTGAAAAAGTTTTGTTTCTTAGAACTTCCAGAGCTTATTTGTATAGCTGCTACCCATGTCAGTCACTCACCTTTAAAGAAAATGTAGTTGATGAGCACCATCACAGTTCCTGGATCAAGACTCTTGACTAAATCAACAATTTTGCCATGTGTTTTTGTTTCCACATACTTATTGATTTCCTTTACAGTCTCTGCAGGATTCTGGAAGTTGCTAGAAACAGCTTCAGCATAATAAAAATTTGTGACACGATCCAAGAAGTCTTGAAGCAATTCCACTTGTTTATCTATGAACAGGGCATTGCCCATGTTCAGTTGGGCTTCTCGGTGAGGGTCATTCAGCAGCTGGAGGATATGCTGAAATCCCTCATGAATCTCCTGCTCCTCCATCTGTGTCAGGTTGAAGGCAAGGCCTTTGTGCAGCTCTCTGAGCGTGTTTGATCTGGCCCCCAGGGTGAGCATTGCAAAGGCAGTGGAGATACTCAAAGGAGAGAAGAAAATGTTCCTGTTGCCCACCTCATCTCTGATCTGCTTGTAAAGCTTAAATGCAAAGTCAGCATTGCTGGGGGCTAGCTTGACATGAGGCAAGTTTTCAATATCAGCCTGGGACTGGTCTTCTGGGGAGCGGTGTATTTGTTCCTGCTGTTGACCCTGGACTTGAAGTCCAAGAAGCAACAAACACAAATACAATGCAGACTTCATTGTCCTGAATGGTTCTGTTAGGAAAGAACAGAGCAACTTTTAGATCTAGAGAAGTTTTTCATTACTGGATAAAAAGATTTTGTATTCTAGATACTGATTTTCAGATGCAGTCATTAGAACTACTATTAGAACTACTATTCTTTTTGGAAATACTCTTTTACTTGGCCTCTGGACAGTCTACTTCCAGTAAGTTCTCTCAGTTTGTGACCAAGGAGCAAAGGAAATAAAACAATAATGTGATATTGCAGGGAAGAATCAGCTTTTCTGAGGCATTATGTATGAAATAGTTCCTGCTTCTGACCAGCATGGCCTCAGTGCATTCCTAAGTGCCTTGGGGTACATGGCTGAATTCAGGTATTGGCACCCATCTATCTGCTAAGTACTTTGCAGAGGGACCAGCTTTTGCTGATACATTTCTGTGGTACCCATGGTCTTGTTATGACTTTGGTTTTCAAGCACTGCAGAGATAGTCTGTTAGAGCAGTGTATAAAACCCACCTAAATGCTCAGCCCTTAAACTGTTTTTATATATGTTTCTGCCTCTTGTATAACAGCTCTCACTCAAGACTTTTAAAATTGAGGCTAAATCAAGAAAGTTTATTGACACTCTATATTGCACATAAGCTATCCATAAAGTTGCAAAGCTCAAGACTCAAGAGCTTAGGAAAAGCTACAGTGGAATCTGCCTTGCTGTACATATTTAATTTGACAACCTTTGCTCTTCCTTCAATTAACATAAGCAAATTCTACATAACCCACCAGTCTCTCTTCTGTTCTTTTGGGGGAAGAATCCTGTGACATATATGGAGAAGAATGCTCTCCATATATGTAGTAGTTGTGTCAGGACAGACATGACTGGCACCAACACCAGTCTTTTATTAAAAATTTTTTATGCCTTCCTTCAATGAATTTCTCTCAGGTAACTCTGACTGTTGGAGTCAGCAAGGCAGGAGTCTCTGAATTCTTCAGAGAGAAATCAGAGTGCAGAGATTGAACTAAAACCTTTAGATGGATTGAAGTATGTTAAGCCACTCACACATAAGTCAGAGGTGAAAGTTTAACATAAGTGAACAAACAAGTAAATAAGTAAATAGATGGAATGAGTAAGTAAGTAAATGGAATGAATACGTAAGTGAAATAAGTTTTAAGTGCTTTTAGTAAATAAAGGTCTCAGATACCAGAAAAGTAATACATGTTCTACTAAAAGTTGAAAAACAATAGTCCTAGATACTAGTGTTTCCATGGAGACTCCAAAAACCTAGTTTCAGGCATAATAAAGTTATAATTAAGAATATTGCTTACATTTTTCAGATAGAACAAGACAGACCATGTATGTAGTTTATATGTAGCCTGGCATACTAAAAAACTAGAATTCTAATAAGTTAAGAAGTAGTGGTCCAAGTTTGTGTCTTAGCTTATTGAGAAGTTTCTATATAAAAACCTGCATTGGAGAAAGCTGGTGCATTTGGCTTTGCTTTTGCCTTTGAGACTGATGTGCTTCTGCAATAAACAATTTTATAGCAACTATTAGCTGCTTAGCTCATTGAAAAAAACAACCCAACTAATTGGGTTCCTAAGAGCACCCAGAAACCTAACCTCACATCTGACTCCTTTCCTCATAGGCAGCTCCACACGGCACTAACTCCTTCTCTCCTCTCTGCTAGTTCTCTTCTTCCTCCTGCACTGGCCATCCCTTACCCAGCCCCCTAACCCTGCCTGTCCCTCACACAGCACCTTCTCACTTTATCTGTCCCTTGCATGACCCATCCCCCTCAACCTCCGACCCACCCTCAACCAGCTAACCCGCTCTTTTTTAACACCCATCCTCATTGAGCAGGCAAGGCTGTCTCCACCCCTCAGTAATCAGTACAGCTGTAATTCATTGGAAAATTTGCCTTCTGCACTATGCTTACAAACTACTCTCCTACACTTACAAGCTGTTCTACAACACATATAGTGACTTACCTAAATTATCTCAAAGGACAGAAACTCAAACCTGTGAAGCAAGCAGTGGCCCTCAGGGAAATAGAGATGGACTGACTACTGTTCATAGCAGCTGGGGAATGAGATTCTGCCCAGAATCTGCCTCAGACTGCATCTAATGCCAGGCTGTCTTGCAGCAGACTTGTTCTGGGGAGTTGTTATTTCCAGGTTCCCCCTTTTCTGGATGTCCATTTTGAAAAACTGGAGATATGAGCTGTTGAAGTGCTGAGTATGGGAGCTATGCTCAGCATGTCTAAAATACTGGGTATAAACAATGACTCAGGAAAAAAAAAGGCATTCCAGCATTTGATAATTCATTTTGTTCTGGTAAAACTTGTTTCATAATTCTCCAAAACTGCCTCTGAGAGAGACTGATTTCTCTTCCAGGCCACTTGACTGCAAGTATCCTGGTCTCTAGGCACACTAGACACAAATGAAGCTACTCTCATTAGCCCTGCATCAGCCTGGAATAGTTGGGACATTGAGATTTCAATTAAATTTATTCCTCTGGGAGCAGAGACAAGGTTTTGTTCTTCATCTTGGTATTGATTGTTGGGTATTCCTTTTGGACCTCATATCCCTATCATCCTGTCACTATAGCTAGGAGCTGGATCACTGAATGAATTCTACTTCAAACATTCAGAACATTCTTCCAGAAGCTAAAATAATTTCCAATTACTGTACAAAACAAATTAATCTCAGCAGTAAATAGCAGGGATCAAATACAGCATAAATTCAAAGACTTTTAAGAAAGCATAATATGGTACTTACTGTGCTGGACATTTCTTTCACAGTGCTTCTTCCCTCTTATTCATTTGCTTCCTACTATTAAGTAAAGGTCCACTGGTAAAGATTAAACAGGGCAAATAAGAGTTATTTGCAGAGCAAAGACTGAGTAAACTATTTTTTCCTGGATATCAAATATTTAAAGTCTTTTTCCCATCAGAAAGCCAGAATGATGCCAGCACCTATGTCTCTAAAGGAAGAGGAAGACCAGGCACATTGCTACTGTTGCCTCAAACTAAACTGTAAATAAGAGATTTACCAATAACTGTGGTAAATGAGTTGCTGAAAGCATAATATGAGAAGAACTGGAAAGCTAAGAAAAGGCCAAAACATGGATGCTCTGCCCCATTGAACTTTCTGCACAGGATACCCTAATGCAACAATGCCATCTGATTGAGCACCCAAGGCAAGAGCAAGTTTCTTCATGTACAGCTCCACCCTGCCCTAAATGGCATTATTTCATGGGCTCAGAACACAGGTTAGCTTTTTGAGGGACCTTTGATGAGTACTTTAGAAACGACTAAAGTGAAAAATAAAGCATAGCATGGCTTGAAAAATAACCAAAATAAAAAAATAAATGGAAGAATGAAATAGGCAAACTTTTCCACTGCAAAATGTTAACTGAGGAGAAGAGAGAAGATCTTAACCCCTTGTGCTATCTATGCATAGGATAAGCATGAATTATGTACATATCATATGTATCTTACACCAGGATCCCTCTCAGAGGAAGCTGAAACAGGCACAATTTGGCTATTTAGAAGGTTATTTAAGGATGAGGTGCATGGCACTTATCCTAATTAGCAATGACTAATTATTTGCATTGAACGTACATGATTTTGCCCCAGGTAAACTTACCATTTATCTACACATAGGAATCAACCATCATTGTTATTGCTATGCAACTAATCTCTCTTACAAGATAGAGGCAGGGTTGGTCAGAATATATTCCTACAGAGAGGGTTTTTTTCACATGTGCCAGTACCCAGAAAGTTTATTGCAGTATTATGTAAAATGACCAAGTCTCAGGAGTAGTAAGTATGCTGTTGCTTAACTCTAGCAAAGACAGGATATTTTTCTCAAGCCTAGGCCTGCCTACATTAATCTTTCAGCCAAGTCCTAATGCTTGGCTAACCATCTGAAGGATGCCACTGTTTCTTGAGAAGAATTTCTGGGAACAGTAAAGCTGCTGCAGTGATTCCTCTCCTTTCTCCCAGGAGATGCAGCAGCACTCAGCATGTCAGGGGGAGAGTGTAAAGTTGCTTCTGTCCCTGTTCACAACTCCCAGGCACCAGATCCTCTGACCCTGGCCCAAGTGTATTCCTAGACAAAGTTAAGACCAGCAGTTATTGCTGGTCACAAATTATCATTTTCAAAGAATCAGCCTCCCAGCAATTCCAGACAGATCAGCATGTTTAATGAACCCATCAGTCATGCCCAGTCCTTTGAAAATCTCACTTAGGTCATAGATGCCAGAAACAGAAACTCTTGGATAATGTATGTTGCTTCTGTTGAAGGCAATGGAAAATGAGGCTGAGTCAGCATACATAGATATCACCTGCATGTTAGCTAGGTGGCAAGTCTGTGAAAACACAGGGAGAGGAAAGCAGTTTGTTATTTCACTGCGCATTCCTGTTGTTGAAAATGGCTGTGTCTCCAGAACATGGGGAAATGCAAGGCCAAACTATAAATTTTGTGTAGTTTTGCAAAAGGAGAGCCATCCAGGGGAATTGCACAGAAGAGAGTGTGGAGTTCCTGGATGCTTTGAGATAAATGGTGGCTGGGTCAGGGGGACTCTTGCTCCAAGAACCAGTGGAGTCATATAAAGGACTGACAAACATATTTTTCCCATTGTCCTGATAATGGTCTGTATGGAAGGAATTAAGTAATAATTTCATTCCCTCTCTCCCTACTCTGACAGTGACTCTGTCAGTTATGCAATGTGTCTTGGTTCCTCCTGATAGGAGCAGTTTCATCCCATATCATTAACTTATTTCTGTTGCTGCTTGGTCATCAGATTATGTGCTGGCTTTGAAAGTTATGTTTGAGGGCTTTCCAGGGCAAAGGATTTCTGGTTGTAAAAACAAAAGGTCAGCAAGATGGATGTGTATGTTGCATGATAAATCCTCATGTAGCCGTTTCTTGTTTCCCTACAAAGATTTATCATTCAAGGTATGTCTACAAAAGTTCGTCTAAATTGACTTCTTGACACACGTAACTCCATTAAAATCAGGAGATTGGTATCCTTGCAAGACTGGTGTAAGTAGAATAAAAATCAACTCCTTTCAGTAATTTTATCTTTTTCTGTAGAGGGCATCCAAAATACACTCTCCATGTCTTACAAATATTTCATCCTTTTCTCCTCAAATAATGAAAGTGCTTTGGGCTCCCATTTCAAAAACCAGCATGACTAACAGGAGGAAAAAAAAATGCTGAAGGCTAAGCAAAAATCTGTGACAGAACTGGGAATAGGAACTTGACCTTTCCTACTTTGTTTTCAGCTTCTTTCACCAATGCAATAGGAATCTTTGAATTGAATTTTCATATAAACTCATAGTCTGCTAGAACAAAGCTGTATAAGCAGAACCAAATACTCTATTTTTTCCTTCTGTGTTATATCTCAGAAGAAAATAAAGTCCTTTTATTTATCAGGTGTGATTCTTTTTCTCATAACAGACATTTTATCTCAGATGATTATTTCATCCATGTTCAGAAAATAGTATTTTATATTTTCTACTTTATCCGTACTTAAGCTCCTAGCATTGAATGAAAAAGTGTTTCCAAGAGCATACAAGCATTTAAGACCTGATGTGAATGCCATTGAAGTCAATCAGCTAGCATTGTAATGTTCAATATGGGTAATCTGTCACTGACAGCTCATCTCAGATTTTCCTGATATACTTTCCATTAAGTTCCCAGCTGAAGATAGCAGAGTTGTACCTGACACTACCAAAGCTTTTCAAAGCTAGTTCTTAGAAGTTTTATAAAAAGCACTCAAATAAAACAGGGGTGAAAATAAGTAGTAGTAGGTAGAATTCAAGACCACAATTTTCCTCTCAAAATGTATCTTAGCTTGGATTTATTTTTTCAAAGGATGCATCAAACTCAAGTAGTTAAGACTACAAACCAAAACCCTGAATTAATGACAATGGTACAAGAACTTAGAGATGGCATGTGTAACTCCCAGAATTAAAATAAATGACAGAAAATTAAAATTGTTGTGCCCTCATGAGTGCCAGTGAGGTTGAAGACTATCCCTTCCAGCGCCTGAGCCTGACTGGAGGCTCCAGAGACCAGGGAGAGCAGAGCAAAAGCAGTAGAGAAGCTGACCAGGGAGAAGCAAACACTCTTGCCAGGTTCTCAGGTAGTCAGTTGCCTGTAAAACTGTAGGGAAGGAGGACTATCCATCGGCAGCACCCAAAAGGATTTCCATTGTGTCCTGCTGTTCCCGTGGAGCTTAGTTTTCTTACTCTGCTTGTGGCCACTGGGCTGCTGACAGTTAAGGACAACAGGCTCACATGCAGCAAAGGAGCATTTAATGCAGTCATGGATAAAGAAAAAGTAAAATTGTAAATAAATTTCATATCTGGGTAGCATGCCAAAAACAATTCCTAAATTAATCCATCTGGCCCTTTGAGAACTTTATAGTTATTACTTTATCAGGTTATAGCCACATTGGTCTTTCTGATTTGTCAGTAAAATAACTTCTAAAAATTTTTGGCAATCAAAAAATGAGTTTCCTTTTGTTCTGGCACTGTCTTTGAGAATTAATTGATCACCTGGGATTTGGTTGTATCTCTCTGACTCAGCACTAATTTGGCATTAGTATTACTGCAGTCATGCTCTGCTTTAACATCACTGCCCGGTCTGAGGAGAGGGGAGCTCTGGTCTTTATCACTTCCATCTCTGCCTGTTCTCTCTGCCTGCCTCTGCACAGCTGTTGGAAGGACAGCTGCATGATACTGGCCTTGGGTCCTGAGCCTTCTCAACAAGGGCTCCACTTACCAAGGGGGACTCTCCAATGGCCTTTTACTGCCAGCTCATTCCAGTTTTACAGCATCAGGCCACACTTAGCAAGCATCTGGGTACTTGAAGTAGTGACAGACTTTCTGGATCATAACAAAAATCTTGGTTTCAGTATTTTTAAGGAGGAAATGGGATATAGATGGACAGTGCCTGTGCTTCCATAATAAGTTGTATCGCATTTTAAATTGCATTTGATTTCATTTACGTTACATAATAGAATTAAACTTTCATATTTTATGCTTCATGGTAGTTTTATGTGCTCAGCTTTGAAGTGTTTCTGGTATCTGCATCATCAAAGCATTGCGGTATCATCTAAGTAACAGCACAAATCCTTAATGAAGAGCAGCCTTTTGAAAGTAAGCACTCACATTTACTGTGAAAATAAGCATACACAATTACAGCAAGTGCTCAGGACTAATCAGGAGAGACCACCGAAACACATCAGTGCTAAGTATGTAGGAGTCTCACAGTCTGTGACTTGAAGCAGTTTAGAAGGGCATTTATTGAACTGCCTAGTCTTTTTCCACATCAGGGTTTCCAGTTCCCTCATTTCTGAGAAGTATTTGTGAAGGCTTATGTCACGATCCCCTGTTAATACAGGTGAGTTTCGTGATGGTTCGTTTTTGATCTCAATGGTGCAAAAGACAACAGGGACAAAATCAGTTTGCTCAAAGCAGAAATGCACTTTTATTGAGTGCCAACAACTCAGTTTTGCAATAGAGGGAGAGTTAAAGGGAACAAAGTAAAGAGAGAGAGAGAGAAAGAGGGGGATAGGGAATAGCTGCCGACAGATGAGCGGATGTCCTCGTGGTCTGGCCAATAGATACCGGGGATCCTCGTGGTTCCAGCCAATAGACTCCGGTGTCCTCGTGGTCCCAGCCAATAGACACGTCTTCTGTGGGGAGGTCTCAAAGGCTTCTCCAGAGGGTCACTTCTTATAGTCCTCTTCCAAAGCGAGTGGCGTCCGGCCAAGAGGTGGGGAGATTTATGGGCCATTGTGAGGTGCTCGAGACAGAACATGCAGTGGTGCTCCGAGAAGCAGCTGTAGGGGCAGTACCTGTTCAAAGGCACTGTACCGTAGCAGAACGGCAAGCACAGCGCACCAACAAACAGTCTCTTGGCCAGCATCCACCTCGGCCAGGCCAGAACTCCTGTCCAGAAGCGGGTGGGGGTCCTTGGGAAAGCCTCTGTCCTCTTGACGGTCGTGAGGCAGATGAGGGAACTCTGGACCGACTCTTACAGCTAATCAGCACTACCTGGAACTTAGTGTTATTCAAAGAAATGCAGATTGCCAGCAGAGGGGGAGCTTACAGGGGGGCTGAGTGATGAAGGGACACTTTCCCACTCCTCTGTTGTTCACTCTGGCTCTGTTTGTCCCAGTACACAGAGCAGTTCTGGGGAACAGGCCTGGCCATCAGCCTGCAGACACTTACATTCTTACACTTTTAGTTCAGTTTCAGACACATGCCACCATATGATTCTCCCAAACAAGTGCTAAGCATGTGTTTTGGAGTTAGCACAAGGGACATTTCCAGTAAGTAGATGGGATAACTTGCAGGGTCAGAGTTAAGCAATGTGGATATGACCTGTGATGAGCCGGTTGACCTCATGGTTAGAGAAAGATCTTAAAGTACTTTATTTACCAGCATAGATGTAAACTCTGGAGATAGGATTAATCTCATGTTTGTTTTTTCCCCTTCCAGGTATTCATATCCTATCCCTTTTGAACATCCACTTACAAGGGACTTCTATTTACAAGAAACACAAGATTAAATCTATAGTGCAATGCCAGTATGGCTTGTGGATATCTAGCCAAATAAAACATTTCCCAGCACTGCTTCCACATAGGATGTTTGTGTAGGGTTGTTTACATTAATGGACAGCTCAAAGAAGCCAACGCAATGTGGGTGGATGCCATCAGCTGTGAATGTCCTAAAGGAGAGTATGGGATAAGACTTGGCCTTCAAAGGAAGTGCCTAGGCCTGGTCTAAAGTGACTGACTCTCCCACTGTGTAATTTGCAGCTATGCCTTCCTTCTACTGGAAACCCTACCAATGTCAGAAGCCAACCTGTAGTTTGCAGAGAATTCATTTGGATTTATCCACTCAAATTTTATTTGCTTATGGCGTTTTAACTGAGTCTCTCAGCTGGATATTACATTGCTTTTCAAAGATGGCACTGATCACTAAAAGGCTGATTTGTCAAATTATTCACAATTCACTAATAGGTATATCTCAGTGGTTATTTTTGTCTAAGGACAAAGCAAAAAGAATGTTTCTAAGACTGACTGCACGCTTTCCTGATTTATTTGGAAAAAGAAAATTTTTAGTAACTGTTGGGATATAATTTTATTCACAATGGACAATAATTCCATAAAATGCAATTCTAATCAATAAGATCAGCCACTGACCAGTCATTTTTCAGTTGGGTCTATAATTTTTCCCATGAAGAGGATGCTCTGAGTATACTGATCAACAATCAACAGCAAGAATGGATGATCGAATTTAACAGTGGGAGGAACAGAATGAGGAAGAAAATCTATGCTGCTGACTGCTGCAGCCTCGGTGCCATTCTCATGAATCTTCAGCAGGGCCTTGTGAGTAGCCTACAATAAAATACAGCAAGAATTAATGTGGAAAATGTGGTGTGAAATTATTCAAATTAACACAAAGTTAATTCAACTACTGCCTTTCACAAAAATTGTTGGTAAGCCAGGAACCAGGAAGAAGGGTGCTACAGCCCATTGTGAGTTTTTTAGCAATGTTGTCTCAATAAGGAAATATTTATACAGTGTTTCTCACCACAAGTGTATCAATGCAGACCTTAGCAACTGCACACCTTGTGAAATTAATTGAAAGCAAAATAGCCAAGCAAATTCACTGGGAATGTCAGTTTCAAAAGGAAAGGAAATGGGGCTCCAGAACTGCTCTGTAAGTATTCCTAACAGCATGTGCATTACAGTTTAGCCAGGTAGAAATTCAACCTTGATACAAATTTTTTTTATTAAATTATTGTTTGGCATTTTTGATCTTTTTCTTTTACTAGCCCCAAAATGTTAGAAAATTATAAGTGCTGTTTTCAGAATATCTGTAAAAATGCTAGTTTTTAATTTCACATTATTTTCAGTAAATGGGATATTTTCCTCAAGTCTGGCACATTTTACATTGTTAGCACTCAACAGAGCCTTCAATGGTAACAGCAGTTTCTAAATCCTTTAAAATTATAGAATGAAAGTTAGGAAAAGGCCACTTTTTTGGTGGATATGCTGATGCAGGACATGCACAACACAGTTACCCATAGGCACTTCTTTTACATACAGAAAATATGCTGTGTTTAGTTTCCTGCTTACATGCTAAGCCCACCCCTCCATCTACCCTCCATCTTTGCTTGTCAGACAAAAGAAAATATCTGTCTCTCCAGATCTTGGAGAAGTCTGAGGGTGTTTAAAGGGATTTATCAGATAAATGTTCTATTTCAGAGTATCATCCAGCACTAGCAATAAGTAAAATTTCAAGGTGAGCTTAGGGAGAGGCAATTGGCTGTTAAGGAATCCATAGATGGTTGTTTCTGCTGATAAACTTACTTTCGAAACCTTCATATCAGGATTTCCTGTGATTCCAGACAGATCAGCCCGATCAGAAAACACATCAGTTACACCCATATTCATTAAGATCCTCTTTAAGTCATAGGTGCCTGAAATTGATAGTTTTGGAATATGCAATTCCATCCTCCTGTCAATTCAAAAGTAAATTATGGTAGTTATTGCAACCAGAGTATGCCTTGGATTGAAGATTCCTAACTTGATGGTGGTTCTTCTATGCTAAAATTCTAGTATTTTCATCTAAAAAAACATGGCAAGAAAAAGAAGATAGAAAGCTGCTCGTCTGAAGGATAGGAAAGAATGAAAGGAGAAATCACATGTCTTGTATGATTCTGCAACACAGTTACTTTATGAGACAGTAAACAGTAGTGCTGCCAGCATTTTTGGGACAAAGTTTGCGTTCTTTTTCTAACCTTAAAGTTCTGCTTTTGGAATTCACACCCCATTCACTCAGAGGGGTCTGACTGCTATGTCACAGTACTGCCACTCTTAAAATATTTTGCTTGAGACAAGCGAAATGGAGACACTTAGCATCAACTGAAAAACATATGGGGGAAAAAAGGATTAAATTTCCCACGTCAGAGATCTCTTCTCTCATCACCAGGCAAGGCTGACTCTAATTTCTGCTGAAAGTATAAAATCATTTGATCTGATCCTTTATATTTATTCTGTTGTTTAAACCCCCCGTCAGAAATGCAAACTGTAAAACCTGACCATAGCATTCAGACTTTGGACTCTGACTACCTCGAATGATCAAATCAAAATTCTATATTTACCATCTTTGAAGAGATCTTTCCCATTTAGAAACGGTGTTTTTTGTCAAGGCATATTCCAACTGTTTCATTTTCCCTTTATTGGGCAGAATAAACAATGCTGCAACATCTCCCTTGTAAGGAATCTGCACCACCTTGCAAGACAGCTTCCTGTCAGAGTATGCTTTATAAAATCCATCTCGAACCATCATCTCCACTTCAACTGAGGTCTTTGCATTCACATGGAAATAGTCCTTGTGAGTCCTCTCAATATTGAAAGGATTTTCCCAGTAGGCTTAAAACCAAAAGAGAAAGAATGGAATTGAATACTTATTTCAGTGAGGATGTATTAATATAGTCCAGACTAATGTACAATAAATAAAACCATAGCTGAAGATTTACACTTATACTTGAGGATAAAAAGTATTTCAAGTTTATTAAATATCTTATTCTCTGTAACAATTAAATATCACAGGTTAAATTTTGTATGCACTTGTATACCATCTAAGTCAGATAAATTAAATGAAGTAACTTCATCATATCACTTTATGCTCTATTTGAAAGAAATGAAAACAGAATCCAAGGATTTGCTGTCTGTTTTAAGAATATTGCTTGTAAAGCAAATTTCAGAGCAGATGTCTGACTTTTAAAAGGTAGCATGTTATGCTCCTCACATGGTTTTTTATATGTTTTTCATCTTGTAGTGCTGAGGAACAGCTTACATGCCAGAGAAACACAAACTTTTGGACCTGAACATAACTGCAGTATGGTAAATGGAATACGGCCTCAAGGTTTTTAGTCTTCAAAATTATTTGTTCTTCATGTTTATTCAGTTAAATTTTCTATATTTTATTTTGTAATAAAACAGGTCATTCACTAAACAAATAGACAGGGATTACAGCTTGCCATTCTGTAAGTATGTTTTCCTGGCTTTTTTTTTCTAATGTTGAATAGAAATAACCTAATTTGAAAAATAAATAATGGAATGTAAACTCCATAGTATTCTGGTTACTTTATAAGGCTAAGCCTTCTCCCCTGCGCTCCAGAAAAGAAATGTACTCTAGTATGGTACTCAGGCTAGGAAACCTGAGATTAGGGCACCCAAATTTATAAAGTATTTGAAATAAGATATATTTTTTTTTCTGAAAGTTCATAACTTCCAAATATTTTCCAAATACTCCTTTCTGGGTGGGAAATTCCGTGTATGTACTGCATGCTGCTACAAATGAACACCCAAGAAGAAGTTAATAATTTCTAAAGCAAGGCATTCAAATACCTCTTGGGATATGTGTAATATGATGACAAGGTCTAGAACATTTGGGCTCCAGCTCCAAATGTATCTACCCAGTTAATAGTCATGGACGGTAAGTAAATTAAAGTTTTTGGCAATTTTTGTTAATCATCATCTTCAGAATTTAGTTTTCTACTTCACACATACAATATGAAAACATTTTAATTTTTAAAAGAATAAGTAGATGAAGTCTGACAGGATAATTTAACAATGCATGAATCTGTTGTGCTCTGGCAATTCCTTGAACCTGAAGTGAACTCTTGTGCTTAGAAGTCTAAAGATATGCTAGAAATTTTTTTTATGTGGAAGAGGTTTCAGAGTTGAAAACTTTCATTTTTTTTCTAGTAGTCTCATCTAAACACATTCATTTAAAAATTATTCACAAATAACTTGGTGTACTTGTCTTACTTCAGGTGAAACAGCACTAAACAGATGCTGTAAGTAGCATCTCTGTAACTTACCTTTGAAATAAATGTAGTTAACAATTACCATCAGAGTGTTTGGATCAAGGTCCTCAAGTATTTGGTTTATATTCCCACGGGTTTTATTTTTTACATAATCATTGATCTCTCTTTTAGCTTCAGTGGAATTCTGGAAGCTACTAGAGACAGCTTTTCCTCTGTAGAGTTTTTTGATGTCCTTCAGGAAGGTTTTCATTGGTTTCAGGTATTTGTCCATGAAGAGGGTGCTCCCCATGCTCAGCTGCACCTGGCTCCCAGGGCGGCTGAGCAGGAGGAGGAGCTGCCGAAAGCCATCGTGAATCTCCTCCTTCTGGATGTTGGTGAGGTTAAAGGCCAGTCCCTCCAGCACCTGAGTCTGGCTGCTGCCTCGGGAGCCCAGGGCCACAAGGGCAAGGGCAGCAGAGATGCTGACTGGGGAAAAGAAAATGTTCTTTGCAGGTTCTTGAGTGGCTGCTTGCCTGTAAAACTGAAAGGCAAAGTCTGTGTTGCTTGGGACTATCCTTTGGCAGGACTCAAGAGGATCTCCCTCATGGGAACGCTGCTCCTGGGGGTCGGTTGGCTCATGCTGGTCAGTGTGGTGATCAGTCTCAGTCAGGCTGTGGACACTGAAGTGGAGCACAGCCACCAGCAGGCACAGTGGGAGCGTGGCCTTCATCATTCTTCACAGATACTGCATGGACAAAGAACAAAAGGTCTTGGATGACGGAGCGTGTATTGATATCTCATCCTTTATTCCTGTCTGCTACTGCCTTCGAGTGGCAACCACTGTTATCTCCTGACCTCTTCCTTTGATATGGAAGTATTTTTTAAACCCTTGTGCTTCTGAGTTTACCTGTAATTCCTACCTATCACTGCCTACTTCAGTTCTACTTTACTCTAGCTACAAAAGTTCCTTGTTAGTGAGGAAAGAAACATGTGAGTATTAAAGAAAAATGAGTCCAGGGGAGAGAAGTAGTGAAAAGGTGCCTTTTTTTTTTTTTTTTAATGGCAAAGCAACATTAGAAGCATCCTGGTTAATTCTTTTCTGCTGATCACTTAAGACTTCCTAGGATTACTATGCTATTAGGGTTTGAATGAAGTTTTTGTTAAATGGTAGTGCTACACTGGTATATCAAAGGAAAATAATATGAGATTGCAGAATTCAGAAGTGCTAATTTCTCTTATTCCTGACTCATTTTGCCATACAAAGTGGCTAATCATAAGAGCTGGTAAAATTTTTCTGCTTCAATACTTGATTATATTAGAATATGTCTGTCTGTTTTAAATGACCACTCATGTGTCACTTGTCTTCCAGATGGGCTCCTTCTTCTGTGTATCCCACATCTGGTTATGGGAAGGTGAGACCATTAGTGTGGACTTGGCCTCTCCTGTCTTTCCAGGCTTCATTTCAGCAGGAAAGTATCCTTTTGTAAGGTAAATGTGCCTAAGGCCAGAGTAGTGCTCAGCAGCAAGACTGGATCAGGGCATCTTGGACATTTGTAGTGGCTGTGACCACTTCTTGTCTTTGTTTGTTTACTGCTTTCTCTTTTAACAGTTAGCCCAAGAACGTGCTGGGATTATTTGTGGTGTTTAAGATGCTCAACCTGTCAGAAAACAAGTAGGAGCTATTCCCATTAAAAATATGGTACTAGTGACTAGAAAAGCTCCAAATAGCCTTCACTTAACGTCCTACTTGAAACAGAAGAGCTTTGGGTAGAAGATCACAAGCTACCTGCTTGCCCCCCAGTCAGTAGTAAAGGCACTCAAAGACAGGGGTTCAGCAGAGCAGATGAGATGTTTACTGGGATTTTCTCTGCCCTGGGACAGCACTCTGACCTCTAAGGTTTGGGTGAAAAGGAGCCAGCTTGTCTTTCTGCAGCTTTGCTCTGGCTGACCTGGGTAAACTGGAATTTACAGAGGACATTAGCATAGCAAAATCAGTTTGTGAATTCTGTCCGGGCCATCTTAGTGTAAGCAAGACATTTACTCATTCTCTTCAGTTTTGGTTATTTGATTGTAAGCTTTAGGGAAAATTAGTAAAGATTAAAAAATACTGACAGTTGAGAAGTCAGAATACTTCTGTTATTGAATCATATTTGTTGTAGGTGTTTTAGAGCTATTTGGAATAAATATTAAGATCAGAGTTATACTCTGTTGAGCTGCTATAATGAATCCCCAGAATGTGCTATGCAGTATTTCTTGAAATTAAGTTCAGCTGTCATTTGAGTACAAGGTTTCACCCTTGAAAGCAGATGTGCTTTATGACTCACTTAGCTAAATACTACACAGCTGGGTCAAAATCATTAAGGTAAAGATAACTGAGTACTTACTTTACATTCAGAAGGCTCTTGCTCTCAATGGGCTGTGCTATTTCTCGCTGCTTTACTCCTACTTCTGTTTTCCTCTGTTAAACCTTACATGGCTTCAGATACATATTATCTAGAAGTACAAAGCTGAATGCTGATGAAGCCAGTGTTCTTGGACCTTGTATGCATATGTCCACACCTCTTCCCTCCAAACAGAACAAAGACCACAGGGCCCAGGGCCCATAGTAGAGTGTTGCATCCCAAAGGGTATGCAACTCCTAAGCAAATATTTATTGGAAATGATATTTTGGTGTCAAGAGCAGCTACTCTGCCCTGTGTGCTATCTGAGATGAATATAACTGAACAAATGCAACTGCTGTAATGTGTACAAACAGCAACCTAGTCTCAAATACATCAAACAATAGCAGATGATGGAAGAGAGTAACCCAGAAATATTAACCAATAATAAATCAAGGCAGTCTCAAACTGCGAGTCTCAGCCTTCTTATAAAGATGTATTTCCCAGGAATCTTGCAAAGGAAGATGAAGATAAGTGCTGTGAAGCAAGTTTACCACATTCATGAATGGATGAGCTGTTCAGATGCATGATTTGATCAGCCAGCTAGGAGAATGCCTGCTTAGTCTCTCTATGCCTTTGCTACACTTTACAGGGCTTGTTAGTGCCTGCTCAGCAGACAGCATGATCCCCTTGGTGCTGTAGAACCAAGGAGCTGTGTATGTAAAAGTGTGTGAGCATAGCAGTTCCCAGTCATGCTGCTTTCAGAGGTCATTCTTCACCTGCTGGGATCCGTGGCCTCGGTTGTGCAATGGGTTCTCTGCATGGTATTTACAGACTCAACACTTCTTAAAAGATATTTTAAAATTTCAGAATACAGCTTAACTCTGCATGTTCGCCTTAGGTATAGCCAAAGTTTGCTGTTAAGTATTTTGATTTTGAATTTGTGTTTTTTCTTATTAGAGTACCAATTGCTGCTATCCTTTGGAGTACTTGTGAAGGTCAGGTGAGGCTTGATGGAATAGCCTGTTTTCTTTTTTTGCCAGCCACAAAAACTCTGCATTTAAATTGAATGAATGTATAAGCCAGAATGCTCAATGGTATGAGTGCAGTCTTTCAGGGAAAACAAGAGAGGTGCTCGTGGTGCTCCAAGACAGTCAGGCTGTTGGTGGTTCGGGGCACTTCTTTAGTCATAGAGGTAAGCAGCATTAAATATTTACTCTTCTGTAAAACATTACATGGATTAAAAAGAAACCCAAACCTATCTGAGGACACAACTAAATGCTGATGTAGCCATGAAGAGAAGGTAGAGGTGAGTGCTTGCCAGGCCAGCTGGCTTTAATGTTTGTTGTCCCCAAGCATGCATAATAGCCATCTGCAAACATACACTGAAGAGGAGGGGTCCATGGCCATGAGCAGCTGTACTACCAGATATAGCTCCTATCTTATTGTCAGCTAGAGACACAAGTGCTAAGGCATCTCCTGAAGTGTGTTATGGGGCTTTAGATTTTTGATCATGCAGAGTGGGCACCTGCTTCAACATGGTACTAATGATTTCTTAAATCCATGTTCATGGACCAAACAAAAAATGTCCTAATAATCAGTCTGTACTTCATGAATACATTTGGCAGATGTTTGAAATAAATATTAAGGTGTTTGATATTTGCTGGCCAAGTCATGTTTTTATCCAAGAGCCCTGTTATTACTAAAAGAGTGTAATTTTAAAATTCCGACTTTGAAAACTCTAGCTGTGCTAGTGGAAAGTTTGTACATTAAAGTGTTACTGGTCCTAAGTAGTTATGTATATTTTTTTTAGTAGCAGTAATGATTGGCTTGCAAGTGACATTAAAAACAGCATAAGACATGCAAACACAGGCTCTGGATGCACTGAAATGTCTCAGTGATTTGCTTAATTTTTCTTGTTAGCACACTGGAGAAAGAAACATAATTTTGCTCTTACTGCTAATACAAACACAGGTCACGTGCAAAGTCATTCTGATCTGATGTATTGTGTTTATCCTTTCAAGAGAGACAACCATGTTGATTTTTGTCATTGGTACTAAAGAATACTCTCCCCTCATGTTTTCACTTGGCTTGGACTGTTAGCATTGCTGAATTTCTGTAAGCAGTTACACAGTGGCTGTTCAATGAGCCATGCCTAACAAAGTGATAAGGTTTAATTAGCCCAACTTAATCTGACAGTGTGCTGCTGGCACACTATCTGTACAGTTGGCTAGTGATGAATGTATGCATATGAAATATAGACCACTCCTTGGAATTTTTCTTTGCTTCTAGTATTGTGTAATTGAATTTCAAGTTGTCTTTTCCTACAGACTCTGCTTCCCTCTGTACATGGAAAACAGGTCTCAGTTCAGCACATTGACATGTTCTTCAGTTTGGGTTTGGTAGAGGCTGTTTTCAAGCTACAAATTTCATCTTGTTGTTTAATCACAGCAAAAGTTTGGATCACACAAGAACCCAAAATCTGTGCAGCCAAGCCCCTAATCCTTAATATCTCCAACATATAAAATTGTTTCAGGGTGCAAAAGCTCTGAAGGTCTGCACAGAGATAATAATAGGTTAAAGTTTACAGTATCTTCCTTTATACTTTAAAAATATGATTTATACTTTTTATTTCAATGATGTTGCTGTTCATCATGCCTTACATGGATTTGAAAACTCAAAACTCAGCCAAAGTTTCATCAGTGTTTTTTGCTACAGACAGTTTAACCTACAGCTGTAATCACTGATAACCACTGAGTAGTGAGAAAACAAGATTCAGCAGCCCTGGCTTGTGCAGCCCCAGTGTGTTTCCAGCAAAATTCAGGTGGTCTTTGTGAACGTCTTGCAAAGAAAGTGGGCAAATTTCATACAAACAGAGGCTGGACAGTACAAGTGTAAAGAGAGGTTGCTTACGCAATGGCTCACCAGAGTGACTTCATCTGAGGAATCCCAGCCCAGGGACTGGAAACAGACATGTAGTGGAGAGCAGAGAACTGGAAATGCCAGAAAGAGGCTGAAATGAAAAAGCAAGGGAGATGTTCTGTGCTTCTCTGACAAAACGCATGTATGCACTTAGTAATAAATCTGTGTTCAACTTCTGTCCAGCTACATTATCCAATGGTTTCTTGCAGCAGACTTATAACCAGTATAGCAGAGAAACATTAAAACTTGGGGATAATAATCAGACATTAAAACATATTTCTGCAACTGTGCCTCTATGTAAAGTATTTTACTTTTTGGGGAAACATCATCAAAAATTGTCCCAGTGTGTTTTCCCCACAGGTTTTGGCCATGTGCAGCAGAATCTTAGAATCAAAATCTAGGATGGAAGAAGACTCCAGAGGCCATTTAGTTCAGCCCTTTGCACAGAACATCAGGTTTCTCAGGTACATGTCTCCAAGCAAAGGTATTTTACAATTTCTCTGGACCTCGTCTTCCAGTATTAAACCACGGCATGGTAAAAGCATGTTCCTTATTACAATTTTATACATTCAAAGAGTTGTGTTCTCTGATCTTCAGCGTTTTCCACCTCCAGCATCATACATGTCTTTGTCATGATCCAGGAACTTCTGGGCTGTTATTTACAGAGAAGCCATTGCATTTTCTCAGCTGGACCTTGCTTAGCATTGATTGAGAGAAAACTTCCATGGATCTACTGCTCTTCCATTTATGTTGGGAGAGGTCTTTGTGAAGCCAAATCCACATGGATACTTTGTCCCCCCTACCCCTGGAGGGCCTCACAAAAAGACTGAAAGGGGAAAAGAAATGTTCTTGTCACCTGCTATTGCCTGGATCTTCTTGTAAAGCCAAAATGTAAAATCATAAGTATTGCTGGCGCCTATCTTCAGTAGAGTCAGGTTTTGACTACACTGCTGCTTTCCAGGAAATGTAGGTAATTTACAGCTCTTGAGAGGTACTCTTTAGTGGAGTGATCAGTTAGTTTGTGGGATTAAAACCCAATCACACAGTAGACTTTTATTTGCTGGCTGTCATTTACAACATAGTGAGGAAGGGAATTAACATCTGAGTGAGAAAGCATAACGCAAATTTCCCACTTCTGCACAGAAAGCCATCAATATTTGTTACAGAGGTTAATTTTATGCTAGTTCAAATCTATGAACTCAAAGACCAGAGTGAAAACAATGAGAGAAAAAAGGGGTTTTAATGTCTTTGAAGTAGGTCCTAAAGAAAGATTGGAACACCCAAAAAATCCCCAGAGTGCCAAAAATAATTCCTCATTTTTCCCACAGAAATGAGTTACAAGACTTAAATCTCAGTGGTCAGTTCAGTGTTGCCAGGCTCTGTGAATACTGAAGTGTTTTGAGAGGCTGTTTTTCCCTTAAACTTCTCTTGACATTTCATCATCTTCCCCCACCCAAATTCCACCTCCATCCAAAGCAGACGTGTCACATCCAGCTGGAGTGCCTTGGAAAGAAAATGGAGCTGGGCTTCTTGGGTGATCAAGGGAAGAAAATTTTGAGAATCAAGGTCAGTAAGAAAAAAAACTAGATAAACATAGATTTTGATTTAAATATAGAAATAGAAGATATGTCTGACTGTTCTTACTGCCTCTGAACTAGCTTGCTCTTTTAATTTTTCTGTGTTGAATTAAATTAAGATGTATATCTGTGGTGCCTTCATCTGCACTGCAATACAAGTACAGAAAAAAAATACACCTTTTAAAGAAATAAGAATTAAAACTGTGTGTTTACCCCAGCTGTGTTTTTTGACTTCTCTTTTTCTTAATTTCTTTTTAGTGAAGAAACTGAATTATTTCTTTAAGGAACCCCCATGTTATACTATCCAAAAACTGGCCAAAAAGTGAGTCATCTCAGATTGGAAGAGGTCTGAGTTTCATTTATGATTCATAGCAGTGTATTGGATGAGTTGGAGCCTGAACTAAAGACTGGGTTTAACCCTACCACACCAGATGTACAATATCAAAAAGAGAGAGGGAGCAGTCTTTGAGCAGATAATGGTGTAGAAATTGCTGGCAGTTAGACATAAATGCTTCAGGAAAGAAACTGCTGCAGTGCTCTGCAAATGCTGTGTGGCTTGGTGCAGAGAGAGCCCCTTGTACTCCCAAAATAAGGAAGAAGGAGCGAGAAGTGTTTGTGTCACATCAGCTGTCAGCTCCTACACATGACCTTGCCTTGGGGAAAACAGTTCAGGAAACCAGTGCCAAAGACTTAAGGACATGTGAGAGTCAAAAGCTTAAAGCCTTATATATGCTCTGAAGTACATAAAAGACTATGCAAATAAAAGTGTCACAAAATGACACTGGAGTGGAAAGTTAACACAAGGGCAGAATGTTTATTCTGCGTGTTTCCAAGTTTTAAAGCCTTAAAGGCCCTATGTGGCCAGCATGACACCCAGACAAACTCTGAACTCCAAGCAAGGGAGAAGCAGCAGTGCAGTTACACTTGCATGGGTCTGAGCCTGTGCCCTCTGACTAAACATCTAACTGATAGAGGTGACAACTTTAGTGTTAAATCTTCCATCCTATGATAATCTCATTTTTTCTCTTTCTATTGGCATCACTTTCTGTCTTATTTATGCCAAAAAAAACTTTAATATCTGCTAATTAAGTTACAGTCAAGCCTTAGAAGAGGTCAAAGTCTACATTACATGGCAGAGGAGTTAATTAGCCCAAGTGTACTGTCAGGATGCTCTTGCTTTCCTCCTTTCCTGTGTCCTGGCAGCTGCAAGAGGCACCTTGGCTTAAGCTCCTGCTTCTCACAGCAAAATGTGGCTGTCTTGGTAATTCTCCTCTTCCTCACACATATCCCCCATGGACCTCTGCTGTTTATTTGGGAAAGAACAGTGCTCTTCAAGACATAACATGTTTCTTCACAGAACGTCCAAGAATATTGCTGTTTCTCACCCTTTCACAAGAGCAGCTCTTTTCCCAGTCCTTCCTTTGCAGGGAGGTAATGTCCTCAAGCATGACTATCTAACCCACCCTTAAGGAACTGTACCATAAGTAACAGGTAACATGAGCTCTAATATAAATCTTGTCTTATGTTCACACCACTTGCAAGATGCCCCCTTAGCCAAGGCGTCCTCTCTGCCCTTTTTATATTGCTTGCACTTCACACAGCATAAGGCAACTGAATGAGAAAGTAAAAACAATCCTGGAGGCTGTAAATAATCTTCTGAGGAAGACTGTTTCCTTTTCCTCCTTTTTTCAATGAAGGCAGGTAGTGGTTCAGTGGTTTTAAAGGTATTGTGATAAAAGTCCAAGATGTGCTTTTCAGTTAACGCAAAATGAACACTTGTTGGTTTATTTAAATGGGAGAAATCTCATTAGCAATGTCAGTCACCTACTCAGAGGGAATGAGAGATCTGAAGAATTAGTTGGAAAGCCAACAGCCTCAGCTAGAGCATGCTTTGCTTATAGAGCCATCCACTTGTGATTGATTTGTAAACCTATTTCTTCCCAGCCCTTTTTCCCAGATGAAATAACAAAAATGACCAAACCATGATGTATTTGAAGAAGACAAATACAACTCTTTTCCAGGCCTTTGCAGGAGTCAAATAACACAGATATTTTTTTGTCTCCTTGCCAAATGACAGCACACAGGCCCAGAATCTAATATACAGAAGAACTATGGAGTTAATATTATGGCTTTCCATTAAGAAGGCTTGGAAACATTTGAGTGAAATGCATTTGTTCCTCTTGTTCTGACTTTCACCTTCTGCAGTCTCCTAGTAGCCAGTGCTACAATTAAATACACCCCATTCCAGGAGCCAAGTTATCTAGCTCTGTTTCAGCCCCTCTAATACTTCAAGCCTATTAAGTATCTCTTGGAATTCATCTACATGCCACAACAGGTCATCAACCTGTGCACACTTTGTGCAGGTACCAGCCTTTTCTCCAGTGGAACCATCTGGGCATCCATTGCAAGTACCACCTGTACTGATGTCTGTGGTTTCGGACCTAGAGAGAGGGAAAAAAAGCAACAACACACATGGACCTTTTTAGGGAAAAAAGGCCAACTTTATTGAGCGGAGAGCTTGTATTTAAAGCATGTTACGAGAGACTAGAACAGGACAGTAGCTTATTGGCTAATTGGGATAATCAAGCAAGAGACCAGGCCTCAGGATGTATCCCATGGGAAAACAACAGGTGTTAATCTTTATTATGACTAGCACTCTGTTTTTCACCAGATTCTAAGTTGTTTTTGACCATTTATCACCTTGGGACATTTCCTTTCTGTCTGCAGCTAACATCAGCTTCTCAGCCTGGGAAGCAAGAAGGATTCAGGCTTGAGAGAAAAGATTCTCGAGCTGTAATTTTGCAGCTCCCTAGGTGTCTCTGTCCACAGATGTCTCCTTCCTTACCAGTCCCATCTGGGTGGAAGCACCAGGCTTCTCAGGGCTGTCTCAGTAGTCACTGGTTTTGGCTCTGAGGCAAGAGCCCACCTTTATAGTAGAGACCTAGAGCACTTACCTGAGCTGTGGATCTCCTTGCAGATTGCAGCGTCCTCTCTGCACACCCTGCCCACTCCGAGAGCTGCACCACATCCAGTGTGACACACCCTGGTCACACACTGCCAGAGCCATTTATGTCTCCTGTGGATGCCCTGGCAACTTCCCCTCCTCACCAGATTGCTCACAGGAGTTTATGGGTCCTGAGCTGCTGCTCAGGTGTCCCTGAGCATAGGTGATTCTGCTGCTGGTAACTCATTCTGATATGCCAGGAGTATGCAGGGGGCATTTGAGGTTACCAATGCTCTTTAAAGATAGTGGGAGAGGACTACTTTGAGGCATATATCTATCACATGGATTTCCTGAGCCTAGAGGTTATTGTGATTAGCAGGTGATGGATGCTGGCTATGAGGATCTTGGGCATGGCAACTTCATATCCACCAAGTTGCCAATGGCAATAGAAACCATATTTTCAGCTTTGATTAATCACCAAGTTCTTTAAAAATGGAGAAATTCACATAGTATTTCCCAGGAATATCTGTTAATTACTAATTGTGTGACAATTACTAGACTATCAGAAAACAAAATTAAATACATGATATCATAGAATCATAGAATGGTTTGGGTTAGAAGGGACCTTGAAGATCATTTAGTTCCCAACCCATGCCATGGGCAAGGACACTTTCCACTACACCAGGTTTTCTCAGGGCCCCATCCAGCCAGGCCATTAACACTACCAGGGATGGGGCATCCATCACTTCTCTGGGCAACCTGTTTCCTTGTCTTACCACCCTCACAGTAAAAAATTCCATCTTAATATCTAATCTAACCTACTCTCGTTCCATTTGAAGTCATTTGCCCTTGTCGTGTCACTCCAGACCCTGTAAAAGGTCCCTCTCCATCTTTCCTGTAGGGTCTCTTCAGGTACTGTAAGGCTGCAATTAGGTCACCCCAAAGGCTTCTTTTCTCCAGGCTGAGGAATTCCAATTCTCTCAGCATTTCCTCATAGGAGAGGTGTTCCATCTTTATTTTGTGCATTAAACAGAGTATTAGTTCATCTTTCCAGAAGAATATGTAAATTGTTTTCAGCCCATGACATTTAAGTCTGTTGCTTCTGTTTTGTGCTTTTAGTTTCCCACTGGCGGGTGCTGTACAACACTGGCAACAATGACAGATCTGTGCACTGGCACTAGCCACTGGCTTCTGGAAATATGTAATTTTCTTTTATACCTCAAGCATACTATTTCTCTCTCTGGCTCCACAACAATATACAGTTTCCCGCTTTTGGTTGTTCCTTCTTTTATAATCTTTAACACTACTCAAAATTGCTTCTGGTTTTCTTCCACTGTCTGTTGAACTTCACATAATTTGTAGATAACTCTTAAATCCATCTCCACCATGGGTTAGCCTGAGTTTCTGAGCTCTTCATTTACATTTTCAGTCTTTGTTTCACTTCTAGTTCCTAAATATGACAACAAATACTGTTTACTGCTATGTCTACACTGCTTGTTTTCCTTTTCTCCTTATTGCAGAGAGCTACTCAGTGTGTGCTGTTCCAAAGTTTCTGCCATGTTGGCAGTTCTTTTTCTATGGCAGTTACCCTACAAGAGAAGACTGCTTTCAGCCTTTAGAGAGACTGCTTTGATCCATACCATCCCAGATTTCTCTCAGGATCTTCAGAGGCAGTGCTGAGGCTGCAGCTCGTGGCTGCATGCACTCCCACATCACATCTGTGTGTAGACAGCATTGTAGGCTGCATTAGAAGATGTCCTTTGCACTTTGTCCCTCAGGTGGCTCACCACACCAGCTCCAGCCTCCAGCAATGCCCCTGCACTGAAGTGGCCCATCACAGTACTTGCATGCAACAGCAGCAGCAACTCTGGACTAGCTAGGATTAAAATCCTTCCCTGGTTGCTCTGAGGTTTCTTGGTCATAATACTCACAGCCAGAGAGCCAACCAAGAAACAAAAACCTATGAAAGAAGAAGCAAAAAAGCAGCAGGCTGAAAAAAGGAACACTGTTCTGAACAAACCATGACTGCAGTGGTTTTGCGATAATGCTGACGTTTTTGGTGGGGGGCTGTGTCGCTGTATAGGCAGGTGCGACACACAAAAGGCACACTATACTTCAGGAGGCTAATATCTGTTTATTACAATTTTGCACCATCTTTTATAGCCTCTATATAGTTTACAATTTCTTATTGGTCACAGTTAGTCAACATAGCAGTAATTGGTGGAAAATTCTCCACCCCTATTCTTCCCAGAACACTTCTAAAAGTACTTTCCACAGCTGTGGAGTTTTTTTCTCTAGTTATCTTCTTTTCTCCTTTCTCTCTTCTTAGTCTCCATGCCAACAGCCTGGGTCAGAAAATACTTCTCAAAAAAATCCTCATTCATTAACCCTCTGTAACCCACAGACCAGCTGGGGTCCTACTACTGGGTTATGCAATTCTTCTGTGCTTGTTATTTAATACACAAATTTGCTGCACATTTGCAGTGAGGGGCATGCCCTGTTTTTGCCAAAATAGAAAGAAAACCAAGGCAAGATGTGTATGGTTCCTACACCTGTCTCAAGATGAATCCTTACGAAGATGTTTTCTGGTGATCCAGTTCTTAAATCAGCTTCATTTTTGTCTATCCACTTTCAAATGAGTTAAAAGGCAAGGTTACTTCTCAAAGTGAGATGTGGTTGGCAAAATAGCATTTAGGTTTTTTTCCTACTAACAAACAGAGGCTATTGATCTGAGGTCCATGAGGATCAACAAACATAGTCTCTTGATATTTGCCTACAAAGTTATTTGTCATGCAAAGCTGGACTTTGTCAATTCATCCTGTGTTACCCCTGAGATTTTGCAAGAAGTTTTAAATTATCTTCTGGAGAATAAATCTATCTGTATTACACCAAGACCAAGTCCTTATATGTTTGGAGGCATGAAGCCAACTACTTGTTAATAAATATGGAACATACTAAATACAGTTATGGGTAAGAAACTTTTGTCATTGATATATGTGATTTTGAGGACAACTTTGAAAGTGAATATCAAATATTACCTGTCTGCAGATAGACATGGAATGTTTTTTCTATTCCTTATTGGTATTCTTGTGCTATAATTTACTCATATCGATGACACTGATTTAACATGAAGGAAAATAAAGATCCCCAAACCAAAAAAAAAAAGAATTGTGCTTTAGAAAATTCACCACAGTTTTTGTGTTTCGTTTTTCACAGACATCTTAGGAAACTAAGGTCTAAAATGTTGTAATTTATATTTTTTCCACCAGTTTGAGATATTCTGTAAAGATTTAATCAATCTATAATTTACATGCTTTCTTTGGATTTCCATATTTTAACAAGATGTGCTGAAGATGTTGATTTAAAAACTAGAGCAAAAGATAATAAAATAATTTAAATATTTACTGCTTTTTAATTAATGTTATGGTTCTCTCATAACCATGCAACTCTCTAGTGTGGTTGGATTCAAGGAACCTTAAGTTAAGAAAAGGTACAAATATCAATTCTCAGTGTTTTTACTCTAAACAGTAATCCACTGCTAACATTTAGAAAAGTGACTTCTGAAATATTTTCTGCATTTTTATGTGTGTTTATGATAGCTTAAACCAAGTTAACAGTTCCTAGGAAAGCTCTGCTGTTCCTACTGAGGAAATGCAAACTTTCTGGAGTTATAATTTTCATTCCTCCTTTTTTTCTACCACAATCTGTCAAGTCTAGCTGGAAAGCGAATACTGAAGGTGGCATCAGTAGAAACAAGAAATGACAGTGACAACAAATACATGAAAAGGAGACAGGTGCTATGTCATGGACTACTCCATCAGGCTTGTATCTCAAGGCATTAGCAACAGTTGTTGTATTAGTAGGATAAAACAGAAGTATTTTTTCTGCCATGGATTCCTTCCTTAGTAGAATTAAAATTATCTATACAGCAAAAGCAGCCTTCTTGTCTCCATGCAGAGGGCTTCTGCTCAGAAGGAGACAGAGAAAGGCAAGCTAAAACAGCTGCACTCATCAGCCCTTTACATTGGTGTGTCCTCCAAAGTCTGAGTCACTGAACCTGCAGTTTTGTGTTATACTTGGTTACAAAACCTATAGAAGTTAATGAAAATTCACTCCAATATTAAAGAAATCTGCATCTAAGAGTAGTCATCAAGGGTTAAACAGACAGGACTTACAACTTGCACCTCCTTTTTCCTGTTTCTCCTTTCATATGCATACCCTGTGACTGTACAGCAATACCTCTATTAATTGGAGAGAACCAACTGAATACCCCACAGGAGCATGTCAGAAAGGGCTTCTTACAAAACTGGTGAAAAGTGACTTGTATTTCATTAACACTACATGCTATATTCAGGTGTAGGCTGTGGGAAATCCTAGTGACTTTTGGACAAGGAAAAATAGCTTTTGTGTTTTAAGGGATAAATAAGGTTTCTAAGGATAACGGTTGAAAGATAAGCACTAGCAGAGAATGGTATGCATACATAAGTGCTTCACTGGACCACAGGAATTAGCCAGTGATGTGCATAAATTTCGTCAATCAGTCATTTTTCTGAGGGTTTACAATTTTCCCAATGAAGAGGACAGTGTGGGTGTATTTATCCAGAATCATCAGGAGAAAAGGTCTGTTGAATCTGACTCGAGGTGGGCGAGGAAAATCCCCAGATCTCCAGGTGATCTCCTTCACTGTGGCCCCGGCCGCCTCCGTGCCATTCTCATGAACATTCAGCATGGCTCTGTGGATCACCTGCAAGGAACACAGCAAACAGCCTCCAGCTGACAATCCAGCAAGAAGAGAGCAGCCTGCCACTCCCTTCACTTTGGCCAGCCAAAGGGAGCCCTGCCTGGAGCAAGACTGAGCAGGAGCAGCTTCTGTGAAGGTCATCACCCATTGCTCCCATTCCCATTGCAGCACCAGCAGCCATCACACCACTCGAGCCATCCTCCTTCACTGCTTGTGCAGAGAGTAACCCTCAAACTGCAGGCAGCCAAAGAGCACTCAAGATGACTAACGACAAGAAACTCTGGAAGCAAAGAAACCTGGTAATTTAGCTGAGACTCAATTTTGTCTTTGGCAACTTCATGTATTATTGTGAATTTACCCTGTCATCTAGCTGAAAAAAATAACTTTTTGAGAACACTAGAAGGGCAGGAATAACAGCCCTTTGCGCTCTGTAGGAAGAATTAGAGGAAATTTCACCAAAGCTAATGCACTACATTTAGAAAATTTAGTTTAGTAGCCAAAAGAACATTTAATTATATGTGTGTTTTCATCCTTGTCCTCCAACCATGCTTTTCTAACCCCTTGTAAGCATGTTTGGCTTCAGTTTTATGAAAGACAGGGCTTTCTTTGCCTACAGACTGGCAGCTATTGATGATTGAGTGATGCTTCAGAGAGACTGGGATAAGCTTTTCATGGGATATTCATGTCAAGTTCCTGGGAACAGGCAAATCCTGCGGTTGCTTTCACATACTGACTTACTTTTGAAACAATCAGTCCGGGCTCCTCAGTAACCCCTGAGAGATCAGCTTGTTCAGTAAACAGATTGACCATACCCATTTGCTCGACTATATTTTTCACATCATAGGTACCAGAAATAGAAAATTTTGGAATGTGCAGATGTATTTTTCTGTAACAAACAACACAAATAGGGATAAATCATCGTCTAGCCAACACTCCTCAAAGGCTTCAGTGTATTGACACTTCACATTTGTTTTCCTAAATATTTACAGCCTTCTCTCAAGGTTCAGACAGCACTTCTATCAGGTTAGCTACTTGATGTGGAGGGTTGGAACAGAATAAGTCTGTGCTAGCTCCTGCCTCTGCAGTGGGGTTCAAGCAGTGGGGTGGAAGACACAGCTATACCAACTCAGTGGCAAACAGGGCTACTACTGCCAGGTAGGAGGGCTTTTTCGAAAGATTGTAGCTAGCTGACCTAAGGCTGTTCAAATACACAACAGGGCCTTGGCCACCACAGAAATAGCTGCAGTAATGATTAATTAATCCACTTTTATATAGAATACCCTCAGCACCCACCAGCTACTCCATTGTAGTTTCCCAGTGCTTGTATGAAACAAGGGATTGTTGGCCTCATCATGGTGCTAAGTAATCTTTGGTAGAAGGAGGAACTTAACCCAAGATGAATCCCAAGTTCAATGACCTATTTTTCACTAGCCGCAGCTCTTTGTCATTTTCATTTTCCAGCTAAGATAAGGGAAGTCCATCACAGAGGAACCATTAAGTGTACAGAGTTCAGTCAAATAACCTCTCTTTTAATGTTTTGTCTTGGTGAGATAGACACTACTAATCTGTAACATGGTCACCTTTCACCTTAGCAAAAAAAGCTTACCTGTCTTGGAGGGACTTTTCCCATTTAGTTACAGTTCTTTTCAAGAGGGCATCTTCTACCTTCTTCATCTTCCCTTCATCAGGCAAAACAAATAATGCTGCAACATTTCCATTGTAAGGTATCTGAACCAGCCAACAGGACAGCTCTTCATCAAAGTAATTTCTGTAGTAACCCTTTCGATACATCATGTCAACTTTTATAGATGTTTTCTGATCCACAAAAAAGTCCTCCTGTTTTGTCTGTGCTGTACTGAAGGGTTTCTCCCAATGGGCTTATGACAAAAAGAAAATTCATTCAGTGGAATAAAAAGAGGAGTGGTCACAGTGGATAAAACAGGACCTAGTCCCACAGCCTTCCTTTCATTAGAGTAAATATCCTTTCCATGTTACTGCATCCTCAGGTGTTATAGCATTGTATCTTTTTTTTTTAGGTGCTTAAAGACAATTACAGACAGATAATACTGAAAACACTATCACTACAGCATGAGTCTATGATCACATGACAAAATTAACGAAACTCAATAAAGATATTTGTTTTAAAATATTATTAAAGAAGGTGAGGACATACTTTTACTGGCAACAAATATACGTGGGTTTATAGCAATACCTTCCAGATACCGAACATGATTTCCTCTAATTAAAATAAATATTTAAATGTTTTCCCTTTTCATTCTTTGTAATAAGCATTAGCTTTGCACCCTTTGATACATCTTACCTTTAAAGAAGACATAGTTAATGAGAACCATTGCAGTCAGAGGATCAAGGTTTTCCACTAGTTTAACAATTTTCCCATTTGTCTTTTCCTCGATAAAAGTGTTGATCTGACTCTCAGCACCAACAGAGTTGTTAAAGTCAGTAGAAAACACTTCTGATTCATAAAAGCTTTTGACATCATCCAAGAAGTTCTGTAGCGGTTTTAGTGTCTCTTCTATAAAAATGGCACTGCCCAGGCTCAGCTGGAATTCACTGTTTGAACGGTTAAGCATGTGGAGGAGTTGGCAAAAACCTTCGTGTATTTCCTGCTCCTGAGTCTTTTTCAGGTTAAAGGCAAGCCCTTCCAAAATCTGTGTCAGTGTCACAGCCTTGGCACCAAGTGCCAGCATTGCAAAGGAAGCAGAGATGCTTATGGGTGAAAAGAAAATGTTTTTGTCCGTTGTTTCAGATGCGACCAGCTTGTAAAAGGAAAATGCAAAGTCAGCATTGCTGAAAACTAGTTTGACAAAGGTTTTGTTCTTAAGTGGAGAAGCTTCTTCCCACTGAGAGCTACGTTCTGAATAATATCTCCCTTTAGCATCACCCTGCCTACTATGGTAGCGAGGACGCTGATGACACAGGGCAACAGTATACAAACCAACCAGCAATAAACACAAGGAGAAAGTGGGCTTCATTCTGCTTTCAGCTGTTTCTGGAAAAGAAATAGACATGCAAAACACATCATGAAAACTAATTTGTTCATACTGTGTTCTCCAGTATAGTGAACCGATGGTTTCAGAACGCACCTGTTCTCCAAAGTCCCCCACACTTACAATTCACATTTCTGATGCATGCCAGTGTTCCCTGGAAAGAATACACTTCCTGATTCACTATTTATATATATATATCTGGTCTAGTTCTCTTTCAAAATAGGTAATTTAAAACTTTTATTAACTTTAATATTAGCATATTCTTTTAAAATTTGTAAATAACTCAGAGTACATGATCTTTTCCCCAGAGTAACTGGCATGAGTTGCTTTTGTACTCAATACTGCAGGAAGGTTACTGCAGCTTTGTTAGCCTTCCTCAATTCATCAAATAATTAGAGAATTTAATCTGTATTAAATAAAGATGTGATATAAGCATAGATCATACTATCTAGAACCAAAATTACAAAATACTCTTACAGTTTCTTGAAAGACTAGATCACTGGTCTTTGTGGTATAAAATTCTATAGGCATTTATACTGTTTCCAACCAATTTTTTTTACTTTATTATGTGGAGTATCTTCTTTAATATCGGTTATTTCTGGCTTTTGAAATGTATTGATTTTTTTCATAAAACGTATATTCCCTAATTACATGTACAAAGTCACCACTCCCAGGCAACAATCNCTACAGGAAAACTAAAAGAGTACTTACATTGCTAGAGTCTGGTCTTGTCTGCAAGTTCTCCTAAGTACCATTAAACAGAGTTAATCAGGGCACTCCGTTAATCATTAATTAGTTCAAATAAAAGTTGCCTGTGAGGATGATGCACAGCAAGCAGTAATGACATTGGATATTTTGGACAGTTTGTCCAACCAGACAAACACTAACAGTGCTGGATGATGGGGCTACAGACAAGAAGGAATGGAGCAGAGACTGCATCTCTGTTGCTTCCCTGCTTGCAGATTGACAGGAGGAACCTGCTTCTGTGGGTGTTTGACAAGAGAGACACAGCCACAGCCACAGCCACAGCCACAGCCATAGCTTTCATGGCTGGAGCTGAAAGCTGTGACCTGGTGTGAATGCCACCCCTTGCTTGGGTCTGTCTGGGCCAGCACCACTCACAATGATCAGGGTGTCCCTGCCAGAATTCCTCTTTGATTCGTCCTGGGGCACTGCTGGAGCCACAACCTCTCTCTGGCAGGATTTCAAAACATGGTTGGGATTTAGAAAGTCCTTCTGCCTTGCTGTATACCTCAGTCACAACCTTCAACTCCTTTTTTAATGGTTTTGGGGATTTTCTTATGCAGAGCAGATTGTGTGTGATTGATGAACAGTCTCTAAGTTTCTTAGGAGAATAACACGTGACATTATTACTCTAGTGAGACATTTACAATCAATAAAGTTTTTACTCATTGCTGTGGGCCATGACCTGTGACTGAGTATTTGGGGAACTGGCGAAGAGTTTTCACCTGGCTTTATAGAAAATACAGAACAAAACCACCACTGCTGGTAGCAGCACTGACTGCAAAGAGAAACCTGTGGTCAGAAACAGACATCTTGTTTCCTTGGGTTAATCTTCTGTATCATGTGCAGCTGAAATGGACACCAGGAGGACACAGAAAGACATGCTGGCATCACTGGATGGTATTCAGGGTTGAATATAATATATGAACAAATCACTGAAGGAGAAACTAAGGCAGAAAATGAACTCTTTTTAATAGATCTGGTTGCCAACATGTCCCTCTCTGCAAGCTCCCAAGCATTTGGTTTCTGCACAGGAGCCCCAGATTATCCCAGATATTGAATTGCCCCATGTGAGGTGTTCAACATCTCTGGATGAGAGCACACTGGTGGGGAGCTGTGCTTAGGAAGCTGAAGGCAATGCTTGAAAGGGAGCTGGACTTTCTTCCCCTCAATCTCAAATCAAGGCTCTTGTCCTGTGGATTTTTATATGGCTGCATAGTCAAGCAGCAAAACGGGACAGGGCATACCCTTTTCATTTTGAACTCAGCAGTGTTAATCTTTTTGCATACTAGCCTAGGGGCTGAAACACCTGATCACTTGATCTGGTTCCAAGACCCTCAAATCGTTCCACCTGAGACCACCAGACCCAAGTAATCCCCTTGGCTCATATGCAGGCTGCAAGAGGTTGATAAGAAAGTGAGGAGAAAGGCAATTCACAGCTTTCCTTCTGAGGATCTTCTGCTTAAAAATCAAATAAAATATAGAAATACTTATGTGACATGTGTAGATAATTGTGTGTGAATAACTGTATGTGTTTTCACCTATCTGTGAAAGACATGTATGTGAATGCACACACCTCTAGGTATTCATAGTAGTGGAAAAAGATCATCTAGTAAGTGTGATGTGTTAATGTGATAATGCACGCACAAGTCTGGCAGACAGGATACTTGGATTGCCCTCTGAGAACAATTCAAATAGAAGAAGAAACAAAGGCCCTAGGAATTGTTTCTGAATTTGATAACTGATTGATGAAGATGTGGAATTGTTATTAATTCTTGTCATAGCAGTGTGTGAGTAGTTCGGCTAAAGAGAATCATTACCTTTGTTAAATCTGAACAGAACCTATGACAATAATAATTAATATGTTATGATTTGAACTGAAAAAAGATAAGAAATGCTATCTCAAATTACTTGTGATATTTTGATAACATATAAATAATATGATATGATATATTATAACATTTAAATAATATGATATCATATAAACAATAACCTCAAAACATTTTTTAAGAATTGCACATTCGGTAGATTTTATATGCAGTTGTTTTAAACCTTTTTTTTCCTAAAAGCTAGTAAAAATGAGGGTGTTCTTTTCCATCCTGATATGAAGTAATGTAAAGTGGCATTTTCTTTTCTGATGACAGATTGTCTGAGAGAGTTAATATCTCTCAGCCTGATTATTTACATCCTAATGAACTTACTTAATTGTCTTACTTTTATTAATTTTATCATTTCATTTACATCTGAAAGTGATTCTCAGGTTTAAAATATTTTTACATCACTAAATATTAGAATGGAAAAAAATTCAAATCTCACTTGTTCCTCATGCATGGAGAGCACTTTCTGGGGAGAGTGCTAATGTAGTGGAAGGACACAATACAATTTCAATAGGAAAATAACAATAGGAAAATCCTGAGGGTGGCAGTGCGAGAGATGGTTGAGAGGTCAAGGGCTTTTTTTATTTTCTCTCTTTGGGTTGGGCCTAAACATTCTCCACAAAAAGTGCTCTCAACCCAGGTCTGCCATTCAGGGGAACACCAGGAGAAGATGCATGAGAAACAAATACAAATTGCTTCACCCTTCATCATCCTTACAGCATTTTAAATGAAAAACTTAATCCCTTCTTCCTTGTGTCAAAAAAAAAGCATTTACAATGGAATATGAACATATCGTAGAAAATCTCCATGCTCTCTCCTGTAAGTTCCCATTCCAAACTCTTCCCCATTCCTCATCTGCCTCAAAAAGTGCCCTACATTTGCACCTTGGTCCTGCCTTTCCCTGGTCCACCAGCAGTCTGGGCTCCCTGAAAAAGGGGCTGCTTAGCAGGGCTTACTCCTGTGAAAGATATAACAGACACAACATGGAATGGAAAAGCAGAATATGCAATATCTACCCAGGAAGTTTACTGTTTGCAGGCTGCATTGTGGATAAAGATACAGGTTTAAAAATAAAAGCCATACTGATCATTGGTAATTTGTGTCAGGAACATGAGGAGCAAGTAGTGTACTGGTACACCTCTGGAATTGCAGCATCACCCTGCATTGTGCCACTCCACATACATTGCCTGTGTGTGCAGAACCATCTCTCTTTACTGGCACAGAACTTGGCTCCTACGTGCTTCGTGTGATGATTTGTAGCTCTGGCATCAGGCATGGTAATGGAACATAGACTCTCTTTGCCCAGACTCTGCCACAAATAAATTTAGCCTTCTTTATGCTTTCTAAGTTGTCTCTTTACAAGGCTGAAAATCTTTCACTTCCAACAGGAGCTGTTCCAGACCTTTTGATTAACCTTACAATTTTTTCTGAAGATTTAATAGTTCTCATTTATCCCTCTGTTATTATAGGACCATGTGTGGATGTCCCAGAGATTTAGATTATTTGCTATGCGATTTGCTCTTTTTTTTCTTTCCCAGTAATTTCACTGCTGATCTGATCTGTATATGTATAACCTGTCAGAACACCAAACCATCAATCCTGTGTAGCAGCAGTCTGTTCAAGCACAGCATTTTGCCAAACCTACAGCTAAAACTTAGCAAGAAAATCAAAGCCCCTATCAACACAATAACAAACCAGAAAGATACTGTTCTTTCTGATTTGAAAATGAGTCAGAATTTGTCATGTCTATTCCTTTATTTTACCAGGAGATGGTGGCACAGGGCTCCTTTTCCTATAATCCCCAGAACTCAGGGCTCCATGGACAACAGTTCTACTTGCAGAGAGCAGTGTAGAAGAATCACACTGAAAGGTTGGCTTCTTGCAAGGATCTCACTCACAGCTGATATACTGAAATAACTATTTCATTCATAATACATCTTACTAGTAGAATTTGCCCTACAGGCCTTTCTCTGCTGGTGTAAAGGAGCCCTTCTCATGCAAACAACTTTTAGAATAACAAGTTCACCAGAGAATAAAAGTTCTTATTTTGAAATGTAGTTGTCTACCCAGAGAAACCTCTTGGTATTAAATTGAAATTGATGTCTATCTAATTGATGAATACATTCTTGTTTGGTAAAGTAATAATTCATAAGAATTTTTTCCCAAATGGCTTATGGAAAATAAACTGAATGCAGCAAAAAGTAAGACAAATAAAGACTGCATAAATAAGGATTATTCACTTGTAATAAATTCATCTCCAGCACTAGAATGGAACTGAAAAGGTACTTTCATCACTGAAATTCTTTTTTGGAAGAAACCGCCAAAGTAATTTGCAGCAACATCAGCTGAGTTTGTGTAACCAGAGTGTTAGTCATATCAAGGACATTTACATGAAATGGATGAACAATAGCTTTTTTTAAAATTGTTAGTCTGAAGAAAGTACAATTACCAAATTATTTTAAATTGATTCATTGTTATACCTGGGACTGGGAATTTAATGAAGGATATTTCCAGATTGGTCTTTGGTGGCTAACAGTTTAAATGGAATGAATGATATAATATATATGCTGTGTTTGCATCTAATGAAAGCTGTCCCATGTGGGTAAGGCCAGATGTGCAGTACCCAGCTGGTAATGTAGCATGGATGGGTAAGATTTGGAAGGTATGTTACAGGACTCAGAGATACATAGCCCATGGTGCTCTTCATGCTTTTTTGCTCTTGATAATTTGCACTTGTTCTAACTCCCACTGCAGCGAATGTTTAGAATTTTCAAGTGAAATGGACATTTAAGAAAGTTCGTGTTTCTCTTGCACTTTTTCTGTGATTGGAAATCCTCTGTGCCTCTGTGCTTTGGAGACATGATTTGAATCTTGGATTAGGGATTTACACTGTCCGAGGTTTTTTCCTACCTCCAAAACTACCAAGACTCATGTCAAAGATGAGTACCTGGGTTGTCAGAATGCCCATTCAAAACCTACCCTGCCTGGGAACTATCATAATCATCTGGATTTTAAGAGCTTAGTGATTCTCTGCTTGAAATTAGTGTGAGTACAAGGAAAATGCCTACAGCTTTTGTTGCACTGAATCTTTTGAAACATTTAGGATAGGGTTGGCTTACAACCTGTCCAAATTCCCATTTCCTTGCAATAATAGCAGTGATCACACACTGTGCAGGTGAGGGTGGATATGCCCATTCAAGGCATTCCAGATACCAGGGCTGAGGCTCAAATTGCATAGCTGGGAACAAGAAAATCCAAAGGACTGGTAGCATCTGAACAGCAGAGTTTATGTGAGCAACTGGTGCTTCAGTAACTATCCAAATGCTCTGTGCCTTTTGACATTGTCAGTTCCCCTCCTTACTGCTGAAAGGAACACACACTGCAGTAACCCTGCAATTCCACTGCTTCATGTTTTGTAACAACATTCTACATGGACTCTGCCATGTGGCAAAGCAAACAGAGTTACTGACAGAAGATATCCTGTCATCAAGCAGAGTCCCACTGGACCATAAACAAGGTCAGACAGAACAAACTTACAGTGTCCCACATGGCTCATAGGCTGCCAGGGGAAGTTTGGCACTCTGGTGGGGTAGGTCTCCTGAGGCACAGCTAGGCTGCCTTCCAGTGACCCAGCCCTGTGGCTCTATCTTCCCTCACAGGGCTTCTCAGCTGAGTTAAACTCTCTCTAGGTAAGTCCTTTTTCTCATAACTTCCCACAAGTGTGTCAGATCATGGCTCACAGGCCTGGAGCAGTCCATTTATGTTGGATGTTTATGACAGTAAGCTGTATTATCCCCTTCTGCTGACTGTCACTGCAGGAAGGCAGGTGGATTAGGTTATAAAGGTTACAACCTTTAGCTTATAAAGAAAGTCTAGTTTTCTTTCAGGGCTTAGTTTGGATCCACCTACCCTATAGGCTGAGAGAACGCATGAGTGGGAATTGTAGAAGAAAAAAACATCTCCAGATGAATGAGAGGCACCATAAAACACATGTTTACCACAGATTAAATATACAGTCCCTAAATTTAAATTGTAGTTATTTACATCTATCAGAATCCTTTCTTTTTTGTGTACCAATTTAATAACACTAACAAAATGAAGAGGGGTTCCCCATCACATATTAAGACAAAATAAAGCTGTAAGGACAAATGATGCAAAGGAGACCAAGACATTTTCTTGGAATTAGGAAAAATACTCCATCTCCCTACAAAAGCTTTGCAGAATTGTCCAGTTCCTAAGGAATATTATCAGAACTATGCTGACAGTAATATCAGCAAGGTATGTTCAGTGCCCAGGCTCTATAGATCTTCATACTGTGAACTGCAGGCATTTTTCTGCTTTTGTTGTATGTTTGGCACAAGATTTATTAGTTTCCTGTCCTCTACACATCCCCTTCTTCCAGAGGGATTTATGATGATCCCTCCTCCTACCCTTGTCCCTGCCACAATTCAGGGCAACCAGCTGGTCTGGAGCATGAAGTTGTTCAGCTGGAGGAAAACTGTAGAGATGCTCCACATCTGGGTAGATAGCTCCCAAACCAGCATTCAGAGCTATCCCATTTTATACTTTTGCTAGTAGCAGTCACTCTTCACAGTCCAGTAGGGAAACTACCAATGCAGCTGTTGTCCTACCATCTCAAACCCGAAGGCCTGGAGGTTGATGGGGAAGGAAGTTGCGTGATTTCCCAAAGCTTTTGTTCTGTCCTAGCAACTATAGGACTTTTCCTAACTTCTTTCCCTTTAGAAACAGGCCAAGAATCTGCTTTTCTGCCACCACACTCTGATAAAAATCTCGTGGCTCTGATAAAAATCTCACCATCCTACCTTCTAATCCTGGTGCACAGAGTTATCAGGATGGGATCTCACAGGAACTGCTCCCAGCTCCTGTTGAGTTTGTTTTAGGTGCCCCAGAGCAGGCTGCATCACACCACAGGGAGTTATCACTGACCTTAGCTCTGTAAAAGCCACTGCTTTGCACAGAGGTGTGCTCTCTCCCAGTCCCCTGAGTGATGCCATCTTGCCTCATGAGGAGCAACAGCTCAGAGCTTCCACCAAGTTCTTGCCACTTGGAGCAAAGGGACTCACACAAGGCAGCAATTTCTACATCCCCCTGAGTCAGAAGCACAGCTCCCCATACCCCAATCCTACCGACACCCTGTAGAGCACCTCTGTGTAAGGTGGGCCAAGTTTGGGAGAACGGGTCAGAAGCCAGAGAGATGTCAGGGGTGGGGAGCTCGTTGGTTGATTTGGGGCTTGCATTGCTTTTGCAGTGCTCAAAACAGACTGCCAGGATCACTGTAGAAATGAGCAGTGAACATTCAGAAGCCTCATATTCCTAGCGATGGGGACTCAACTCCACTTGCAAAAAATATATCCAGGATCAATATTCAGTGGCATGAAAGCAGTGCAGTGAGACAGAAGCTGTCAAAGATAACCTCAGCAGCTGTGCAATAAATGGTCTGCTGTAGAGCTTAGCCCCAGTGCTCCACTGCAATAAGAGTGGGTGATCTACAGACCCGCAACAGCAAGAAAGTGTCTAGGTATTTCTTGAAAACAGGTTTTACCCAAATAGGCACAAAAAGAGAGAATGTGAAGAATCACATTTTCCATATGAGAAAAGCTGCACCCATTTAACAGCTTTAAGATGTATTTTACTGATATCTGCTGTGTTAGTAAAAGTGACTGAAGGTGTTTTGTTTTCAATGTATTTACAGAATGATACAAGAGACTGGAGTAATTCCTTAGGTGATATACTTAAATTACATTATATATTTTATTGATCATCCACATCAGTTATTCATAAATGACATTTTTTCACAGACAATTGTTTGACAGTTCATGCTATGCCTAATGTCACTGTCTCTTACAGTTTTTTGCTGACATTGTGGAGTGCAAAGAGGCATGTACAGTAACAGCTACGTCAGAATAAATTTGTTGTTTCTGGGATTGTTTTCTCTTTTTTTTTTGTCAGTGATTTCTTAAGATGTCCTAAGCAAAGAGTTGGAACATGTGAGAAAGAACAGCTTGATTGAGGATAAATAGCAGCCTAGGCAGCAAAGAGTGATATAAGGAGGAAAAGAGTCTGTAGGGACCAGCTCAGATAAATACTGGAGAAGACATGGTAGAATGACAGGAGTTGTTACCTACTGGGATAGAGATTTTGGCGAGTAATCCAGAACTAAAAGGAGGACAAAACTCCTTAGCAGAGAGAATTCACTTTTAAATATAACAATATACTTAAGAAAAAGTTATGTTCCATGGAAAATTTGGAAAACGTATTAATAGGTGGAATTGTTGTGGTAGTTTAACCCTGGTTGGATGACAAATGCCTACTAAATTAATTCTATCACTCCTTCCTCAGCTCTGGAAAATGCAGAGAAAATAAAATGAGAGGTTCATGATTCGAGATTAGTATAGGGAGAGATCACAAACACTCACAGGCAAAATAGACTCGACTTGGAGAAATTAATTGAATTTATTACCAATCAAAACCAGAGCAGGATAATGAGAAGTAAAACAAGTCTTAAAAACACCTTTGCCCCAGCTCAGGGAGAAGGGCAATAAGGCTCATGGTCAGTTCATCACATGGTTCTGCTGCTGCAGAGAGAAGTCTTTTCCGTGCTCCCCTGTGGGGTCCCTCACACAGGAGACAATCCTCCACGAACTTCTCCAGTGTGAGTCCTTCCCATGGCCTACAGTTTTTTATTAACTGCTCCAGCACTGTCCCTTCCACAGGATGCAGTCCTTCCTTCAGGCACAGGCTGCTCCAGCACAGGTCCCCTACATGGTCACAAGCCCAGGCAGCAAACCTGCTCTAGAGTGGGCTCCTCTCTTCATGGGTCTACAGGTCCTGCCAGGAGTCTGCTCCGGTCTGGGCTTCCCATGGGGTCACAACCTTCATTTGAACAACCACCTAGTTCCGAGTGGGCCTCCTCCATCGGCTGCAGGTGGATCTCAGCTCTCCTCTGGACCTCCATGGGCTGCAAGGTGACAGCCTGCTCACCATGGTCTGCACCACAGCCTGCAGGTGGATCGTTGCTTTGGCACCTGAAGCACCTCCTCCCCTCATTCTTCACTGACCTTGGTGTCTGGATTGTGGTTTCTGTCATTTATTCTCATTCTGCACTCCTCTGGCCTCAATTACTTCTGTGAAATAACTTTATTCCGTTCTCAAATACATTACCACAGCATTGTTGCTATCATTCCTGATTGGCTCATCCTTCAGCAGCAGCAGATCCATCCTGGAGCTGGCTGGCAGTGGCTCTCTCAGATATGGGAGAAGCTTCTGAGAGCTTTTTAGTGAAGTCACCCCTATAGGGCCCCCCCAGGCCCCCCACCAAGACCTTGCCATGCAAACCCAATTCAATTATTCAGCTGGGGAAAATGTTGCATTTAAAAAGTGTCAGTTTATGGTGATTTTTTACAATGTTTTTTTCTTATTAATTTGATAAGGAAATTTCTCATTTACTTCTGAATATCCCTCAATCAGAGATTAGTTAGCATCACTACCTATCCCAAAACTGCAAACACTGTAGTCATTATAACCCATACCCAGCATCAGTATGCCAAATAACCCAGCAATTACTGCTGAGTAGGATCAACAATTTTCCCCATGAAAAGTGTGGTGCCAGTTTGTTTGTCAGAGATGACAATAAGGAAGGGCTTGTTGAATTTGATGGTACGAGAAATAAAGGAAACTCTGGTGAAAATTATGGCAGTGGCTCCTGCAGCTTCAGTTCCAGCCTCATCAACTTCCAGCAAGGCCTTGTGAATTGCCTGCATAGAATAGGAGAAAACACTGTGGTTTATATATGGGACAGGAAGCAGGAGTAAAATAAATTTTCTTATGGAACATTAGGAGAAGAAAGGAGTTATAAATCCAGTGGATGAAACTTTATTTTATGATAAACAACATTTTGAAACAAGAGTATTTTCTATACCAGGACTGAGCAAGAAGGGCCAAAAATTAGCATAGACACACTGAAATGCATTTTCACCAGTGCTGAATAGAATGGGATGAAAATACCCCATACAAGCTAGTTTATTTTCTTAGATGGTTTGGACTTCTACTAGCAACACTTTCTCATATTTCAAGGTTAATTAAAATCTGCTGTTTAAATGCTAATATAGGGCAGTATTTGGCATTTTTAGCATTAAATCATAGCTCAAAGTGACATAGTCAAATTCTGCTACTGCAAACTGGAGATTTCCTGACAACTTTGGGAATATTAAAAATCGAGGTATTAATCAACACGAATATCATAATGAACTCCTCATTTGTACTTTACTTGACACAACTTCATGTAAACTATTATATTCTAGTACCAATAAGTTATTTAAAATGTTGCCCAATTTTTCTATGTATTTAATATCCAGCTTTTTAATAACAGCATTAAAGTAATAAAAAAGTGAGCTGGCAGATTCTTTCTGTAAAAAAGCACAACTACTGAGCTAGCCTCTACATGCCATGGTGAGTTTTACTTAAGAACTTCAGTAATATAAAGTAGGAAATAGTCTTTAAAAATCCCAGACACAACTGAACAAAACAACCAACCACCATCCCATCACCTGCTTGGTCTACTTACTTGTGAAACCTGGAGATCATGATTGCCACTAATTCCAGACAGATCAGCATTACCTGAGAACACTTCAGTAATGCCCATTTGCTCAAACAGGGTTTTAACATCGTAAGACCCACTAATAGAAAACTTTGGTAACTGCAGATTTAATCTCCTGTTGATCAAAGAAAACAAAAGAGCAGTGAGCCCTTGCATCCTTGTTTCAACCAGCAGGGTGGATAGTATGCAACTCAGCAACACTGGAAAGCATTCTTTTGATTGCAAATTTGTTTGATGGTAGTCTCTGTATTCCTTGAGCAATTTTGGCATCCTTAGAGATGCACCATCTTCTTGTATCTACATTCTCTATTGGATTTTGGGAAAAGAAAAAAATTCTTCATTGTAGCTCTTTCATCCCAGTACCAAATGTGCAGCTAGTAGAGTTTTTTGGCTAAAGGGTTACAGAGAGTAAGCAGACTTAAGTGGAAAGCCTAAAGTAAGGGAAGAGGAGGATAAAATCTAAGACATGGTGACACCATGAAAGAAGAGGTAAGGAGTCAAAAAGTAGCCAAGCAAATTTCGAGGCAGCTGTTACAATGCTGTGACCCTTTCTGTCAGGTCACAGAGCCTGCAGTTTCTTAGTGATTATGTTCTGCTCTGACTCATTTGGGGAATTGCTTAAAACTTCCTTTTATGAAATCAGGGCATTATGTCCTATAGGAGGTGATCGGAAATTGGCATTTTCTCTTAAAAACAATGATGTATCCTCAAATATAGCAATCCATACACTTAGAGTTACCTGGTCACAAGTCTGCTATCCCATTTACAAACAGTTTCCTTGGAGAGAGCATCTTCCACTTGCTTCATCTTCCCATCATCAGGCAGAATAAGCAATGCTCTTGCAGTGCCCTGGTAAGGCAGCTCTACCACCACACATGAGAGATCCTGGTCGTAGTAAATGTTTGAGATACCATCACGCTGCATCATGTTGACTCTAACAGATGCATTTGTGTTCACAAAAAAATCATCTTCATATGTACGCAGAGGATCAAAAGACTTTTCCCAGGCAGCTAATGGGGAAAAAGAGATGTTGTTGTACTCAAATGTCAAGATCATAAAGAATGGCTCATCTAAATTAGATCAGCTTTAACGTAGGACACTGGAGATATATTGATGGGAGAAGAGGCTCACTAAATCACTTCGACCTCCTCCATAACACACAATAAAGCATTTTAGCTGTGCAGTAAGCTCATCATATTTCATGTGAGCATGCCATGTCTTGCGGAAGAACAACCAAAGGCTGATGACCAGTTGAGAGTCCTTCCTCCACTGTAAGCCTATGGAATGCCTTTCATGCCATTTAAAAGCGATCATTTAAGCATTCAGTCACAGGACCTTCTTATGCCTTTTCTGTTAGGCCATACCCCATGCAAGCTGACTGCACTCAGCCTGGTATGGAATTCATCACCAATTAAAGAGTCCTAGCATTTGAGGAAGGCTCCAGAAACACAGGCCACCAAGATGCTTTGTCCTAAGTTTTCATGAAGACCACCTAGTAGATCTACCATAAAACTGGGGTGCCTGTGCAAGGATGTCAGTCCACCAAGTCTGACTGGTGAGACTATGTGGATTCTTGTCTATGAAGATCCACTAGGGTGGAACTTTTCTGTCCACAGCTTTCAGGCAAATTGAGTCAAAACCAAGAAATCAGTATTTCTCAAGTCAGATACTCTGCTTTTGGCCAGATCTAATCTTTACTGGAAAGGTCCTGCACAGTTTAGCTCTTTCCTAAATCATCACTCTGGTAATAAATCATCAGAAGTTCCCTAAAATTTTTATTTTGTATCAAAACTATCTATTGAAATATTATGTGAAGTATCTTACCTTTAAAGTAAATATAGTTAACAAGAACCAGTACAGTACTTGGATCAAGATGACCTACTAATTCAGGAATTTTCCCCTTGGTTTTCTCCTCTACATATTTATTGATTTGCTTTGTAGTTTCTTCTGGTTTATGAAAATCACTGGAGAAAAAATCTGCATCATAAAATTCTTTGGTATTTTGTAAAAATGACTCCTGTGGTTCATACCCAGCAGCTGTAAAAAGGGCATTCCCTATATTTACTGTGATATTAACATCTGCGCAGTTCAGTACTGACAAAACTTTGTGGAAACTTTCGTGTACGTCATGTATACGAGTCTCAGTCAGGTTGTCAAAGCCCAGTCCTTCAAAAATCTGAGACAGAGTGGTTGATTTAGCACCAACAGCAAGCATGGCAAAGGCAGTGGAGATGCTCATGGGAGAAAAGAAAACATTTTTATCAGTTTCTTTTGATGAAGCCTGCTTGTAAAATCTAAATACAAAATCTGCATAGTTAGAGCCTTTCTTGTCACAACTATATGTTAATAAATTTTCTCTTCCATCCTTCAGGTTAGTATTGTTGACTTCATGGCAAATGTCTTCAGGGCAGCAATGGGTTACAGCACAAAGAACAGCAAGGAATAAACACAGGCACAGGAGACACTTCATCTTCTTTTCAAATTATTCTGCCACAAAATAAACAGTCATTAAATGAGCAGATGGTAATAATGTGCTTGGTAGTAAGGAATAATGAATAGTTTGTTAGCATAAATGTTGCATAGTTCAATTGTAAATATCTAACATAGCATGCTTAAAGTTCTCATGGGCACAATGTCAAATTTATTTAACAAATTCAAATAGGTTATAGACTAAAATGTCAGGCACAATAAAGTCAAAATATTCCATGGTAACTGCTCTGAAAAATCAATAATTTTTTCCACTGGCAATGGAATTATAAAGCTACAGTCCATAATAATCTTTGTTAATAATGACATTATCTTCCCAAAACACTGTCTCCTAAAGGTTATATCTAAACAAACAAGTTATTACAAGGTAAGACAGGGTGTGGGTTTCAAAGACATCAAATACTCCACAGCATCTGCCCAAAAGTAGATTGATAAATGTGAGGAAATGTGAAGCAGCTTACTACTCACTGGGACTGAATAAACTCCTTCGCTTTCCTCAGGGCAGCAGTACATGGAAAGAGAGCTATCATGGACTATCCTCTGTTTTTTAAATTCACACCCCTGTTTACTTCGTGGTTATGTACTCACAAGGCCAGTTACTGACCACAACTGATAAGTGGAGGAAGAAGGTCATCTATGTGAACTTCAAGCAAAAGCCTGGAGCACCCTGTGCCCTGACACCAGTGCACAGAGGTGGGCACAAGGACATGTGGCAAGCAGCAGGTTTGCATCAAATAAAGAGGTGAATGTTTGGAATGAAGGAATCCTCCTTTTGGGGGAGCTGCAACGAGTGTTTGGAATTTCTTAAATGGTGGTTTGCCCCTCACCATGGGTTAACCTTCATGGAATCTGGGTCAAAGAGGAAGAGGAGCACTCATCCCATTTGGATATCAAAGGACACAGATTAATTCCTTTGGAGATTACAAGTTTCTTCATTATGCTTGTTCTCCTAAAGCTGACACGATATACTTCACATGAGTCGCCTGCTCTCCCCACGAGCTGGAACAAGACTCTGGTTTATTGAGTTCAGTTCCCTGCAGCTCTGGGGAGGCACCCCATATAAACCCTCTTCAGAACTGTAACAAGCTGTTGATGAAAATAAGCTTTTTACCCTCACATATTGAGCATGAAAACATTTCTAGAACTTTTCTACTGTCATGGGTTCTCTTCTGTTTTCCAGCCAATACAGCCTGTTTGTATCCTTTTCTTTCAGGAGTGTATTTTCCCATGTCCATGGTAAAGTTCTCTTGGTCCTACATTAATTCCTAGATGTGAAAGATGCGTGTATATCTTATGTAAAGATTTAGAGTTTCTGATGGCAGCCCAAGTTCAAGGATCCTGGGTGATTAACCAGTAGTTTTATTTCTGTATTGATGGTCTTTCTTGTTTTCATAGCAAACATATATATAGATGTGTGTTCTCATATTTGCTAGGATCTGAGTGTACTCTCTGCCTGCGCCAGAGCAGGGCCAGCCAGGACCCATTGCAGTGACCACAGTAACAAGTGGTAGCACTAGATTTGAATCTCCTTAAAACAAAAGATGGAGCATGGCCCTAGATGTGAATATGCTTCAACTATTTGCAACCATTATGTACTGTGGAAAAAAGAAGAAATAATATAGTATGAAAGGTATTTCAAAAGTATTTCTTGTTTAATATGTCACAGTCTGATTTTCTGTAGTTATTTGAGGTATTGGACACTTAAATGAGAAAGAAAAAAATAATTCTACTTCCTATGTCCATACAGAGTTTAGCCTAAATTCTAAAGAATTTCTGAAGCAAAGAGTGTGGTTTGTTGGTTTGGTTTTTTTCTGCAGCAAACTTATATTAGGCATGGCTCTGTTTTTAACTTCTGCTGTAACAGATCAGTTAAAAAACTTCTGGTATCATAACTTTCTACAGAAATCTAAAATAAGTACTTCTACCAAAAGCTGGAACACACTGAATATTTTCATCAAGTTTTCCTCGTGTACTTTCCCTTTTAGAGGTTAAAATCACGCTGATTTCAACATTTTGAGATTAGAAAATTTCTGACACCAATATTTTTTTAACATTTCAAAGCTGAAGAAATTGTAAAGGCTTTCTATGGAAATTGGAAATTCAAAAATAATTCTCTTCCAGACCACATATTAGTTTGTCTATGGGAGTAAAAGAGACAATTATATTTAAATTGTGGCCTTCCACCCACCCCCTACACTCAACCCAGTCCTAATTAGAGAGCCTGGCCTTAGCAATTCAGTTGTTGCTTTATAAATTAAGTCACCAGAAGAGTTTTTAAATTGGACCTGGTTGTTCAGTCACTAGTGGGATTATACTAATTTGAGTCACTGTGGAGGCTGTTTCCAACCTGAAAGGTGATTACATCAATATTCTGTTTTAACAAGTACTTAATAAGTCCCCAAGACTTCAAAGGGTTTTTTACTTTGATTTCAGTCCAAGCATATTCCCCCAGAACAGCAGGTCTCACTGGTCCCTTGCATGTCTGCTTGGTTAATATTTCATTGCCACATCCACACAAATCACAAAGAGACAAATGAAATTAACCTAATATTAAAATTCCATTGACTGCAGAAAACATAATTTCCAACTCTCTAAAAAAATGCATGTTTCATACTTACAAAATCAGAAGCCCCGTTGCATTCAGCAGACCATGCTGTTCCCCACACGGTTACTTATACTGCTTCATCATCTTCTGCTGAATTAGAGATGTTAAACATTACACAGACCAGATAAAAATTAGAGCCAACCGAAAAAAAGGAGGAAGCAAAGCAAATATTGATGAAACAGGGTTCGCAAGGATCATCTCTGTTATTCAGCCAAAGAAGCTGACAATCTTCAGCCATCTCGGTAAGTAGCTGTGACATCCTCTCTGTTGCCTCTGACCACACAGAGGAGCTTTGTGCAAATGTTGTGGGATTAGGATCCTATTGGAAACCAGGAGGTTGTGCACTAGAAACAGGTGCTAACTCTTGGTGCCAGAAGTCAGACTTTCTGTGTTGTGATGAAGCACACACGGAGCTGACAGCCACGTATCGCATCAGCTTGGTGCTCTTCCAAAATCTATCCAGAGACAAATCTTCTGCACGATCCTCAGCCTGTATATGGATGACAAAGGAATTGCCTGCACCTTCTCGCTCTCTAGCTTAACACCACTGGGGCGGTTTGTGGTAGACATGTTTCCATGATAGGTTTCCCACCCTGGCTGATGTGGTCCCTTCATCTATCTCAGGTCTGTGTGCATCTCAGTTACTGCCTTGGGCAGGTGTGGGAATACAAGTAGCAGGCTGTCTACTCCCACATGTTGGCATACTGCATGCGTGCACCCACTTCTCATTCTTCTTGCCCTCTCACACACTTTTAAATTGTTCGAATGAAAACAAGTGCTGTTTGTTTCCATTAACTTTTCCCAATAGGAATGAAATGCTGATGAATCAAGATGACTGAATTTTTCCGGTTAACAACAAAGACCATGATTGCATGGTAACATAAAATACATTTCCCCATTTGTGATGACTCTTTTCTTTGTACTTGTTTACTCACATGTGTAATTTTGTCGTTACAAACATAGATAAACATGGAGACAGAACATAGATAAACATTGTCTGGACACTCCCCTTCTTTGTTTTCCTCTATATTTCTTCCCCTCTCCCCCCTCCTCTCTTCCCTTTTTACTTGCTCCTTCTAACTCTGGCTGTAAAGGTCACAAACACAGAGATTATTTTACTCATCAAAGCCCAGGTGAATAACAGGTCATGGTGGTCAAGGGCGAAGTGTGTTACAAAATGGTTATAAGCCTCTTGTTTTCTCTTTCATTTGTGATGCCTTGTAATTACTGTTTTGTTTTTAATAATGTTAAGCTAAACTTTAACAAGGCATTTCCTTACCATTTCATTATAGCAGCAGAAGTAAGGTACTACAGCAGCTTGAAACTAAAATGATTAGCAGACAGATGTACGCATGCCAGGTTAGCACGCACTGCCACGAGCCATTAGAGTCCTGCCTCCCTGCTGACCACAGTTTCAACTCTAAGGTATGAAACCATGTTAACCAGCTTCATACTGATCATTTATCTAATGAACTAGATCTTTTGCTCTACTGTTTATTTTTTATAGGAATAAAAGTACAGAACACAGAAATAACGAAACAGATGTGCTTTATTCCTTCTGATAATTAAAACCACAAAAAAGTCTACATTGCCTGAGTCCATATTACTGTTGTATAGTTCATGTAGGTCAGTTTCTATACCACACCCCAGCCCACATTTTGATGTCTTTAGAAGAAATAGAGCCATATATTAGTTTCATATATTTACTAATACCTTGCAAACATCTTCATGACAGTTTGTTTTGTTTTGAATGGAACATTCCGAAACAGGTTTAAAGAGTTCTTAACTAACAAGTGACTGAGATATTCAATGGCAAGAGAAGCACTCAACTTGTCCAGTGTTCTTGTTATGCTTCTATACCTTAGGTAAGGAAATTAGAGTTTTTGTGTCAATTTATCGACAATAAAACTTCTGGGATTATGGCTCACAAATACATGTTACTTCAAATATCAAAAAAATTTATACCTATAAATCTATTATGTCATAACTTACACAAAGATGTTTTAATGTGAAGAATATAGACCACAAGCATATTGACAGAGCAGCAATATTAAGGAAATGGAATATGGAATTAGGAAGGAAATGGACATTGCCTTCTCCTCCATTTCCTTGCTGATGGTCTTGAGTTATGTAATAGTCTTTGGGAAGGATTGGGCACTCAGAGTGCAGGAAAATTTCTAAGATTGGAGATGTATGCATGTCTGATGAACTCTGGTTTTTTTCCTAGTCTGGATGAGGTATATAATGAAGAATAAAGGCACAATCTGTTCATTGTGGTCATGCCATGCTTTCAATACTTCTTGGAGTAAAGACAGAAAGACAAAATTCAGTAGTTTAGAAAGGGACTGTGAAATTAGGATGAAATATAGTCTATATATGGTGAAGAAAACTTGCACAAGGAGGGGTAAGTTCCACGCACAGAACATTTTTCATTTGAATTAGCATCATTCATAAGAACTAAGTAGAGAACAGGGACGAGAGTTTAAAAACATAACCAATGGCAATGATCAGTGGTGAACACTCATCATAATTTTTCAGTTGGTAAACCAATTCCAGTTGCAAATTATGCACTAAATGCAGCAGGTGTGTTACATGTATAGTGCACTGATAACAACAACTGAATCCCCTATTGCTGCCTTGGTGTGTGCAGATTGGCAGGTATGACAGGAACCACAGTCTCCTGTGAAAGGGGCAGGAGAGTAGGCAGGTTGCTCTAACATTATAAACATTTTTTTAGGCCCAAGAATCTTTAAAAAGAAGGGTGATTTTTCATTATTTTTACATGTAACAACTTTACCATAGATTTTCTTTTCAGACCCGAATATTTCTGTAACACCAATATCAGTAATGAAAGAGCTACCAAGATTTTAATATCTGTGTGACTTCCATTGGGGATATGGTGAAAGAATAGTATGCGCTCTGTTATCTTTTCTTTCTAACTGCCAAAATAGATGACAAAATAATCATATTGAACATAAAGATCTCCAATAATATCTTTCATTGGCCCAGTACTGCTCAGGATACTGGAAGGATTTCAGATTGGGATGGACCACCTGAAGAGAGAACTGCTGAAAATTCAGGATAGATGGTATCTCTATTGAGCAGCTCAGTTTTGGCCTTGGGAACATCACTAACATTAATAGGCTTCAGTTTTCTCATCTGTGAAATAAAAATTACACATTTAACTTCCTCACTGAGACTAGATGATGTGAAAATAAAAAATTACTTTCAAAAGTCTTGAGCATTACTTTAGTTCTTTATTGAGCTTAACGAAGATAGGATCATTTTTATCAGTTTTATTCCATGACACTTCACTTGATAACAGTGATACACAATTTGAAAATCTGTGGTCTGCAGGATGCAGCTTTATACATCTTCAAAGCGAAATTTGAAAGTTTCCTCAATTGCAAACTTCCATAAAAAGTCATCTGGACTTTACAGAAAGTGTCTTCTTTCCTGGTATGCTTAGCACTTGTATTTGAGGGGTGGTAGTTATGAGGTACATTACAGCATGGGCATGGGTGATTAAGCACACCCAAGTATTGCAGGTATTAATAACCTGTATGCACCACACGACACTGCACAAGACAATCCTTTTACCAGACATTTTTCTTTCATGCCTAGAAAATGCAAATATCCGTTGCCAGCACTTACAGCACAAGAATCTTATACAGGAAAATAGAGAAGGATGAGACCATTGTGCTTACTGAATTTTTTTTTTTTATTTGTCTTTCACTTTGACCCAAGCCTCATGCCAGCAGGGATTGTTTCACCTGAACAGCTTCATCTATTGCCCATCCAGTATTGTGCTTTTAAAATCATATTATTTACCTATGGTAAGGCACCAAACTCCTGCTCTGATTATGTAAGCTAAGAGAGGAAGGATGGTGAGTCTTAGTGGGTAACTATAAGCAGCCAAGAAGCTAAGTTTCTACAACACAAATCTGTGACTGACCTGGGAAGGGAAGCAGAAACTCCCAAGTCCCAACCCAATGCTTTGTAACTACTGGTCTGTCCTTCTTTCCTAATAATGTTCTTGCATTAAAGAAAGAAAAGAATTAATCAATTAATTATGGGTTTCCAACAGCAATATAGTACTTAAAATTTTAATAAATGTGTGCCTATACAATATGAAAATATAGTTAACAAGAACCATCCCAATGAGTAATTCAAGACTTAAGCAACTAACATTATTCTGAAAGCCTTCATTAAAAAGTTCTTTTTCACCTTCCCATTTGGTCCACTGACCCTGCTATCTGGGACCATCTCATCTGAATTGCTTTCTTTACCTCCTGTGTACTCCTGAGTGATACTGAATCAAATGTCTACCTTTAATCACGCAGCTGATCAAGTAAAGTTGGTCAAAGTGGATCAAAGTAAACAGTACTGACATTATTCTGTGACTCAGAAGTTCAGCTGTCCAAGCACACCATATGGATTTTGGCTAATGCTCAAAGAAAGGACACAGAAAGTGGTCTTGCAAGCCACAGAGTTAATTTACCATGTTTATTACACCTTGTCAGTCTCCCTCAGACTCATACTGAACAGTTCTGTTGAAAATGAGGGTACAAACACAGGAATGCACCAGGGAACAAGTGCAGAAGGGAACCAGGTTTCAATTTTATTTTGAATGGATATAGACTAGATTAAATTTTGCTGTGGGCACTGCTTTTAACCATACTGGGAGAAGATTTAGACCAACACCACAAAGTTTTTAAAAATCCTACTCTAGATCAATATACAGACAAATTAAACAAAGCCATTTTTCTATGTAATCAACTATTACACAAGCATCTCAAACCTGTCACTTTTAAAAGCAAAACTGTTGGAATTGTGACAAAATTTCCCTAATCCAAACTTGGTGATACCCTGTCTAGTGTTGTCTCCTACATACTGATATCCCCTCTGACATTTTTTTTCTGCCTTTCCTCACATCACACACAGTCACTTGCAGACCACTCTCATCTTGGCACACCATTCCTCTACCCCTGCTTCCTCCACTATCTTGGAGAGCAATGGCAAATAGAGCCTGTTGAAGAATTATATAGGAAGGTATTCCCAAAGGAGCCACAGCAAGACCCTTCCTTGAAACTTAACCTCTGGGGATGAGGGAAAGCCCAGACTGATTTTCACAGAATATCCAGGTGTCTTCTTGCATAGAGCAGCACAGCATTATGGCACGTCTAGGGCTGGGGTCAGCAGGAACGGGGTCAGCTGTAGAGAGCAAAAAGGTTAATCAGGTCACAAGGGCTTCTAGGTGACGATGTCCTGCTCTTAGGTTCATTGATCAGCCAGTGAGAGTATTTTATTTTTCTTGATGATGCAATGTTTTTTAATTAATGCCTTTGGTAGAACTTAGGTGGGTGGAGATTATGAAAACCAGTTTGAACTGGTCTCTGGCCTTTGTGAATGCTCCGACTCTCATACTAATGATGATTGAATTAATCTCTTAACAAACACGTTTGTTTTTCTAATTCGCCTCCACACACTTAATTACTATAGCTCCAAACCCAACACCCAAATATTACAGCAGAGATGGCACTTAGTCTTCCCTGATCTCCGGAAATCTCTGAACTATTGGGATCCTTCCTGAAGTAATTTCTGAAGCACAGTGAATAAGGTCTTCTTACCAGAAACAGAATCCTGGAAGCCAAGACTATGCCTAAAAGGAATCACTGTCTACAAAGCAGGATATTTTTTAGTGGCATGTTCTAAACATACTTCTGTTCACAGTTTAGTGTAAAAGTAATTATTTTTACTTCTTCTCTATAGGCATTCAGTGGCCAGCCAAAGCTAAGAAGTCCCTAAATCCTTTGAGCTGGAGGCTCCTGCTTATCTTTGATGGAAGTAGGGTTATACCCAAGCTATAACTTCAGTGTTCTATTACTTACAACCTACTTCACAAATGCTCAACATTTTTCCCACACCTGAGAAACTTCCCTAGATTGCACAAGTATCCAGATTCTTCCTGTAGCTCTTAATGTTTCACTCAAAAATCTTTTCACATAAAAATTTATTGGAAGTTGTCTGAGAGAGAAATTTCCATGTAAGAAAGCAGAGTCCGAGAAACTTTAACATTTTCATGAATATTGACTTTGTCAACATTTTGAAAGAGAAATTATGAAAATGTTCCATGCTAATTTTTATTTTATAAGATAATATGAAGTGATAAATTTTTCTACTATTTAACAATAGCATGGAAAACAAAATTCAAAACAATTTTTAGGCAATTTGCTGAATATTTAAATTTTTGTCACAGCTTGTGAAAAATTCAATGTATTGAAATTTCTCTTGGGAGAGAAAGGTAATTTGTTTTATGTGAAGCTAATACAAATAAAGGATAATGAACATTACTTGAAGGCAAGTGTAGAAAAGGCTGACTGAAAAGAAAACAATTGTTTACGAGAAAGTTTCAATTGTGCAAGCAATTCTTTAAGTCAGAATGGAAAATCCTCTGCATCAATTGTAAAGAACCTGAGGATGTCATTATTTTGCCACTGATAGTTTTATTCTAATTTGCCTTTTTTTGTGAGCTAAAACCAGATTTATCATATACTCTAAGGTAATAGATGTTGAGGAAAACCAGTTTAGAACTGGTATACTGAGAGCTAATTCACATTAAAAATTAATTTTATTCAAGTTTGCTATGAATCTGATGGGAAAAACTGATTACTATTGAGATATTCCCATTTAAAAAAATATAAATAAATTTGATGGAGGAATGAAAGAACAAAACCCAGAAACACAAAATGAGAGAGATGAGATCTGGTTAGAATCTTTGTGAAGGTTCACTGGTAAATAGCAAGGCATTCATGTGATTGTAAGAAGTATAATTAATGGTTGCAAAAAGAACAAAACTGCAAATATGAAGGCAAACGTAAATTCACCTACTTCAACCATTCAAAGTGATAAAAAGACCCTTTTAAACTCCCAGAAAAACCCACGCTTCTTTTTTTTTATAATGAATGCTCCTATACTAATGAGTCATATAAATTGGCTTAGATTTTTTAACAATTTCCCACTGAACCATTGAGCTGATAGAAGTGTTGCTGTTAATGGAGGAAATAAAAATGCCCTAAGAGGTCTTGGACACCCTTGGGCACAGCAAGATGAAACAAACACCCAGGCTTTGGCAGTAAGTAGGGGCTATATATACAGAGTAGAATACATAGATAGTGTATATATACACAAGCTTTCTCTCTTTCCCTTTCTTCATATCTCCCACTGTTTGGTTTCCTTTTTCCTTTTTGCTGAGCATAGAAATTATATATACAGTGGTCTATCCAGCATCACTGCAAAATCTCTGTCCTGAATGGCAATTACTAACCTGAGACCATCATGCCAAATATAAACCAAGGGCTTTTCGCCTTGTGTTCTTTGCCTTGTATTTAGTGGCAGTGATTCTCCTCTGATCAGCTGGCAACTGAGTACTGTGAGATCCTTCCCAATGAACAAAGTGAAACCACCAAATGTGTCATGTCACAGTTTATTAAAGTCCCACATCATCTCTGACTTCTCTTAATAATGCACACCTGAACTCAATGCTTATAAACGGTATTCTCTCCCTACTAGTGTGTGATTAGGTTTAGGTCCTGCCCTGAGGAATTTTATACGTTTTCAGAAATACGTAGCATATACCAACCAAACAATTACAATATATGGACATATCAACTCTTCAAAGAATTCTTTGGCAAACAATTCTGGCTACTGCTGTAAAAGACAATCAAATGTTTCTATAAACACATTAGCAATAAGAAGCTAAAGAGAATCGCCATCCTTAACTGGATGCAAGAAGGAAGATTGTGACAAAGAATGAGGAAAACGCTGAGATTCCCAGTGCCTTCTTTGCCACAGTTGTTAATAATAAGACCAGTTGTTCGCAGGGCACCTGAAACCTGAGCTGCAAGACAGGCACACGGGGAAGAGTGAAAACCCCATAAACCAAGGGAAAATGGTCAGCAACCTCTTGCATCACTTAGACACACACAAGGGTACTGAGGGAGCTGGTGGAAGCGCTCACCAAACCACTTTCAATCATTTATCAGCAGTTCCGGCTCACCAGGGAGCTCCCAGGCAAATGGAGTTGGCAAATGGGCTGCCCATCTAGAGGAAGGGCCAGAAGGAGGATCTGGGGCATTACAGGACACTCAGCCTGACCTCAATGCCAGGGAAGGTTATGGAGCAGATCCTCATGAGTGCCATGACACGGTATGCAGAGGGCAACCGCGTGATCAGGCCCAGTCAGCACAGGTTTATGAAAGGCAGGTGCTGCTTGTACCAACCTGAACTCCTTCTCTGACAAGATGACCAGCTGAGTGAATGAGGAATGGCTATGGATGTTGTGTACCTGGACTTTAGTAAAGCTTTTGATACTACCTCCCAAACCACAAAGTCAAAACAATCATCTGCAATATTACAGAATGGCTGGAAAGCTGCCTGGTGGAAAAGGACCTGGGGGTGCCATTTGACAGCAGCTGGACATGAGCCAGATGTGCCCAGGTGTGTCAGCAATAGTGTGGCCAGCAGGACCAGGGCAGGGATTGTCCCCCTGTACTCAGCACTGGTGAGGCCACATCTCGAATCCTGTGTTCAGTTCTGGACTTCTCATGACAAGAAAGACATTGGAGGGACTGGAGCATGTCCACAGAAAGGCAACAGAGCTGGAGAAGGGTCTGGATAGTCACTTATATGAACAGCAGCTGAAGGACCTGAGGGTGTTTAGCCTGGAGAAAAGTAGGCTAAGGGGGGACCTCATCACTCTCTACAACTCTCTTAAAGGAGATGTGTAGTCAGCTGGGGGTCAGTTTCTTATCCCAAGTTACAAGTGATAGAAGAAGAAATAAGGCCCTGAGTTGTGCCGAAGTGGGAGGAGTCAAATTGAGTATTAGGAAATAATTCTTCATGGATACTGTTGTCAAACATGGGAACAGGCCACCCAGGAAAGTGATTGATTCACCACCCCAGTGGTATTTTGAAGATGTGTGGATGTGGCACTTAGGCACAGGGTTGGACTTGACTGTTCTGGATTTAGGGCTAGAGTTCATCTAAAGGGTTGATCTTCTATCCTAGAAGATTCTATGTTTCTATGACAGTCATGTTTATTATTCAATATTTTGTTATACTTATTACTAGAACTACAAATTCTGCAGTTTCAAAAGTCCTGAAATTGAACAAACTATTCTGACTTCAATTTCTGAAATTTTTCTTCTTAATTCTAGTTTCGTTTTCTGTGTGAATATGCTTTTTTTTTTTCCTTTTCAAGTTAGGCTTTCTTGGATTTACTTCCAAATGCATTGCTGTACATTTTTACAGGAACGCAAGCTTCAAGATCTGGTTATATCAGAAAACTATCTGTGACCGAGGAAAATCTGCAGTGCCTTTAGATTGATGTAGATTACAAATATCTGTAAGAACCTGTTGAAAGTACCCTGTCAAGGTTTGCTATGGATCCAGTGATGTAGGCAAGTTTAGTACATCTAATTTTCAGTTTGGGAGACACTAAATTAATTTTTTCTTGTTGCCTTATTTGAATGCCATAGAGATGAGTTTTTCTTCACTGTGATTTTAATGTGGAAGTGGGTTCCTCTACAGAAAGCTTCTAAGCAATGTTTTTGTTTCCCTGTCCTCATTTATTAAAACCCAAAAACATCTATATCATACTGTTAAAATTCTTAGATATAGATGGCTTGTATTTTGTTTATCGAATAACAGGAACTGCAGCTCAAAAACATGCCAGGACTGATAACACAGCTATTAGAGGGAGTCAGGAGAGAGCTTTTTAGAAGAGAGATGAGAGACACATGGAAGCTATGCGCTTGCTAATGTAGAAGCAGCACACTTTCTCAATAAACATCTTTGCATTAAATGAATGTCCAGCCTTCCCAAAACGTTCTCTGCCTAGTAGAGATAACCTACTATTTATTGCTCAGGTTAAAGGCAGAGGGCCTTCTGAAACTCATTACTGGCATTACTGTGCTTATCTAATGTATATGAGCAGTAAATTAATAATTATTTGTTGACACTTGTCAAAAAAACCTGCTTGAACCATACTTAATTCTTAACTCTGAATTACAGAAGTAAAATAGCAAAATTAGAAACTTTTTTATGTCAGGTTTATTAATTGTTGTTCTACCATAGTACATTTGTCTGCATATTTCAAGGCTGTACAAAGACTGGTGTAAGTGCTTAATACCTATTAACAGACTAACCCACTTTAGTCAATAATTTACCCCTCCTGCAACCAGAGAACGGATATATACCAGGAACATGAGCAAAGAAATAAAATAATAATAGATGTTGTAAAAACTAGAAGAAAAAAATAGACAGGAAAGTGAAAAAGGAAATAAAATAAGCAGGTTCATTATGAATGTGACTGATTATTGTGCCTCTTAATAGTGAAAATAGCTCTTTATAATATTGTGGCTATACTAACCATGAAGCAGATAGAAAAAGAGTACCAATGTCGTATTACCAGACAGTCTGGGAACAGAAGGGGTTATATCAAGAGACATAGCAAGTACCACTGCTGGGGTATGGGTGTTATTGGTAGGGTGCCTGATCCTACAAACAATACTGGAATGGTGCTTGCTGCCATGGGTAATCTCCCAGGTATAGACAGTAGTGGTACAGACACTGGCACCAGGGGAAGTGGCTTGTGCTTCCTGCTGCCTGGGAAGTTCAGGGAGCTCCTTTAGATGCAGGCATAGGCTAGAAGTAGTTTTCCAGTGTTTCAGAATGGTTGGCTCCAGGGCGCCAAAGTGCAGAGATCAGATCTATCTCTCATTTTCTTAGATCAAATTCTTAGTACCTCTAAAGTTTGCCCTGGAATGAGTCTGGATTATAGATTTCATAGAAACAGTAGGCAGGCAGTATATATCTGCGGGGGAAAAACCACCCCTTCTTTGAGACCCCTTTGCAGCAACCAAGCTGGGACAGCAGCTGACAGGCAAGGGTGTAATAGACTCACTGGACAACAATGGTACTATGCAAGGTAATAAGCATTATGCATGATAAGGTCTATGCTAGTTATGAACTTCATGTTGGTAGGAGAATGGACACAAATAGGAAAGTGACATAACTCGTACCTATTTGTCAGTCATCATAAAAAAATTAGGAGAGAAGGCAGCCATGAGGGAAGAAGCAGACATACACAACCCTCTCCACCCACATGCTCCTCACCTTCCCTGCTAGAAGATGTATCTATGCTGTCAGTATCATACAGGCCTGTTTTGTCCCAGAGCTAATGACAGTTCTGCATGAATGCAACCTTCTTTAAAAAAAAAAACAAAAAACCAAAAAAGAAGCAAGGCCCAAACAACCATGCAACTATGACAACTTAAATTGATGAAGAGTCTCATCTACAAAAAACAGCGAATAACATCAGTTAAGAGGTAGAGAGCCCCTCTGTAGCCATGCCATACTCATCAGGTCTAATACTTGATCTAAGAGTGGTCATCACCACATATCTAATTTGTACATTAACTTATTCTTTTTTCAGAGGATTCACAATTTTTCCCATGAAGAGTATAGTGTTCTCCATAGTTATGACCATTAGGAAGGGCCTGTTGAATGTAATGGTAACTGGAACGGACATGGGCACCATTTCCATGCCTGTGGCAGCTGCTGCTTCCGTGCCAGTCTCATCCACCTTTACCACAGCCTTATGAATAGCCTGTGAAGAAACAGACATTTTAGAAGTCAAGGGGGTACAAAACTAGTCACCTAAACAAGAATAGGAGTTAAAAGGGCCTGAAGAAGTTACTGGTAAGAAACAAAGGTCAGATGGACAGGTGTGAGTCCACTGCTCAAAGACAGCAAAGGTAGGAAAAAAAATAAAAATCAGCAAGCTACATGCAGTACAGCTTTCTAGCCCCAGAGAGGAAAAGTTACTCTTCACTGGGGGCATGTCCCTGCTAGTGAAAACCTTTGCTTTGTTTCTTTTCCTATTCCTTACATCCACTCATGGAGATCTGTACAGTTAGACCAAATGCTAAGAGAGTAAGACCATATTTAACTGTGTATTAGAAGTTCATATGGTTGAAGAAAAACATGCAGATTAGCACAATGAATAGAAATCTGAAGTTACGTTTTCTATGTTCCTTCATGTTTTGGGATAAATGGGAGCAAAGGTGAAGGGTTAGATATGGAGGGTTAAAGCACAGAAACACAAAAGTTTGACCTTGCAAAATCAAGACACTGACAGATCCTGATTCACTAATGTCCACCTGAGGTCATGAGGGTAGTTGTTTTCTTCATTAGATAATTAAGTTTGCCCTGATTGTCAGCTTTAAACTCTAGGTTTACTGAAGCATGACCTATCTGTAGCTTTTGCCTGAGCTTGGAAGTCATTGTTCATATTCTTGAAGCCAAATGTTTGTAATAAATGCATTTTAATTTCCCCCAAACAGTTTAAAAGCAAGCAGTGGTTTTCCTCTTCCCTCTCCTCCATAAAATACAAGCAGTGATACATCCTACAGCTCCCTATTTGCCCACTAGCAGGCTAAAGGCAGACACAAACAGAAGCAGCCAGTACTGACTGTAAACAACATGCTGCAAGGGGGTACCCAGGTGGGGATAGATGATGATTTGGTCATGTCTGTTTTATAAAGCTGCCCCATGCAGGTCAAAATAGCCTTCTAGATTAAAAATTTACAGAGTTGTAACTTGCTCCAACCCAATTGCTCATACAGTGCAACTAACATGGACAAAATACTCTGTATGCCATCAGCTGCCTTTTCATGTGAAGTAAAGCCTTTTTACATGAGTTTTGCACCATGAATAGTTGTGCAGAAAGTGAAGCAAGTATCAGTAACCATGGGCCCATAAAACAAAAAGCAATATGACTTACCTGGGAAATTCTGTGCTGGGGCTGCCCAGTGATCCCAGAGAGGTCAGCCTTATCAGTGAATAGATCCATGATGCCCATTTTATATAAGATATCTTTTAGGTTATATGTCCCATAAAGCGTGAATTTTGGAAGATACAAATTTACTGAGCTGCCAGAAAAGAAGTGCAAGAATATGGTGAAACATTTGATCAGTTATCGCAGAATGATATAGACTCATAAGAGAAAAACTGATTTTGCTTTCTCCCTAAAGACATTTCGCCTGCAGCCTCTCTCTAGCCTACACAGGAGATGAAAATTTTCTGAAATTAGTGATCTCTTGTGCAATTCGCTGGAAGCACCTTCATCATGAGCCATTACTGAGGATGCAGATGATTCACCTTGTGAAAAAGAGATTCCTCTAAGTGTCTCAAGCTGAGCACAATAAAAAGTCCAACACATTCAAGTTAACTGGTTAGTTTTGGGGAAGAAAAACTAGCCTTGTGTATTTATCATATAAACAGGACAGACAAAACAGAACTATATCCACTGAAGAAGCAGGACCTCAGTAAGCAGTGATAGAAGGCATGGCAAAATAAAAGATAAAAGCAAATTTACAGAATATATTTAGTCAATAGATAATTGTTTTTCTGTGTCAAGCCCAGTGTCTGACTTACTCAATTTTAAGTGACTAGGTTGCTGCTTTCCATGAATTAACCAAAGCTCTATGTTTCTGACTCATTTCTACCTTGTTTTTCCCCTAAGTGGCTTGCAATTACTTTTCAAAGGTTAAGCCCAACATCTACAGCTAGAAGCAACATAATGAGACAGAGATTAGTGATAGTACTGACATTAGGTACTGTTTTCTGGTGAGAAACCAGGACAGTTCTCCAGGGCTTTAGGTCAAGGGAGATGTGAAGCCAGCCAAAGAGAAAGTCATCCAGTGGGCAGGTGGGAAACAAAGACCCAAACCTCCAACATTGCACAACATCTAATGCCAGCTCTGGCTGTATCCAAAAAAAGAGCACTGGTGGATTGATAACAGGCTGCTGATCTCTTACTTCTCCCTGATTTCAGTCTGTGCTGATTGCTGCCCTGAATGAGGATGCAGCTATCACTGAATCATCTGCCTTGCTAAACTCACTGCTTCCAGTTTCTTCCAGAGGAAAGGGAAAGCCACAGACACACAGTAGTGATGCAACCAGGAAAGGATCAGTGGGATATGCTTTGCAGAAGTGAAAGTGTCGTTTTCTCTATAGTTCAGCCATTTAAAAGATTTCAGCTCTCTGTACTGGGGACACTTCAGCACTACCCTCTTTGTCAGCCACCAGAAATGAAAGATGTCCTTCACAACACTTCTGCCACTAATATCAATGTCAATTTGCAGACAGAGAAGGAGGGACAAACATAGGTAGCCCACAGCCTTTAAATAATTCCATATAATACTTCCATTTATTAAGACCTCCCAGAGACTCCAAATAATAGCAGATACAATCAATTGTTTTAAAGATTAAAGGGAAAAGGAGGAGTTTGTGTCATTATTTTGTAGGAGAGAGTGGTTATAATGAAAAATGGGGAGCAGCATGAAACAAACTTGTCTTTGACCATGATTCTTTTTCATATTATAAGATGGAGAGAGGAAATACAAATCCCTCCAAATGTATTTAGTATTGGTCTTGATAATTGTAAAGGAAATTATTTCTTTGGCAAAAATTATACATAAGTATCTTGGTTCACCATCTTATTTGTCCTGTAGTCACAAACCACATAGCTACTCCCAGAAGTTTCAAAACTGTAAAGGTGCACAGAGAGTTACATAGTTTTTCCTATTGATTTTTTGCTGATTTTGGTTTTTTTCCCCATATGAAAAAGAAGTTTGATTCTTCTGATAATATTTAACAGTGTATCAGAGTTAAGAGCATGAAACCAGTTTTGGGTTCCTGCATTTCAGATGTAATTTTTGTCTTGAGAAGGGACCATCTAAAACATGACTTTCAAGTGTCTGTGTGAAGGTCACTAATGTGATACATCAAATTCATGAATGAATACAAGGGCACAATAATGTAAACATGTTGTACCTGTGCTTGTATTTTATGAAAGGCTATTGCCATAGATGACACTAAATATAAGGATTCTGTAATTTTTGAAAGCGTATAAACTTTCTGCCTTCTAGCCTCAAAGCTACCTTGAAATGACTGTAGCTTACTCCTATTTTGCCTAAGTCCTCAGAAAGCCTGGATAAGTGGCTCTGCTCTATACCCTTATCATTGAGCTTTGCCTCACAATTGCTGGATGGAAGTTGTTATTTTGGCACTAACTGTACAATTACTGTTAATTTTAATAGGCAGAAATTAAGAAAGAGACAAGAAAAAAGGCTGGAGTGGTAGGAATTTACATGTAGATAGAAGGCAGAAAACCTCCCCCTAAAAAGGTAAGAAGAGGTCTAAATCAAAAAACTTGGGCCTATCAAGAGCTGAAGATGGAAAACAAAGTGCAGAAATAGCAAAAGTCCTAGTCTGGGAAGGTTTTCAGTGTGTGCAGTACTAAATGTGAAAACACATGGACACTAAAGAGGCAGATTCAGCTTTGGTCAGGGGATTTCTTCTATTGATTAAAGCAGAACTAAAAATGGCATACTGATTCCATGTTATACCCCAGCACATTTGTTTCCTTGGCTACCATCTGAAACAAGAACTGCAGAATTTTACCTTTTGGTGACTAATGTCCTCCACCTTGACAAACGTTCACAAGACAATCTTTTCTCCAGCTTCCTCATTTTTCCTCTATCAGGCAGAATAAAAAATGCTGAAACACCTCCTTTGTAATCCATTTGCACCACAGTGGAAGACAGCTGCTCATCATAGCCATGCTTGAACAGGCCCATTCCAAACATCATCGGGACTTCAACAGCCTTGTTCCCATTCACAAAAAATTTGCTCATTTTAGTGTATTTTGGATCAAAAGGTTTTTCCCATTCAGCTTGAAATACAAGAGACAGAGTTACAGGATATTTTGAGGACATGAAACCATAGGACATATTAACATAGGACACATTCTTAGATGACAGAAATTGGCATAGCTTGATCAGCTTCAAAGACAAACCAATTTGCAATGATCATTTGATCTAACTAAATACTCAGAATAATTCAATGTCAACACACAGTTGGTAGAATGTGATGTAAAAACACTCCCCCAGATCTTAGAGCAGGCTGCAAAATCCTTCATTTAGATGAGTTATCAAGGGTTCTAGCTTCCACTTTTTCTCCATGATAACAGTTTTGAGGAGCCTGTAAAGTCCTCATATAATGCAGCCTTTGACTAAGCTCAGAAGAAGATTCTCTTATTTTCTTATTCCCAGACCAAAATAGGCTTGTAACGGGTGACATGAGGGATGAATTCTCCAGAGAAATTGAGGGATTTGGGTTACTTGCAGAGGGGTGTTGATACCTCACATTAGCTGATGATGTATAGAGTCATAAAGAACATAATTTTACCAGACTGCTGAGTTAAGAAACAAAACAGCAACAGCAGAAACCTTTTCCACTGTCATCTTCACCATATTAAATTTCCAAAGGTTCATCACTTAGTCATGGTGAAACAAACTGTCTGCATTGAAACTCTGAAAGATTCTTATCCTCAGTGGAGAGGAATTTCAAAGCCAAACTCCAGGTATCCACATCATACATTTCAGAGGCTGAGCAAATTTTTTAAAAAAGGGAAAATTGTGGCATTTTGGAAAAGTTTTTTTGTTGTTTTTATTTTAATTTTTAAGAAATCTTGTTGCTCTGTACTGAATTTTGCCTTCTAGAGCAAATCTAACATTTTATCATATGTCATGGGCAAAAGTTGAGCTCTGACACTAAATGAAATAAGTGGCGTCAAGAAAACCATGAAACAAAATGCAACCCCTTTTAACTTCTGATTTCTATTTGAACACTGATTACTAGGCAACTTGTTGCAAATGAAATGATTATTGTCTGCTGTTTCCACCATCTGACATGGCCTGCACTAGTAAATAGCTTTTGAAAAAGTGAAATGAAACTTCTTCAGTGCATGTCTTGTCTCTGAAACATAGATTGACATAGATTGATAACCGCAATACTCTGAACAGGAAAAAGTTGCTACTTTTATATATTTCATGTACTTTTATATACTTCATTAATAGTGACTTCTATCATCAGATATATAATACACAGGACTTTTACATTATTATGCTTAAGGGATAAAAAAAGCAGAATGAATCTATGAAAAAGTAAAAGTCCTGAAAGTCCTGAAAAACTTTAACAACATTTACCTAATGCTCAGCTCAGGGAAAGCCAACTGATTTCAAGAAGAACTTTGCTTGAAAACTAAGTAGGATGTTAGGAGCACTACTCTGGGCTTCAGGAGAACAAACGTTGGCCTCTTCAGAGACCTGCTTGGGATAGAGCCATGGAGGGAAGAGGGCCCCAAAAAACCTGGTTTGTCACAACAATCTCATGCAGCACTAAGGGCTGCAGGCAGAGTGGCTGGAAAGTGCAGCTGAACATGAGCCAGTGTGTGCCCTGGTGGCCAAGAAAGCCAATGATATCCTGGCCTGATCAGCAATTGTGTGTCCACCAGGACCAGGGCACAGACTGTCCCCCTGTACTCAGCAACATCAAGGGCAACAAGAAAAGCTTCCATAGGTATGAAAATGATGAAAGGAAGGCTAACGAAAATGTGAACTCCCTCCAGAAGGAAATGAGAAACCTGGTTACCCAGAATGTGGACAAGGCTGAGGTACTCAATCACATTTTGTGCCTGAACCTATACTGGCAAGTGCAGGGACTGGGAGAATGAAAAACTGTCCACTGTAGAAGAAGATCAGGTTCAAGACCATGTGAAGAACCTGAAGATGAGTGTGTCCATAGGACCTGATGAAATGCATCTGCAGATCCTGAGGGAAATAGATGGAATAGCTAAACCACTATCCATCATATTTGAGGAGTTATGGCAGTCCAGTGAAATTCCCACTGACTAGAAAAGAGAAATGAGAGTTCTCATTTTGAAAAAATGAAGAAAAGGAAGACCCAGGAAACTACCAGTCTTTCTCACCTCTTAGAGTGGTGAGATATGGAGCAGATCCTCCTGGAAAGTATGCTAAGATACATGAAAAATTAGGAAGTGATTGGTGACAGACAAAATGATTTCACTAAGGGTAAGCTGTGGTAAGGAAGAGCAATTGATGTCGAGCTGTTCAAAGCATTTCACACTGTCCCACATGACATCCTTGACTCTAAACTGGAGAGATGGGTGTTCCACTCAGTGCCTAAGGAATTGTCTGGATGATTGCATTCAAAGGCTTGCAGTCAAAGCTTGCTGTCCAAGAGGAGATCAGGGATGACCAGTGCTCCTCAGAAGTTGATGCTAGGACCGGTGCTGTTCAATATCTTTGTTGGTGAAGTGAACAGTGGAATTGAGTGCACCCTCAGCAAGTTTGCCAGTGACACCAAGATGGTGTTGTTCTGTTGACATGCTTTAAGGAAAGGATGCCTGCCAGAGGGAAGGGATGACACCCAGACAGAGAGGGTGCCATCCAGGGAGAGTGAGACAGGCTTGAGAGGTGGTCGCATTAGAATATCTCCATTAGAATATCATGAAGTTCAACAAGGCCAAGGTCCTGCATGTGGGTTGGGGCAATCCCAAGCACAAATACAACTGTAAAATAATGGAGTTGAAAGCAGACCTGAGGAGAAGGACTTGATCCTGTTGGTTGATGAGAATCTCAACATGGCCCAGCAATGTGTGCTTGCAGCCCAGAAAGCCAAACACATGCTGAGCTGCATCAAAAAAAGTGTGGCCAGCTCCACTTTTGCTTCACTCTGGCAAGATCCCACCTGGAGTACTGCATTCAGCTCTGGGGTCTTCAATAAAAGAAGAATGTGGACCTGTTGGAGTAACTCCAGATGAGGGCCATGAAAAGGATCTGAGGGCTGGAGCACCTCTCCTATGAAGACAGGCTGAGAGAGTTGGGGTTGTTCAGCCTGGGAAGAGGAGGATCCAGGGAGACCTTGGAGTCCCTTCCAGTAACTAAAGGGGGCCCATAGAGGGGAAAAGATTTTTTTATACAGGCAGATAGTGATAGGATAAAGGGGAATGACTTTAAACTGACAGAGGGCAAATTTAAATTTAGATTAGATATAAGGAAGAAATCCTTCACTATGAGGGTGGTGAGGCTGAAATAGAGAAATTGTAGATGCCCCATCCCCGGCAGTGATCAAGGCAAGGTTGGACAGTTCTTTGAGTACTCTGGTGTAGTGGAAGGTGCCCCTGCCCAACACAGGAGGGTTGGAACTAGGTGATCATTAAGGTCCCAAACCATGGCTAACACACAGATTAGACAGAGATGATATGCACTAGTACCTTCCTCCTATTTCAAAGGTATTCTTATTCCTGTTCTCACTTCTGTCTTAGGGGGATACCTTTAGGCACCTTCCCCAAGTGTTTCACAGTGCTCAAGTAGCAAAATGAAATTTGAAGTATCCTTTGTCGTTACCAGCTTGACTAAGGCATGAAAACGGATTGGTGCAATATAGTGGAATAACATGTTTTGTAGGTCAGAGTCAGGAAAATATTGCCAGACTCTTGTCCTTGAAGAATTCTGTACTACGCTACACCATGAAAAAAAAGTTGTCACCAGTAATGTGCAAATAAATTTATAATGCAGAAAAAGAGGACAAGCACCTAAAAGTATGGACTGGTTATACAGCTAAGTGAGGTTTAGAAATCCTCTCCAGATTAATCCCAGCTCTAGGTAATCAACCTGCTCTTGATTTCAACATTAAAAAAAATGTTAATATAATATTGTGATTAATGCTATTCTTTAATCCATTTGCTTTAAAATTGGAGAGCTAAAACTGGAACTCCACCACCTTTAGAGGAGCTAGGAAATCTTTGCAGTAGTAAACAGAACATCTCATTAAAAAACCCCAACAACCCTTATTGTTAGAGCATGTAAAAGTTAACTAATACAAAGTTATCTTTAATACAAGGTTTCTTGGGCTTTTGTCCCCATTGTGCTACTAAATTCATTGCTCATTCTTCAAACACCTTTCAGCAAAAGAAAATTAATCAGGTTTTTTTGCCTGATTTGAAAGATGTACCTGATGCTTAGTAAAAGTCTAAGTGAAAACATTGTTTCAGATAAACAGGTAGGTCTTCAAGAGAACTAAGAAACGTCAATCATCTCTATTTCAATTAGCTCCATTTAGTTGTGGCCAAATCTTCAGACATTAATACAAGGAGCAGAGATGCAGATGGAAAGCAAAACAAGACAGAAATATAGTTCTTATTTTCCGGGGAAGCCTCTTGTTGGAAAATGCAAGCATCCAGATTAACAGTTCTAAAAGGATAGCTTTTTTAAAAAAAATTATATAATATGCCATCTCCATTTCCATTAAAGAGCTTTTTGATATTTTTATCAAATAAATTACAGAGTATTATTTTTCTGACTACAAATGCTTTGCTTTCAGCATATAATCAGTAAGAGAGAAAAAGTTTGAAATAAGATGCAATATCTGTTATTAGACCACTGATTGAGCCTTACAGCCTTGATCCTCTTCTTCTCATTAGATCAGAAGTCTGAAAAGCTCTGGGAAGATCTGAAGACTGTATCTAAGCAGACTGCACAAGTTAATTAAGAAAAACAAGCTTATTGTCAATAGGCTTGTATTTGATACTGGTGGGTCCATCTCTTCACTGGAAAATATTATAATCTGCAAATCAAAAAAAAAAGGTTGAAACCTATGCCTCTAGACACACCAGAACTACATATATGCTACTGGCAAAGGCATAGTTAGCAAAAAAATAAGGAGAATGAGTGTGAAACTAAAGCTATTGTAGCATGTTTAGTTGTAAACACATAAACATACACAGTAACAGCAAAGCTGTTGTCTAAACATATATTCTGATTGATAAGATGCTAAGTTTTCCTTTAATAGCGTTCTTTGCATTTAACTCTGAACTTGCTGAACAAAAAAAACAGGTGGATTGAAATTCACAGAAATGGATTTCAGCCAAGCATTTAAGAAAGTGCTTGAATCCCACTAGATTGTATAGGATTAGATGCTTTACTGCCTAGAAATGCCTTCCTCAACATATACATATTCCACTTAATTTTCTGAAGGAAAGAAGTTTATATATAAAAAGATATGGGAAAATTTGCCATACAATTTGCTAGGAGTTATCAGTGTCAAGTAGAACATAATTTCCAATAGCTTTGTTTCTAATTAAATGTAAGTGAGGACCAAAACGAAAACAAGATGTGAGTCCATCTGCAAAACCATATTGCAAAAGAAGATGAAAATCAAGACTGACCTGAGGAAATAATTTATGGAGTAGAAGAACATGATATGTATATCTTACCGTTAAAATAAATATAGCTAATAAGGAGAATTTCAGTAAGTGGATCTAGGTTATTTACGAGGTCCTTGATTTTTCCATTCGTTCTTCTTGCTACATATTCATTGATCTTTAGCTGGGCTTGATCAGCCTTCTTGAAGTTCATAGGGTAAGCTTCTCCTTCATAGAAGTTTCTGAGATTACTTAAAAATTTCTCTTGTGGCTTCAGTTGATCAAGCACAAACAGAACATTTCCCATATTCAGCTGTAACCCCTCATTCCTTCTGTTTACCATTTGCATGAGCTGACGATAACCTTCATGTATGTCATTTTCAGAAATCTGATGAGGGTTAAAGCAAAGGACCCTAAGAATCTGTGTCAGGGTGTCTGATCTGGCACCCAGAGTCAGCATTGCAAAGGCAGTAGAGATGCTCAAAGGAGAGAAGAAAACATTCCCATTGTTTTCACGAGAAGAAATCTCTTTGTAGAAACAACATGCAAATCGACAGACGCTGTTCCTTACACCCTGCCATGGCATGTTTTGGTTTCCTTGTGCTCTTTGGTTTCTTACCCCTTGTTGATAAGGTTCATAGCAGTAACTGTTGGAATGGATTCCAACAAGTAAAAGATACAGGAAAAGCAACATCTTCATATTTCTGTGATTCTGTAATAGAAGAAAAGTTACATTTGGCTTACAAATCTTTTTACCTTTTGTTTAGCAATACATCAATCACTTCACTATACAGAGTTAACTTAGCACCAGAGACTCTGAGATGTTTGAATTGAGGGAAATGGGCTTTCTATTTCAAGGAAGCAGACTCTGGAAAATTACTCAACCTACTGAAGAGGTTATGAAATAATAAAAATTAAAGTCAAAGAGGGATGAGGTAATTCCAAAGACGCCCTCATTAAAGTTAAGCTACAATTCATTTTAAACTGTTTTTTTTCTCCAATATTCTCTTTTCACTGTGGCTTGAAGTGATGAAAGAGTCAGAAATACAGATTTATAGAGCAGAAAACAAGGGACACAGTCAAAGTTAATCAGTTAAATTTGGAAATTTAACAGATGAAAAATCAAAGCAGAAGAAAGGCATAATATACCTCTTGTGAAAATTAAAACGTACATTTTTGAATGGGCTGCATGTAAACCCATATAGCAGGCACCTTAGAGAAAGCAAATGCACTTGTTGATGAGGAAGTGATGAACATTTTTGGTGATTTCATAAAGCTTGAACACTTGAGCACAACTAAAAGAGAAAAACAACTTCCACAAAAATAACAAAAGAAAGAAATAGCAATTAGGATGTTATCAGGACCCTGGGAATACAATGCTGCTTACAAAGAAAGGGAAAATGAGTATGTACATAGAGCAACAGAAGGAAATAAGCGTGCCTCCTGCAAAGGCATGCCCAGCCCAGTGGCCAAATCAAATCACCTAAAAACAAAACTAAAAAACAAAATAAAAACAAAACCAAAAAAACCAACAACCAACCAAACAAAAAAACCCAAAAAACCCAGATAAACTCTAGAGCAATCATTGTTTTTGTAATCAGAAAGATCAAAAAGAGTGATTTGGCAGAGAAGCCTGCAATGGTTGAAAGTGAAGATGAGTGAGTGAATTCTGGAGGAACAAAGACACTAAAAAATACAGATAGAATAGGAAAGCCTTTTCCAGAACAGCGAGGAAACCATTCATTCCACATCTATGGCAATACTTTTGCCTCTAGAAATTAATACTGTATCACAATTGGTTCAGAAACTTGGTTAATAGAGAGAAGTAAAGATGTGGAATATCTGGAAATCCAAAACATCCTCCTGTGGTATGTGATCATTTGACCTACAGAACCTTTAATAAAACAAAGTTCTCTCGAGGGGAAAATACCTAAGGTTTTTGACTTGCACTGAGAAATGCATCCTCTGCCTTGTGAAAGCTCTGAATCCTTATCATCTCCCACCATGATCCCACATTTTTGTTCTCCACCTTCCATCATTTTGTTTCTCCAAAACCCAGTGAGCACAGAATGCTGACCTCAGCTTTAGTAATAGATGCTCTAAATATTCCTTAATTCACAGTCTGAATATCATGGTTGTAGAAATACTACTATTGCTCAGAAGGGCCTGAACCCCATGACAAACCAATTTCAGACAGTGCACTTTCACATCTAGAACACGTTCAAATTTAAGCTCTGACTTGTTTGTGACTTGTCCCACCATCACTCTAATTCTTTTAGCCACAGTTTCTTTTTTCATGCTCTCTAGATGCTTTAGAGAGCAATCCTTAAGTCCTCACTTCCATTTCCATCAATTTACTTAATTTAAAACACTTAGAAATGCAGTTTTCCTAAGGAGAGTCATGCCGTATGACTGTGCTAGTCTCACAGAGGACTTATCTTTTCTATTTAAAAAAAAACCAAAATCATAATTAAACAATACAAGAAGCTTTAAGCTAAAACTTGAATATGAACATAATCATTTCTCAATTGACTATTCAAATTTTTTTTCCTGAATATGATTTTTGACAATTTTTCCACATTAAAAAAAAAAAAACAAACCAAACAACAACCCAAAACATTACTTACAGTGAATTCAAAGGGGTCCTGTTGTATTCACCAGGTCTGCACGGGTCCTTGCTCAGTTGTTTATGCTGCTGAACACAAAGCAGGGTATCCTCTAGTAAAGGTTAAGATCATCTAAGGGCTGTGACTCACACATTATAATTTTAGAGATTAGTATGATGTCGAAACTAGTTTTACTGGACACCTAACTTTACTGAATATGTTTCACATGTGACTTCTTATTATTCATGACTATCTGATCACTCTGGTTAGATTCAAACCCATTTTCCTCAAACTGAGCCTACTGTTTCTTGATAACAAACCTTCATACACATCTCAGTTGCCTGAATCTACTATTTTATGAAAAAGTAGCCAAAAGTAGTAATTACAGAGAAATATTTTGAATATAATTTGCATAATTTCCAGAATTTCCAATAGCATTGCTGTCACTAAGGCAAGAGGACAAGGCTTGATGCACCAGGACAATCTGAATATCGTGATCTACCCTGCTTTGTCTCCTTCCTGCATATCCATGATTGTCTCCAGGGGAAGCCAGTGATGATTCTAATAGGTGCAGGGCTTAAAACACTGTTGTGCCACACTAGCAAATGCTGTCAGAGGTGTACCCGGCTATCCACTCCCAGATGGGGAATCCAGTGGCGGCAAGAGCTGCGATACTGACTCCTGGGCCACTTGAATGGCCCTGTGCCCAGAGAAGAAGAATGCAGCTGGGATGCCATTGAGTGCAGGTGATCGCAGTTACAAGCATGGCCTGGGGACAGGGGGTGGAAGCCAGGAACATGGGTGTTAAATAGAGCAAGTCTTTAGATCAGCTTACTATCTTATGATCTGGGATGTGGGGAGCAATCCCCTCTGATCATGTGCCAAGTTCAGCTGGGTCAGATCAGACAGCCTGGTATCCTGGGCTCAGCTTTACTCCTGGGTGCAGAATGACCAAAGCATCAAGGAAGGGAACTCTGGGGACCACACAGTTCAAACCCTTGCTCAAACCAGGCCATAGACACCGAGTTGCTCAGGATGGTGCCCTGCTGGGTTTTGACTCCCCCAACAATGGAGACTCCACAATCTCTCTGGGCAAGCTCTCTATTTCAGTGCTTGACAGTACCAACATGAAGACAGGTTAACAGGTTTTCTCTACATTTAAATGGAACTTCTCGTATTTTAATTTGTGCTCATTGCCTCTTGTCTTGTCACTAGATGCCACTCAGCAGAGGCTATCTCTGTCTTTACTCGTCTTGTCAAAAATTGGGTGATTATGCATTGTTGAGACCTACACAGGCCTTTTTTTTCTCTGGGCTAAACATTACCAGCCTTTACTCTTTTAGCTCCTCCTCATATGTCAGATGCTGCAATTCTTTAATGACAATTCTGGCACTTTGGTGGAGTCATTCCAGTATGTCCATGTCCTCCTTGCACTGTGGAGCCCCAGCAATGGTTACAACTCTCCAGATGTGTATGGCAGGGATGAGTAGAGAGAAAGGATTCCTTGCGGTGACCTGCTGGGAATACTCTTCTTAATGCAACTCAAGTACATGGAATTACAGACTCATAGAATAATGGAATGGTTTGAGTTGGAAGGGACCTCAAAGATCCTCTAGTTCCAAGCCCCCTGCCATGGGGAAGGACACCTTGCACTAGCCAGGTCGGTCAAAGCCCCATCCAACCTCATCCTGAACACTTCCAGGGATGGGGTAGCCACAGCTTCTGTGGGAAACCTGTTTGAATGTTTGACCAGTCTCATAGCGAAGAATTTCTTGCTTATATCTAATTTACTGTTAAAAGCCTTGTCCTATCACTACAAGTCTTTGTAAAAGGCTCCTCTGCAGCTCTCCTGTACCTCTCCCTTTTAGGTATTAGAAGGCCACAATAAGGTCACCATGGAGCCTTCTCCATGCTGAACAACCCCAACTCTTCCAGCGTGTGTTTGCAGGAGAGATGTCCAAGTCCTCTGATCATATTTGTGGACAGGTTCTCTTCTGGACAGATCCACATTCTTCTTATGTTAGGGACCCCAGAGCTGGATGCAGCACTGCAGGTGGGGTTTCACCAGAGCAGAGTGGAGGGGCAGAATCCCCTCCCTCACCCTCCTGCCCGCACTGCTTTGGATGTAGCCCAGGACAGATTTGGCTCTCTGGGCTGGGAGTGCCCATGGCTGGGTCATGTCCAGCCTCTCATCCACCAGGACCCCCAAGTCCTTCTCAGCAGGGCTGCTCTGATGTGTTCATCCCCTGCCTGTGTTCACAGTGGGGGTTGCCTGACCCAGGTGCAGCACCTTACACTCGATCTTGTTAAACCTTATAAGATTCCTATGGGCCCACTGCTCAAGCTTGTCCTGGTCCCTTTGGCTGACATCCATCCTTCAGGCACGGCAACCACACCACTCAGCTCGGTGGTGGTGCCTGCATTTCCTGCAAGAACTTACTGCTGGCTCCTGTTCTACCAGGAGCCTCCGATCCCCATGCACAACATCTCACTTTCTAGAACTAGGGTAACATTTTCTCTCCTTTTCCCTTCAAAATGCAACAATTTCCAGGGAGGGACCAGCCCTTACTACACACAGAGTGCGGATCTCAATGCTGTTTCTAAGGACAATTGAAATACTAACCACAACAATAATTCAGCAATATTTTCTGTGAGGCAAAGACACAACCAGTGAAAGTTGTTGATGATTAGGGCCTATCAAGAGGCTCAACAGATTGCAGAAAACCCCTTAAACTAGTTGCTTATGAGGTAAAACTTGAGAAATAGGCAGCTTTGGGTCAAGATACCGGACTCACACATGGTGTGTTCCTCACACACACCACTCACCTGAAGGAGCACTTGAGATACCATTTTCACTGCTTCTTGTATAAATAAGAGCCAAGAATCTTGCTTAGAGCTGGCTTTTAATAATGGGCTACAATTTTCATGGTATATAAAAACTGATTTCTGATGAAGGAAGGAAGCCCAATTAAATACAGACGCCATGCTAATGACAAGGTGACGGACAAATGACTAAGATAGATCTGAACACACCTAGGCCACGCCTCACAACACTTGCAGGAGAAAGGCTGCTGCTGAACATGGGAAAGCTGCCCTATGATTGGAAAGAATGCAGAAAAAACAAATACAGTTTCAATGTCTATGAATAATGTGAATCTCTGGACATTAATGTTAAAGAAGGTCCAAATTTTTCTTTCATATGTTTCCAGTGTCAAGCCATGACAGGAATGAAGGTAAAGGAAAGGGTAACAGGTCTAGACCCAGCTATATAATATCTGTATTTGATGAAAATTCTTCAACAAGGATTTTTATCATTATTATAAGCAGAATATTGATTTACAAATAGTTTAGCCATTTTGCTGAATTTTGAAGATTGGGCTATTTCAGAGTAATGTTGCCTGTGTTGAAGATATGATACAGACAGTGAACAGGGAATTTCCTCACTTACACTGGGGACTTTTCTAAAGGTTCTACAGCTCTTATGCTGCTAGCACTGAACTGTTCATAGGTAGTTAAGCCCCAACTGGCAAAATTGAATGTAAATATATGTGCTTTGAGCCAAGAAGTGGAAAGAGGTTTGTTTATGCAAGGTTTCTCTCTCTGCTATATATAGTAACCATTGATGGCATGAGCAGGGTGTTCTACTGCAAAAACAAGGCCTCAGAGACTCTCCTTAGCCTGTGCTAAACCACAGATACCAGGTGTGTATATACCTTCAAAGAGTTGGAGGAATTTCTTAATTTGTTGTCTCATTGAAACTAAAGCACTTCCTCATGACCATAATTAAAAAAGGGAGGCAACGTGGGCTGGAAAACAAATATATATTAAGCTGTTCTTTTCTGAACCTAGTAATACTTTCTCCTGAAAACATAATAGGGGAGAGTGTGCAACCTTTGTAAACTGTGAGGTGTGATCAGTCTGATTTAGGGCATCTGTTTCCTTACAATAATGTAAATATGATCTTTTATAAACAGCTCAGGACTTGAGGAATCTCTCAAAAATTATTGCTCATTAAGTATAGCACTGTTAGAGATGACTTACAGAGATAGTAAGCACTGCAAGGCATCTCCATTTAGTTATGGAACTTCCCACAATTCTTTTAGTTGTAGGATTCCCTACCATTAAGTCTATTACACTACACAACAAACAGGTTGAAGAATTCACCAAAACATCAAAGTTTGGGATAGCTTGGAATTGTCTGGCATGTCCAAAATTTCTGTTCCCACAACTATGTGAAGCATTCCTCGACCTGAGAGCCTCACCCTGACAGCATTTGTTTGGGCAAGATTCTCACAGGCCCACATTGTTTGAGTTCAATAGAATGAATTTTCTTATTTTAATCTCCTTTAGAAAGAAATTATAGGGAAACATAAATCCAAATAATTGACAAACACTACCCCCAATTCCCCAAAGGCTGAAGTGTTCTTGTCCTTCAAAGTCTTCTTTTTTTTTTTTTTTCTTTCCCAAGACCTTTCTCAATCTCTCAATCCTCTCTTTCACCACTCCATGAAGGAGAGAATATTTTGTTCCCAGAATCTTGGTCAATGCTTCCCTTAATTTCCAGTCTTTTCTTTCCCCTTAGGCAGCAGATTAAAAGTCACATTTTGCCTACATTCTCTCTTCAAGGACCTGTGCTATACACGAACAAATATACACATTTTACTCTTCAGTATTTCCTGAATGCACTTAGTGACTTAGTGATACCAGTTACTGGAAATGCATGGCTATATGCAAATACATGCAACACTCTTGTACACCACTACAAGCTTTTCTTGAACTAGGTCACAATTTACAAACCCAGCAGTCATTTGTCAGAAAACAAAACACTTTATTTCAGGAACAGAGCAGAAGTGGCTGTGGCATTGCAGCTGTTCTCCCTCCTGCCCAGCTCCCCACCTTTCTTTCCTCAGAGAGGACGTAGGGAAGCATCCCACCCAACTTATCCTGTCATCTCTTCTTCTGCAGAGGGTTCAACAAAGCCATACAGTAGAGAATCATAGAATGGTTTGGGTTGGAAAAAATCTCAAAGATCATCTAGCTCCAACCCTCCTGCATGGACAGGGGCACCTTTCACTACACCAGATTGCCTCAGACTCCATCCAACCTGACCTCCAATACTTTCAGGTATGGGGCATTCATGACTTCTCTGAGCAACATGTTTCAGTGCCTCACCATCCTCACAGTAAAGAATTTCTTCCTAATATCTAATCTAAACCTACTCTCTCTTAATTTGAATGCATTCCTCCTTGTCCTGTCACTACATGCTTTTGCAAAATGTCTTCCTCTGTCTTTCCTGAAGGATCTCTTCAGGTACTGCAATCCTGCAATTAGGTTACTCCAGAGCCTTCTTTTTTTCTAGGCTGAATAATCACAATTCTCTGAGTGAGAGGATCTCTTATGAGAAGATCTCTATCCATCTGATCATCTTGGTGCCCCTGCTCTGGACTCACTCCAACAGGTTCATGTCTTTCTTCTGCTAAGGAACCCAGAGCTGGATGCAGCACTGCAGGTGGGGTCTCATGAGGGCAGAATAGAGGAGCAGAATCCCCTCCCTCACCCTCCTGCCCGCACTGCTTTGGACACAGGACAGATTTGGCTCTCTGGGCTGGGAGTGCCCATGGCTGGGTCATGTCTAGCCTCTCATCCACCAGGATCCCCAAGTCCTTCCCAGCAGGGCTGCTCTGATGTGTTCATGCCCTGCCTGTGTTCACACTGGGGGTTGTCTGACCCAGGTGCAGCACCTTGCACTCGATCTTGTTAAACTTTATGAGATTCCCACGGGCCCACTGCTCAAGCTTGTCCAGGTCTCTGTGGATGACACTCTGTTCTTCAGGTGTGTCAACCACACCACTCTGCTTGGTGTCACCTGCAAATCTGTAGAGGGCCCTTGATCCCTCCATCCATGTCATTAGTGAAGATACTAAATAAAACTGGTTTCAGTAGAGATCCCTGAGGGACAGAACTTGTTACTTGAGGTCCATGGGGACTCTGAGCCATTGACCATGACACTCTGGATCAGACTGTCCAGCCAATTTCTCATCCATCTAACAGCCCGTTCATTAAATCCATCTCTCTCCAATTTAGAGAGAAGAATGTTGAGGGAGACCATGTCAAAGGCTCTACAGAAATCCAGATAAATGACATCTGTGACCCTTTCCTTATCCACTGATGCAGTCACTCCATCATAGAAGGTCATAGGCTGATGAGGCAGGACTTGCCCTTGGTAAATCCCCCACCCACTACCAGAAGTCCTCCAAGCATCAACCCCACTCCAGTTACTACCTCCTTAGAAGACTCATTACCAAGTTCCTCTTCCCAAGGGGTCTGTGAAACACTGATCCACAATTCATATCCTTGGCTATTTAAATAGCTTGCTCTTGCAAATTTTCTTTGATTTGCCTTTGGTGAAATTTTGCAGCTTTTAAGTTTCTATCTGCTGAGAAAATTCACATATTTTTTTGTGTTAGTTTCAACACTGTCATTGTCCCATAACATCTTGATAGCAGACACCAAGGCTGTTGGCCTTCTAGTGTCAGTCCTTATCATCAGTTCTTGACATTTTAAGTAAATGTGGAGCCAAAAACAGTACAGAGAAAATCCCCTATATTCAAAGTGAGCTGACCATCAAGAGAAAAGTCCCAATATTAAATTAATAAACCATACATAGACAATCATACTAGGAATATCTTGATTCCTTTTTCTTACTTCCTCTTTCCAGCTTTGACTTCTATTCTGAATGGGTTTCTCAAAATAAACAAAACTAAAGTCTTGAGTCCTGCACAGATAATCAGACTGGTGGCAATTTCAAAGTCTCCAATTACATTAGGAACATGCATCTGAAAAAAAGAGGTGTTTACTCAGGCAATAGACACTAGCAATAAATCTCAAGGTATTTCATATCAAAGAAACATCAATAGCTGTTTTTTAAAGAACATGCAGACAACATGTTCTTTACAGCATTACTCTGTCAGCACTAACAACAGAAACCAAGGAAGAGGATGACAGTCATCATAAGGGTTCCTTTCTTTTGTGAGGGACAAGCTTAAGTTCTGAAGAGTTTTGTTAAATGTTATCTGAATACCATTGAGTGTCAATTATCTAATTACTTTGGAAACAGGTGTAAGAATTTAGTTATGAGCTATTGCTCATGCAGTGTACTTGAAGTTGTTTGATCCATTAGCACTTGACATGGGGGCAGGAGGGAAATATCAGAGATTCATCTGGACTTCAGCATCATACTTTCTGGAGCTACTACTAGACATGCAGTGACACCTCAGAGATTACCAGCTGATGAGGGCAATTAAGAAGCTCAAAAAAAATCTCACAAAGCAAATACTGCTTTCCACGTAGGACTGAAACATGAAAAGGAGACTTTTTACTGTGAGATCAAAGGGAAAAGAAAACTAAGAAAATAGCTGTGAGAAAGTAGGCCTGAAATGTAAATTTTCCCACTTGAGGAATTTACCCTCGAGATTGTCATGTTGTGCAACAGATCACTTTGTAATGCCAGAACTGAAAGCAAGACAACTGAGGTAGTGAAATGCTGAGAGGAGCAGGCCTCTAGACTTCAGGTTAATTATGCTGATGTGGCTGCACTACTGCTCAAATGTGACAATTGATCTCTACACAGCATGCTGCTTGCTCCCGTAGAAATCCCTGCAAACAGCTATTTTGCACAGAGCAAACATACTCTGGGAAGTGAGAAGATCTAGTTCATGATGCATCCTGTGACAACCAGCCCAGGGCGATGCAGATGTTACAATACAAAGAAAGAAGCAATCATGTAATTGATTATATAACTTTGGAAGATTTTACAAGCCACAGCAGTTGCATTAGCATAGTAAGGTCCTTGTCCTTGTCCTTGCTGACTTCTAATTCAAAGGACTTTTTCAGAGAAGCAATAGGCAATGTTGCACCAGGAGAGGAATTACTGATAACTAGAAATCAGAGAGGGCATTGCTCTTTGTAGATTGGATCCTGGTGCATAGATTCATTTGATGACTAAAACTCTGAAATTGCAACTAAAAAGCTTTGGGGAGTGAAAAATCATACAAGTGAAATCCAACAAACTGATGTGCAGGGATGGAATACGTGAATTACGTGTATGGATAAATAAATTGAGGTAAAAAAGTGTACTCCTTCCTGAAAGCAGGGTCTGTAAAAACACCTTATACCCTTGATCTCCAGTCTCAGGGCAATGAACTCATTGGAAAGAGAAATCAAACACAACAACTGGGCAAAAACTTGAGCATATGTCCTTGAGCAAAACACTCCATGGAATAAAGATTATATCTGAGAATTGACCTCTGGATAGCACATACTTCAGACTTAAAAGAATATACTTCTTAGCAAGGCACACTTTTTGCTTCAAAAGAAGCAACTTCTTCCCTTTTGGAAAGTTGCAGTTGAAGATTTATTCACACTGGTTGAAAAAATAATGCAAGATTTTTTCCCAAAGTGTTATTTTCACTCCAAGAAATAGCCTTAGGGTGAAATATTACAGCTACACATGTGGTTCTACTACTGGTCCATTAGACCAACTGTAGGAGGAGTTATGCTGTTTCCAGCTATGCTGTTGCAAATATTTGCCATTGTAGTCAGAAGACTGAACTCCATTATATCAGCTCTGACAGACTGAAAAGTTTAATTCTGATCTGGACTTTGCACTCAAAGCAATAAGCACACAAATGAGCAAAATGAGATTTGTCAGATGCAGATATTTAATTCAGCAGAAAGCAAACAATCTGAATACCTTTAATGTCTTCAAGACATAGCCAAGGAAACATTGGTCTTGCACATTTCTAAAGAAATTAAATGGTTTATTTGGGATGTTGAGTGCATCCCTCACTTCATGATCATGATGAAAATCATACGTAGAAATTAATGATCATAATGAACACATGTTCAGTGGTACATGGAGGTCATCATCCAAGGACAGCCAGATATGCTGAGGTTTAAAAAACATCTCCAAATTCTGAAAGAAAAAGGGATAGGATTTATTGCTCTGCCTGAAAAGGTTTCTGTTAGGTAATTTTGACAATAGCAAAGAAAATGAGCTCTAGGGCAATAAACAATGGGAATAATAGTAATTATATTGGAAGAGGGAGCTACATGTCCAGAAGAAAAAAGGCCTCAGTGGTGCACTGCACTTGGTTAGTCAGGTAGCTAGTAAACTCTTTCTGGCTGACTGGATCTGTTTTGCAGCATGGCTAATATGTCTGAGGGGGGAAGAATAGGTCTAATGATGAAAATTTTACTTATAATAGTTCAACTTGGTGGACACAGAAAATGTGGTGTGTAACACCAAACAAGTAATGTGAGTTATAACTGTGGTACTAAATGAAAAGGGAATTGCATTCATCATAATTGCCATGTAACGCACACTAGATGATGTATGTCCCAAATGATTCAGCTCAATTATTTCACAATTTTTTTTTTTTAAAGTAATCTATGAAAATCTTCAGAAGCTAAATATGCCTTTAAACCTATTTGGAAGCAGAGCCATTATAACTGCATTGACACTGGGCATGGGAAAACTGGGTGACTTAGGATTCTTGGCAGAGACATGATCAGCAGCACAGCACAGCTGCTGTGCTTCCCACTGCACTGCTGGGAGGAGGATTCAGTATCCTTACACAGGACATTTCCATTGGTCCACAAACAGTATTTCAGATCTTGTATGCATAGGCACCACCTTGTCTTGCTGGGCACCTTCCTCTGTCACCTGCCCTATATGCCAAGTTTGTTCCTGAGCACAGGAGAATGTGTGGGAATACCAGAAAGATGAATTGGCTAGGAAAAATTCTGAAGTATCAGAAGGGGAGAGACATAACTTCTGGAGAAAGAAAACAGTAAGAAAATCTGGTAAACTTGTTTTCCTCAAGCCATAATAAGACCAAAACTTCCCACAGGCACATGCTCCTTCTTCCCCTTCAATCAGCATATAAGCCAGTCATTGAAGAATGTATATATTATAGATCCATGTATCTATGTATTTTAAAAGTTGCTTAATAATGGGCTGTGGCCCATTGAAAGGAAAGGAAAGGAAAAATACAACAGTTGCTCAAGACCTGTTAAGTGAAGAGACACTTCAACAGCTACTAAAGCAGGAGGAGCTCTGGCAACTGCAGAACAGAAAAAGAAAAAAAGAAAATTGCATTTTGGACTCATCTGGTGGTGGCTGCTGCTTTCTGGAGGGGTTCTCATCCAAGCAAACTAATGACACTAAGTGCCTTCCCTTGTCCCTGATTTCAGCAGGGTCTGGACTGGGTTCCTACTGCAGCTCTTCCTGCACTCCCCATGGCTGCCCAGCTGTCTGCAGGGCAAACTGCAGGACTGTTTTGTGAGATACCAAAATCATATTGAGATTTTAAAATCTGCCTCAGCTGTTCACAGCCTGAAAACCTACAAGGCTGCATCAGCCCATTTTTGTTACCAAAAGTCAAAATCAAGTTGAAATCAGCAGTGAAAACACCTATTGTTATGGCTGTTCGAGGATTTTCAAGGGAATCAAGTTGAAATCTCTAGGAGTTTCCATCATGTAACACAAGCTTTACTTACTGTTTTGCCCATTGCAATGGTTTCCTGAGCCTATGGAACTTAGAACAGGTTACTGCAAGATCAGCCAGGCAGGAAGTTTGTAGGCACCCAATACTCTCTGCTAAGCTCCTGTATATGTGCTCAAGTCCAGCAGTAAAAATGCACTAAATCTCCTTTTCTTGGATTTTGGTGCAGGTTACCTTTCATTCATTGCAGGGTGACAGTGGCCACTCATGCAAATATAAATCTGGCAGAGTCCAATGAGCAGGTTCTCATACCCCAGTGCAAACACAGCAACACAGAAAAAAAGCAGACAGCAGCTCCTCATTTTGTGGTAAGATTGGTTCCAAGATTACTGGAGTAGTTTTTACTGGTTCCTTGAGAAAAAGGGCTGTATATTACATATAAAAAGGTATGGCAGTGCTGCTCTTCACATCATGTCATGATTAATGTACATTTCTAAATAACTCCAAATACTAAAATACACATTTTGTTCTTGTCCTCTGCCAGTTTTAATCCAATGGATTTGGAAGCCTAAATGGATTCCTTTCATACTTCCTCTAAAAATGCACTTCTAAAAATACTCTTCCAATTATTGCACTTTTCCAAAAGAACCTGGGCTTGCCAAAGTACACATTCTCCAGATAGAGCAACCATTGTCAGCAGTCTCTGCAGTTTGGCTCAACATGATAAATGTTGAGGAAGGCATGTTCCTCAACATGTTCCTGTTTGCAGAAAGGCATCCTGCAAAAATGTAATAGCGTTTTCAGAGCCTATGTCCCATTTTCGAATGCGAATGAAATTTTAAATCCCAGATTTTCAAAGGTACAAGTATAATATATAATTATATATTATATACTAATATAAAAAGAAATTTAAGTTTTCAGTAGCATATATGCAGGCTTGTAACAAATTTGAGCCCATTAGAAGCAAAGGACAGTTATTTTTATATGCATAAACATTTTCAAAACCCCATTCCCTGAAAACTGCAGTTCCAATGCTTTGAAAAATGGATTCACAAGTATGAAAATATTTTGAGATTTTTCTTTATATTTTTCAAAAGTAAAGGATAAAAAAGAGAAAGGAAATCTGACGTTAGAAATACAGTTATGTAATTAGATACCCACTGATCATGGGGTTTAAGAATTAAACCATAGTTACAGATATTTCAGCACTAGCAAATACAGATATGGATTTTATTTGATTTCTTTTATTATATTATATTATATAATTTCTGCTGTCCTCTGACAAACCAAAAAATACTGGGCAAGTGTTATAAACGTATGTAAAGGGGAAAGAAAATGAAACCATTGAAAAGCTGAGTGACAAGTTAGAGTGAATAACAGAAAAATAAGATAAAAGAAGGAAGGGAGAAACAGAAAAAAACAGGAGTCTTTTGAAAATTAAGTTAAATATGTTAGCCACTTCATATAGTCAGTTTTATATCTATACAAAATAACTTAAAGCTGTTAATAGTACTGTTATTTACTTTCTTAAAATCTAATGACAAACTTTGTAGAAGCAGTTAAAAAAATCAATCTCGGTTTAAGATGCAGAAGTTTCTCCAAATTTCTCATTAATTCATGAAGTATAATATTAAATACATTTCTTGTCTTCTTGCAGTGACTGCATAACTCAATGTCTCTAATCCATGTAGAAAAATATTTCAGTGAAAAGTCAATATAAAATACTATTTGGCTAAAATCTCTCCCTAAAATTCTCTTTGTGCACATTTCAGCCCACAAGGGAGTTTCACAATAACAAATATGCTACACTAAACGCAAATGCAAATATGCTTTTCCTCTTACTAAGACGATACTTAGTGCTAGGTTGCAAGTAATATCCTTCTAAGCTCCCTTTCTCTTTGTGTGCAACCTTTTGCTATGGCAAGTGTGTACCACACAAACAAGTTGCTAAGAGATAACACAGATTGTGAAATAACAGTACACAGGAGCAACTTCTCCTGGATGCCCATGTAATCCCAGGCCCAGTGAGGATAATGCAGTTTGCACCTCAACAGATGGGAGGCACAGACCTTACATGTACCATAAAGAGAAGCCATTGGGTGGAGTAGGTAACATGCTGTAAATCCACACCCTCACTTGCTTCATGGTAATTTGTCCATGAAGGTATCCTTTGGGTTGCCTGGAGATGGATGTTCTTTCCCTCTTCAATGAAAACAAGGAAACTGTACCTGATGAATGACAAAATGAAATGTTTATAGAAAGTGCAAGACACTTCACTGGCTAATAAGTGAGAAGTTAGAAGCCATAAGTGAAAATTTAGCTCTAGGCAGACAGCTACTCATAACTAACTTATAACAACATATTCTCTTCCATTCTTGTAAAATTGAAAACCAATTTAAATATCTTCTAATAGGAATCCACATCCTGATTTTCAAAAGTAAATGTTAGATTTTGAAACAGTCGTGGACTCAGAACTCCCTAGCATAAAAGAGAACTGACATATATGAGGCCAATGATGCTCCCTCCCTGAAAATGACACAAAGTTATACTCTGAATGACCAAGCACTACCCTCTGTAGTAAACCAAGTTCATGATATTGGAACTCTGTTAACTAGGTAAACTATATTTTATTTTTCTTATGACTTATACATATATTTATCATATAAATGAGTCAGTATATATAAATGAGAGAGTACTTTTTATTTGCTTGGGATTTGAGGGGTTATGTTTTTATACTAAATCTCATGGCTCTGAAAAAGGCTCTGTTTTCCAAACACAGTTGTATTTGTAAGTGAAAGATTACCAAATTAATATTGTCATGCACAAAATTAGTGTGTTTATCAGCATAGGTGTTCATACATCTGTGGGCTAAACTCACTTTGCAGTTGCACTTACCTGCAGCCACGTTTTTTTGATAGACGCAGCTCAAGTTACATTTAGTTGACATTTAGTTATAAAAGCACATCAGATTTAAAGATCAAGAGGCAGTGGCCAGCCTTTTGGCAGTATGATTCTTTAGACAGCTTTTACCCTTGGAACAGCAATTACCTCATCTCAGTAAGCATTGCAGGAATCATCTTAAATTTTAAAGGATATTTTTAGGTGGAAAATAGAGTAGAATCACAGAAAGAAACCACTCAAAATAGTTTTGGGTCCATGTGTTACCACATTTTTAGCTACTCTTCTTACTTAAGATATGTACCTCAGATCAAAGACATACACTGTAGAGTATTATACCAATTAGTCGCTCACAGGAGGAGGAAGTCAGGGGGAAAAAAAAGTAAGAGGGAGCAGAGAGGGATTAGCAGAAGAGTAAAAGAGTATTTATTTGAATGCCTGAATCTTCCAGCCCACACATTCTTAAACTGGCTAACTACATCACTACCTTCACTTGTTAACTTGAATTTTTTTTTCTGTGCAGATTAGTTTGCTACGGTCCAAGAACTGTCTCATTTTCTGTTGGAATTTTGTGGCTTGAAAAGCAAACAAATATCTGGTGATTCAGGAAACATCATGATGCAGCAAGACACTGCAAAATAATCCCTTTGAACTACACAGAGATCTGTAGCATGGAAGGCCAAAGAGAACAACACCTTCCATGACCTCAACAAAGCTACAATCATCTGCTCTGTGTCAATACAAGGGCATAAAGCAGCAAGCAGAGAGCCAGTTCAAGGTCTACAGTTAGACAATCCCTACATATAAGGCTTGGCTCTAACTCCGTCCCAGTGCTGGGGTGACAGACACACCCATGTCAATGACTGGAGAGAGATTTACTTAGGTGAGGCACGCAGGGCCAGTATGGCAGGATAGGATACAAGAGCACAGTGTACATCCCGCCATACAAAACTCTGTAACTATTTGAAGAAGTTCCTATTAACCTCTTGCTTCATCCTCAGTACCACCCTGAAGGAATGTGTTTATGGCACAAATTAACAGGCCTGCCCACACCCTTGTCATGGGGGAAGGCACAGCCCAGAGAGCATGAAAAGAGGTCAAGCCGCAAGATAAAGCCCACAACAGAAACAAATGGCTAAAATATGTGCCAATGCTGACTTCAAAGGAGTTAAAGCAATGTAAGGCACAAACAGCATGAGGCCCAAAGATACCATCTGATGTAGCAAATGCCCCGAACTTGCCTGTTGGCATTATGGCAACATCAGAAGTATGTCATGTACCTACTAACACGAAGGAACACAGGACTGCACAATTCTCCCTGATAACTCCAGGGATAACACCAGACCTATTGGACTTGGGTGGAGACTGATGCATACCTGGACAGCCTGGAAAGCAGTGCTTCCTCTTCTTGTGTGCTCCAATCTCCACCTGCTTTTATAGCCCAGTCTGTCCTGATCTCCATCATATACTTCGTCATCACTTGCTTTTTACCAGGCGTAACTTCACACTCTCCCTCAGATTATCCCCTCACTACAGCTTGCTTTGACCACTCCCATTATGAAAACATCCCACTTGAGCCAACTTGTTCCATCAGTATCACTAGATCTCTCCATCCTGCAGCTCTTTGAACACAACCTTTATAGTTTCTGCCTGGGGTTTCTCTGTTTGTGTGGTTCCTTCTCTTTACAGATGGAGATGTTTTTACCAGAATATCTAATAATTCTTCTACAGCCAAGAGGTGCATCATAACGTGTGATTTATGGGAAAGGAGGGATGGTGTCTGTGCAAGATATACATTCAGGTTGATGTTATACAGTTGTTAAAAAAATCTTGAATCTTGGAAGACCTTATTATATGGGGAATTCACCATTTGTTTACAAAGGCTGCATCAAATCTCTCCCAGACAAAGCACAATAATGAGTTATTAAAACTTTAATGATAACCTTTTCACAGACCTCTGGCACAATTAGTTGGATGAAGTCAAAAGAAACCAGCTGAATAACAACTCTGCATGAAATGCAGAGCAGAACAAAGGAAACCAGGCCTTCAAGGAAGGAAATCATATTCAGAGGCTGAATAGAGTGACATTAGAAGCGAACGGGAGCTTGAGTGATGCATTCTGCATAGCTGCAGGAACTTAGCCTTAAAAAATTACAAGTTAAGCAAAATATAAGGGACAGGGCATCTCAAGGCTTGAGGGAAAAAGACAGTTTTGCTCTCCTTGGATTTCCAGGACTTGATCTGTTTCTTTTTTGACCTCCTTAATTTTTCCTTCAATACATTCCTCAAAGACAGCGTCCTGTAACTAAGTCTAGTTGAATAACTCCTTTTGGGCTACTCACCAAACTGATAAGCAAACGCTTGGTCTTTCACTAAACAAATCCCAGAGCGGTGATAGAAATACTTGGCACTGGTGTGGCCACACATTCAATCCTGTGTTCAGTTTCGGGCCCCTCATGGCTGGACAGAAATTGAGATGCTGAAGCAGCTTCAGAGAAGGGCAGTGAAGCAGGTGAAGGGTCTGGAGCACAAGTCCTGTAAGTAGGGGCTGAGGGACCTGGGGATGTTTATCCTGGGGAAAAGGAGGCTCAGAGAGGATTTTGTCACTCTCTACAATCACCAGAAAGGGGCTTTAGCCAGGTGGGGATCATTTTATTCTCCCAGATAACAAGAGACAGGTTGAAAGGAAATGGCCTCAAGTTGCACTAGAAGAGGTTTATATTGGATGTTAGAAAAGATTTCTTCACTGGAAGGATTTTCAAGCATTGGAAAAAGCAGCCCATGAAAGTGAATGAGTCACAATCCCTGGAGGTATTTAAAAGACATGTGAATGTGGCACTTGGGGACATAGTTTAGTGTAGACTTGGAAGTGTTAGTTTAGTGATTGGACCTGATCCTAAGGATCTTCTTCAACCTATATAATTATATTATTTAATTATTATTTTTTAAATCTTCCTTGTATTTTCCTTTGTTATGATGCTTCCATGGTGGAGAAGAGAGATTTTGCTGTTCATACGGTTGTGATGTTCACCCCATGAGAACAGTGCCACTCACACTGGCCAGCAGAGCCTCATTGCTGCCACTGCTACTCATCAGCCTGCCTACGTTCATCTTTCTTCTTTTCTCTAATAAACTAAGAGCTCCTAGGCACAGGTTTTTGTTTTTATTGGTGATTAGTGATGTCAAAACCAAATAGTGATGATACCACTACTCAGTAGAAGATGCAAGGCCCAATGAGCAGCTATTTTGAGCTAGTATGTTAAATACATGTGGCACAAGAACCATGCCTGATTTCACTGAAGATAGAAAGGGAAATTGCTGATACCAATATTGCAAGATGGCATCCTTAAGCACTCGAAAGCAGGAACAACATCCAGATGAGCAAGTGTCTTTGTGATTCATTCCTACCTGCTTGTTGATAAAGAATATTACAGGCCGCTATTGTGATTATCACCTTCTCTGCCACACATCAGTAAGAATTCTATCCTCACTAAGGCTTGACAGTGAGTGAAGGACAATCAAAAAAAACATGAATGTGAGAAGTTCTTGCATTGCTACAATGGATCTCCAAAAGGACCCTGACTTCTGTGCACTTTCTTCTCCTCTGTGGTTTGCTAAATACTTTTTTCTTTCATATATTGTGCTTCTAGTGTTTTCCATGCGCATGCAGATGGGATGTCACAATACCCTTGTCCTACACTGCACTACTTTCTCAGAACTTTCCTATACTTTCTGTCTACTTAAGACAAAGCTTGTTTAATACATGGTCTTATTCTAATGAGCTTCATGTTTGCATTCCTTTCACTTCTTGTGTTTCTAACTCATTTGAGAACCAGCCTTAAATTAGGTTACAAATTCGCTGAGTCAGATATTTTACACCTCTTTTGACAAGTGCTTTGTGCAAATTCTAGGCAAATGATAAGCAGCAATTACCACTATAATACTAATAAATGCAAATTAAATGGTGCTTCAGGAGCAGAATAGTAACAGTTAAAATTTATGTAGTCGTTTCCCACCCACCCCCAACTGCAAATACATTTGTTAATTACTTGAGGCTGGAAGACAATGCCATAATTAGCCAAGCCCAGGCTGCTCTTAATGGTGATGGGACAAGAAAACAAAGGCATTTATGATTCCAAGAAAGCACCCATTTCTGTTTCACTGGACAGAAAGAAAATATTGTTTATGCACAAAATGATTGGTCTTATGACAGCCCTAACTCCATCCAGAGTTGAAAGGAACACAGGAATTGGACAGAAGGAGCTTGCATCTTCACTCAGCAGCTGGCAATCACTATATGTGAGGTATAGAAACTGTGTCTGAGCAACAGGGCAAGGTTCAGTTGTTTTAGCCGTTCAGAAACAGAGGGACAACACACAGGGGTCTACAGACTGACTATTGTGAGCTGTACACATCATATAGATACTGAGTTACATTTGTTAAGGAACCATACATCATTCAGGATAAACACTAAACCTATCATGTGCTTGGAAACATGCAGAGAGCAGATTCACCATTCCTGTTTTGTTAACCACAACCTACCACTGACCATCTATACCAGGGAAGTCCTTTATTTTTCATGTACTTTTTCTCTTATGCAGTTAAGACACCAAACAACCAACAAGCTAATGAGTCTTATCACTTTTAAGAAACCAGGCTCTTTACTTATGAAGCTGATTGCATCAAATCAGCTATATATAGCTAATTGCTCTATAGCAAATTCAAATCAAATTAATCATCTACTTGGAGCATCACTCTGCTCTGTAAGCACTATGCTCCACGGCAGCAGTGTTGTATTGTCACTGTTCTGCCTCCTGAAGTGGGTCTGTGCCAATCTCATGTAGGATGTAACAACTACAAATAAGGAATACTGCAAAAGTATAGAGAGAACGGGAGTGATTCAGTTCTGAATTTCTCACCAATACAAATTATGTGGTCTGCATTAGGGAGTAATACTGCCAGTTGTGCTGTCATCACTTCATACACACCATCCTCCTGTTCAGTGTATGTATGATTAAACAGGTGACAAGGAAGGTCATGCTACTATGCTACTGACAAAAAAAAGGTTTCCTCTGCAGGGAGCTTTTCTCAGTGTAACAAACAAACTAGCTTGGGATTGTCAGCTATGTTAAAGCCTCCCATTTTGAATGACTTTGCTCAAAAACCTTAATGTGGCATACACAGGAGCTTGTTGAAGTTTAAGGAAAAAAAATACCTAAAGCCATTAAAACAACTTCTGATTCTCTCTTGCAGCCTGAGTGACCCTCTAGGATGACTAGGAGGGTTTTCTCATCTGCCACAACCTCAGAAAAGCTGTCAACCACATGTCCCACCTGCCTCTGATCTACCTGAGAACAGCAAACTGGAAGCTGGCAAGAAAGCAATATGTGCCTTCTCCAAGCTGCTCCTAATAATAAGAATTATCCCCAGGGGTGCCATTTTTCACGATCCTTACATATTAACTGTAGATCTGTAATTTGATCTTTCTTTCTGGTCTTTCAAATAATGAAAACATTCAGAGATTTAAGAAAAAAAACCCAAAATCTTGCTGTCACTAGCTTCTAAAATTTTAACCTTTTCTGCTTTAGTGCTGTAAGAATTGACTGCAGAACATGTCATGATATGGGATAAAAAAGACAATAAATGTTGTTAAAGAGTCTTATTTTAACATAGGTTGAAATTTTGCGTGAAATGCATCCAGCAACACCTGTTGAAAAGCTTGCAATTCTCAGCATCTCTGTTGATGATATTATCATCAAAAGCCATGAAACAAATCAAGTCTGGTGATAAGAGCTATGCCTGTCACTAGTGAAGCACCATGCAGTTATCAAAGCATCAAATCACTGTCATCATCAGCTGATGATTCTCTTGGACACACCAAAATTATTTAAGAAAACAGACCTTCTGAGCTAACCACCATGCACAAAATTAAGCTATATATTTTGCATGCACCTACTGAAAAATAAATAATCTTCTGAATATCCCCTGTCTACCAAAGAAAATGAACTGACTGAATATAAACTCTATTCACCAGAGGTTCATTTTTGCATGAGAACAATTAAAGATTAATAAATTTGCAGTTTGTAAAGTATTCTTTGTATGCTACTTTATCTTATTTTTCATAAAGTTTCACATCTTCTCTAACAGTAAGGGTAGCAGAAACTTATATTGCTCCCTGCCTGTGTGGAGAGCTTCACTGGGAAACAGCAGGAAGAAAGATGATCTGTAAGGCAGTTTCAGTGGAAACATCTCCCTTTTTCCCTGTACTCAGTTCTTTTCTTCAGCAGGAGAAGGTATTTGGCCACTTTCCCAACATCTTAGCCTGTCTGAAGGTCCCTTTTGCTTCCCAAAGGACAAAAGGAGATGCAACTATATTCTGCCTCTATCAGATGAAAGAATGATACTTGGCTCCAGCACAGAGCCACCACAGTCATCATTAGTGAAAAAGAGATTTTCTATAAACATTTGATGCAAGAACATGAAACTACAGGTGATAAAGTACAGTGGTGGCTTAGTGAATGACCTGGCCTGAACGAAGAGAAAATCAGCAAGCTTTCCCAGGAGAAAGTAGGCTTTTAAAGATATGCTGAAGGATAAGAAGTTCACTTGTCTCTCACCACTCATTGTATGTATGATACACAGCCTTTTGTGAAACCAGTATCTGATCTGGCAAGACAGATTAGACCACAATACAAATACAGAGACAATAGTGAAGATGCTGATCACACACATGTAGTTTGACTACCATTTGGATAACCACAGTATGAATGAACTAATAGAAGCTGGACTGTACATGAGGAATCCTGTTGTCACCAATACATCCCTCAGTTTGCTCCTAACAGCCTACTGGTAATTAGTAATATGTGGTACGATTGTCAGATTGCTGCACTTCTCCTGTTTTTGAAGTCCAGGAGAGAGAGTATACACAGAGCATCTATGCACTCTTATTAATGCAGTATCTTCCCATACGGTGCTCACAGTTAAAATTATGTTTTGGAAATTCTGTTTTCCTGCATCTTGCAACAAATGCTTACACACAGGCACACCCATATTGCCCACTGTTGCTCAGTTTTGCTTAAGATCTCTTGGAATTTGCTGTGCAAGATGCAGGTATGTGTGCATACCTGTACACACACACACACACACACACACAAACACATGTATATACTTCCTACTGCATTTCCTATGAGTTTTGCTGAGAATTTTTGTGACATTCCCCTTACTCCCTTTTTCAAACTCTTTGGTTGCATGCAGCACAAATAGGACTTGGGGATTTCCTGTTCAACAGGAACCTTCGGGTGGAGCACCCATCGCCAGCAGTACGTCCTGTTTTCTCTCCTCCTTTAGGCGTAGTCCCATCTCTGATTATCTACAAGCCTTTATCACGGTGGTTCCTAAACTCTGGCATTGCTCATCTGCAGGTGACTTACATTCCTGCAACTGCTGGCTCCTTGGTGTCCCGCTGCACAACCGTTCTAACCAGAAAGTCAAGCACTGTGTGACCTTACTTCACCGCTTTAGGAGCACTTGGAACCAATGCATTGCTCCCTGGATATATTCACCGGGAGAAGGATGTTGCTGGGAAGGAGCCAGCTCCTGGGATGGAGAAGCTGTCCACCTGATAGGCAATACCACAGGCATGGAGGCTGGAGCTACTGAGGGGCTGAGATGATAAAAAAATCTTGTGACAACTTTTTGCACTTTTGACTTGGCATATTCTTCCCTTCCAGGACTGCCCATTAGCTTGCTCATGTATAATGTTCTTTATGTCTCAGACATGTTCAACAAGCCCCTCTTCCACCCTCATGAACTTTTCCTCTACTCTGAATCAGAATGGTTTGGTGGGAAAGGACCTTTGGAAGTCACCATGTCCAACCTCCTGCTCAGGTAGGGTCACCTAGAGAAGCTTAACTGAGACTGTGTCCTAATGGCTTTTGAGTATCTACAAATTGTCTCCAATATCTTCCTTACAAGTACCCTTCACTTGATGAGATCACCCTCTGAGCCATTTCTTCTGCAGGCTGAGCAATCCCATCCCACTTAGCCTTTCCTTACAGGAGAGATGGTCTGCTCCCTCAATCACCTTCCTGGCCCTGTGCTGGACACTCTGCAATAGCTCTAGGTCTCCCCCATACTAAGGAACACACAGCTGTTCTCCAGGTGTGACCTCACCAATGATGATGAGTAGAAGGGACGGGTAACCTCCCTTGACCTGCTCCTTCTCTCTCTCTGTCCTTCCTTGTTCCCTCTTATATGATCCAGCTTTCTCTCATTACCTTTGTGTCTATCTAAATCCTTCTTAAAGTAATTTGGAGAATTAGTATGCTGTCAAATTATCACCTTGCTTTTTGAAGTACTATGAATTCTTCACAAACCATGAGAATTTCATATGTGATCTGATCTCAAATAACTAACTTTCCTTGATGCTAGGCGGTAAAAAGGTAAAAAAATGTTTACTATGAACCTCCATCACAACCCTTAACAAAACTAACCAGAAAAAAATCATAATGCCGACAGATTTTTTTCTCATTAACAACTTTTCCCCATCTTCTATGTTAGAAATTCTTCATTGGCTTTACCAAACAAAAATACAGGTAACAATAATGGTGCAATCTACCCTCTTAACAAACACAACTGAATGTTTTTCTCAAAGATACAGAGTTCAGCATGAGAACAGGTATGTCTTTACTAATGTCCTCTCCAGAGCATTGACTTACACGGACATATTACAGGCATCTACTTCCACAAAAGATAACTAGAATTAAGAGCATCTGTCTGATTTCTAATCAGTGTTGGGAGGTAATATAGGTATTAGCTCCAAATAATTGTACAATGCAGTTATTACTGTACTAGCACTGCAATAACTCCAAGGAGGGTCCTTGTGCCAAATACAGGCAATGAAAAAGCAGTAACCTGTACCAAAAATTGATATGGGGGTACCCTGGCATGGATATTGGACTAGGTGATCTCCAGAGGTCCTTTCCAATCCTAACTACTCTATGATGATGTAAAAAAGCTTAGAAACAAGACTATGGGAGATAACAGGGCAGGAAGACAAACAAGCAGTAAGACAACATGTCAGCAGTGTAGCTGTTAGTGCCAGGCAGAGTACATCAATTAGTCTCAGCACATATTTCTGGAGTAGCAGACTACCTTAAACAGCATCATGCATTACTTTCTTTTTCTGTGTAAAATATCAGTATTAATGTTTAAGTACTAATTAAATTACTAATTAATTAGCAGTAATTAAAATGTATTGAACATTGAAAGAGTTATATTATTAATCTCAGCTGGTTAAGTATGGTGACATTTAAGCATAAGCAAATAGTATTTATAGCCACAATCAGTACAACATTCAAGGAGTTTTCTACCCTAATTAGTCCACAAGAAAGGCTGTGGCATGAGAAACAGAGCTTTAATATAATATATAGAAAAAGAGGTCTAAAGGAAATCACATACAATATAATGTTAGATAGGTTTAGATTAGATTGTAATTAGACAAAATTGTTTATGGAGATTAGACACCAATAACAGACCAGGCGTGTACCTAAGAGCTAAGCTATGCAGAAGTATTTTGTGTGCTCACACCATGGGAACATTCAGAGCATGTCTAACACAAGATTTGTTTCACAACATAAACTTATGTAGTTTTAAACATACCAGCAGAGCCTTAGATCAGGCACAGTTGTGTAAGAGGCTGTCTGATGAAGTACATTTTTGTGCTGCTGTAAGCAACTTCTAACTTGGAATCTGCTATTACAAATTTTAACATTTCATATTAATTTTAAATTATATCTATAACTAGCATATCCAAAAAATACAATATATAGATTTAATTTTAGATCAATAGAGATATAAATAAAAATCCTAAATGCTTAAAACATAAAATTCAAGAAAATACTGCATATATAAAACCATTTCGCTTTCACCAAAGTCATGAAATTTCTTTCAGAAAGGCTGTTGACTTTTAATTTTTTCTCTATCCCCCTTACTTCTTTTTGCTAATTGAATGCAACAAATGAGTTTTGGGGATTCGTCCTTCCTTCTTCTTTTTAGGCCAATTAAAGATTTTGAATATTTTCTCAGTTTGGAAGCATTAAAATACCCACCAAATATAATAGGGAAAATAAAGAAAATGGAAAATAACTTTAAAAGGTATAAGCACTGAGTGTTATAAAATTACTACTCTCCCTTACTACCTTACACCTTTTCCTGAAACAGAAAAGCTATAAAATAATTCTTAAATATTTTAGGAAGTTGCAAGAGTTTCAGAAAAAGAAAAGTTAAATAAAGAGAGAAAATTTTAAAATTACTTAAAAAAAAAGGGATGGAAAAATGGAAAATAAACTGACATATTTTGACAATAATTGCCCTATTATACTAAGCGTCATAAAGGAGAATACAAAGGAAACAAGATACCAAAATGCACAAAATTCAATGTATTTGGAAACACATTTTGTGAAACAAACTTGAAAACTCTCTATTATTGATCATTTTAAATGAGAAACATCCTCCAAATTTATATTTTCTTTTCCGCTTTAGCATTTTGATCACATGTATTAAAAAAAAAACTCCTGCCAGCATCTCAAAACTTTGTTTCTGTTGTTCCCTCTCTCTCCTTGCCAGGTAAATGGAGATGACTTTTTGCTAACTGCGAGTTCCATAGAAACCTCTAAGTTTGTTGGCAGATGAAGGAGAGAAAACTCGGAAACCAGGACTTGCATTTAACAGGCCTTGGTAGAGCTGGAGTTTGAAACAAGTCACGGAATCATCAAGGTTGGAAGAAACCCTCGAGGTCATCCAGCCCAAGTGCCAACCCAGCACCACCATGATCACCCCAAACCATGTCCCCAGGTGCCACATCCCGACCTCCTGAACACTTCCAGAGACACTGACTCCACCACCCTCTCGTGTAACTTATCCCAAAGCCTAACCACTCTTTCAGGGGAATATATTTTTCTATATCTAGCCTGAATCTCCACTGGTGCAGCCTAAGGACATTTCCTCTTGTGCTTTCACTTGAGACATGAGGGTCATGAGCATACAGGTGTAGAGTGACTGCTACCAGGAGGTTCCGGAAAGTCATTTAGCAGGCTTCATCCCTCGGTACCTAGGAAGAGAGTTTGGTTGGTATTAGCTGGCTGGCTACACAGATATAGAGGATTTCAGACCTGATATTTCATCTTGGATATTCACTCTTCAATATGTATTCAGACAATAGCAGCAACAATATAGTTTCACTGAAAATTCTCAGATCTGTTGTTCTTTATTAAAAGCAGCCAGAAATCCAGCACAGAAATCCACCCTATTATGATCAGATAGCTGGCACCTTGATGCCTAAAGTGTCTTTACTAAGGTTGTCATTTACAGCTACCCTAAACCTGGCCCAAAACCATGCAGACAGCCTCAAGCTACAAACCTAGCAGTGCTATAAGATATCTTGTTTCCTCAGATTTGCCCTGTGGCAGAAGTCTGGCCAGCAAGTACACAGAGGCATTAAAGAACAGCTGAGACAGCATAACCTGAAGAGGCAAACTCCTTGGTTACTCTAAGAGTTTTCTAAATGGTATTTGGACTCTGATGAGGTTCCTTTTTTAATCCTTTCTATTGAGTGAAGTGCCAAAGGTGAAACCTTCCCAAAGGGTATCAATCTCCCACCACCCTCGGAAACTTGTTACCGTATCAGTTTCTGGGAAAGACCAGAGCTCAGTTTATGGTCAATGTAACTCCATACACTCCTTTAAATATATACCCTAATGACAATTCAGCTGCCTGTATCTGGATAAACCCCATGAATATACTGCACAAATGGTGCTGTGGGCATAACACTTGAGCACCAACAGTTCTGCTTTCATGTGTAAGGTGTACATATGCATGACTAGTGTATAAAAACAATGCAAGTACTCTGCAGCAGATTAAAAATGAAGTTAGTGTCTAGTCTGGATAGCCCAGTTTGCATTTTTGGCCGTGTGGGAAAAGAAGGAAGGTGGTACTTTCAGGTACAGTCATAAATTTTAAGATCAATATTCACACTCCTTAGCAAAGATTGAATGAGTATGCCTTTGCCTGGAAATCAGAAGAAGCAAGAGGGAGGGAATCTTCCAGACCCTGCACAAATCCATCCCTGCCCTACACCCCCATTCTTAATTACTCTTATTCTCCATTTCCATTATAGTGCCAGTGCCTCTGGCACCACTGCTTCCTCGGGAACTCCCTCTGCCTCCACTTCCCGCCAGCTCCTTGTATACGAAACTCCTTCCACCTCAAGGACAGAGAAAGGCAGACACCCTCTTTTTCATCTTAATCCCTCATAAAGCACCGGCTGCCTTTTACTGAGCTTGCCAATGCAATCAGAAATGGTGCTGCACAACTAACAAAAATAATTATCAAGCTTTGATGATCATCCAGGATGGTTTTTATGTGTTTTCTCTCTCCATTTGTGCAGTGAGCCTCATGAGACTGAATTTAATTTTCCCTGCTTGCTGCAAACATTTAAAAAATAGTCTTGTCTATAAAAATATCCAAAGCCTTGCACTGAAAGGCTGTTCTCATGTTTAAGCTCAGTTTCACCCATGCAGTATTTTGTGCTGTGCAGACTCTCTGCAGTGTCAAAATAGTAATTTAATTTGCAAAACATCCTTCCCCCTTAAAGAATCACAAAGTGTCTTTGGACTTTAAAAGCACTGAAATACACCTTCTGTTTACAGGAATGGAAAGTTGTTTTTCTGTACTTAAAACCCCATCACAATAGGAAGGATGAGGTCAGAGGTCAGTCTCAGGAGATATGCAGACACTGTCCATCACATTGTGCTGTCAGAACTCTGGCAGGAATCCCAGAGGAAACCTGCCTGCCCAGATATACATCACCTCTGCCACACAAATGTGTGCTACTGCCATCTACCAGCCACCCTAGACACTCACATCAGCAAAGAGGAGTGACTTTGCCTTCTTGCTTTTGCACCACCTGAAACAAATCTCTTTTTTAATTCAAGTTCTGATCTTCCACACCTGAGCCAAGTCAGAGCCACCTTCCATGAGCTGTGAAGCAACATCATTTGGAGAATGTTGGCATTAATAGCATCCTCACCTCTGCGTTGTCTTTTTCTGGGATTTTTGAGTTTCTCTGGAATGAGCATCATTCCTGAGCACCTCCCTGTTAACACCTAAGCTCCTCTAGGACAGTGTTCCCAGTGACACACACTGGCAGAAGTCCCAACACAGCCCCCTCCAGTACTGGAGAATAAAAGAGCATTCAAGCTAGAACATGACTCAAACCCAACTTTCACATGCTGCTGGCTAAATCCTGCTTTCTCCACTGACTTCCTTGGCCAAAGTGTAATATATTCATTGCACACAAAGAAATTAAAGGAATGGAAGAAAGGTCATTATTTTGCCTTTTTTATTATATGACATGATGTACTGTTTTCCCTGGTAAAAAAATGTCCTCATTTAGCAGCTCATAACTGGATCAATATCTGTCCAAGTAATATTGACTCACTACAGTTCAAAGACTTTTAAAAATTTTGTTCATGAGAGAAGCAATTGGCTAAGAGGGTTTTTTTTACCCCAAAAACAAGCAGGTATTGATCAGCTCTTTGCTGAATAAAATATAAAATTGTTTCAAGATCTTGTGTTGTTGTTCCAAACTTACTGAAACAATTTTTTTTCATCCAATTACTGATTGCCTTTTACAGAATAACTAGGTTGAACTGCAATTCTCTTGTGTTGAATAACAGAATCAAATTCATCTTGTCACGATGAAAAAAATCTAATATCAAACGAAGCCAATTATCATATCCAATTTTTATCTCCTTAGAATCTGCTCCTGTTTCAGGGCATATCTTCAATTAGATCATACGAAGGCTTTGGTCCTGTATTCTAAAGCAAATGTGCTGTGATGTCTGGAAGAAACCTACAATGACAAGACCTGGAAGAAGCAAAGAGAGGGACAGAGACAGAGAGAAGATGGGCCATGGTGGGTTGTCAACAGGGTGGAGGCAGCACCTGAGAGGACAGGGAGGTAGCTGGCTGACCTGGGACTGTTCCCTTGCTCTGTAATATGGCCCTGTTTTGCAAAGTGAGGAGCCAATCCGTCCAGTCACCAGGGCTGGGATTCCCCATGAAAATCTTGGCCACATGGTTGGCAAGGGAGGGGTGGAGGATGAGGCAAGAGTTCTGTCAGAATCACTCCTCCACATCTCAGTGTGGGATGAGGCTTCCCAGATACAGAGCCATTCTCCAAAGTACCAAATGCCCTGAGCTAAAATCAGCCCAATTAAAAGGAGCTGGCAATTTAATGGATGAAACTCTTCACCAACTGGTATTTAGACAGCTGAAATGAAAGATTTAGTGTGAGAGTGTGTTCTCTCTCACAAGACAAAACAAACCACCCTACCAACGAAATAAACAAACACAAATCTCTCTGTGCAAGGCAAAGTATCTAGAGACAACAAGAAGATTTGCACTCGTGAAACCAGGACTAGATCCAAACCCACTGATTTCCTTGGCATTTCTGCTTAGGTCTGAAAAGGCCAAAATCTCGTCAATATCCCTTAAGACACATTGGCAGATAAATTATTTTAACTGAAAATCCCACCAGCAAAATATAACACAATATTTAAATTCTGCTCTCTGTTCATAATTTTTGCAGTCCTCTAGATACCATAAATAGAAAAATTTTATTATTATTTCAATTCATCATTTATTCAATGGACTCTTTATACATGATCTGAAACCAAACCAAGCAGATTTGTGCCATCTACTGGTAAAGCAAGGATTTCCAACTCCTAAGTACTTCAAATTTACTACCAAACTTATTTCAGTAGTTATTAACTATATACAAATGTTAATTCTTTGTAAACAATCTCATATATGCCCTGATAAAGAAGACTGCTCACATTATGTGAAGGTGATTGATAAAACCATGTGGGACAAATTAATTTGTGGGCAGCTTTAATTAGAGTGACATAATTATGATACTATTGAAAACTAAAATTTTCTCTCAGTAAGCCTGGATACTGGGTAAGACCTATTTTTCAGCTTGATCTATCTTTCTGCTGATGAATTGCAGCGTTCATCTTTTGATGAATGCAGATATGCTCTTACACATTGGAGTCACAAGTGTGAACCTCTGTTCTCAACCGAGGTGATCAGAGCAGAGTTGGGGCTGGGCTGCCCCTCTTGTCCAAGGCACTGGCAAGAACTCACACTGGCACAGTGTGGTTAAAGCTCTCTATTCATAGTCAAAAAGGCTGAACTCACACTGTGACCAGCTTCCTCAGAGAAGTGTACCCCTGGAAAATGGAGATGCCCTTATAGGAGAAAAATAAAAATGAACTAACTTGAGTAGTGTAGCAGAATGAGTAAATGAGACATGCTCTCTTTGCATCAAGGGATGGAAGTGAGAGAGAGAAGAGGCTTTTTCAGCTTCAGGACAGTGTTGGCGAAAGGAGAAATGGGCGTCAGCTGGCCATGAATATATTTAGGTTGGAAATTAGAAGGCTCCTAACCATCAGAAGAAAGAGGTTCTGTGACAGCCAGCCAAGGGGAGCGGTGGGGGCACACAATCTAACTAGTTTTAAGATAGATCTTGGTAACCTAATGAAAGGGATTATGAGACATGGATGTCTACAACAGTTGAAAACTGGACTTGATGACCTGGACAAACCCTGCTAGCCCTCTGTTCCCACGTTTCCCAGAATGTTCCTCTGCTTTGACTTCAACATGGTGTCCAGCTTCTGACAGAAGTAGATTTAGTTGCTTGTCAGAAGGCTCCAAATTATGGAATAGCTCTGTTGATCCCAAACCCTCTCATTAGTTGGGATATGATTTGGTGGGAGTGGCCAATTGCCTTTTGTCTCTAAATCTTATGGTGCATTTGTCAGATCTGCCTTCTAAAGCTTTTAAACATAGTTTGTATTCATTTTTATAGTAGGCTGCAGGCAACTGGTGAATCAAAAGTGAATTAAGCAAAACCAACCTTTTCAGAGTACAATAGCTAAGGGATCAACTAAGGTGTAATTATCTGTCATGTTTAGCAGAAATCACCATGACAGAAAAAAAGGAGGTGGGAAAGTCACTGTAAGTATGATTTACAGTGTAATTTATTTGGTAAAAGATGATTATTTATTTCTAAGTGCATCAAGTTGCTTTCGATTATGCTTCCGGCTAAATGAGATGCTAAGGACCCTAATGGGCCAGAGACATTGCCCAGTATCTGCACACATTGGATAGTTGCTTTAAACATAAATGTTGTTCTGTTTGAAAAGGAGGGGAATTGGCTGAACCCCTAAACTTCCACTTGTAATGTGCAGAAACAGTGAACACTGGTTGACCTCTGAATAAAAGAAAAATACCTGAAATCTCTCAAACCAAACTCTCAAAATTATATGTCCCCTTTGAAAATTCAGTTCCAAAACAGACATATAATTAAATCTATCAGCTGATACTGTTAAGAGCAGCGCTCTGCCTTTACCTCTTGGTTTCCATTTCACCCTCCCCAGGTGCTGCAGAGACAATTTGAGTATACCAAAGTAGCAGTTCTGTGCTCTGGAAGTGATGTGAAGTGTGAGTGCCTGTGAGCCCATGTGCAAGAAGTAGAGGAAACGCAACATGTGCAGTTCCCCTGGTACCTGATGGAATTCTGCACCTCCTGCTGTCTCTGACTAAGCACACAGCAAAAAGTTTTTATGAGGATCCTCTGAGAATTGTTTCATTTTCATTTCCTGAAGTAGGAAAACGTCAGCACACTTGAACTACTTCCTTCAGGTGTCCAAGTGAATCATATTTAAATCAGAAAAAGTGGAAATAAAAGAAAGCCAGCTTAATACACTTTCAAATTATATTTAACTGATCTTCCCCTTTTTGGAAGGATTTGCTGTTTGGAAACACAGCCTGGCTGGACTCTGTTCAACAGCCAGAACATACAGAAAGAACAATCTATCAGGCGTTTCAAGAAAATATTCCTCTGATGTGTCCAGCTGTACTTTCCATGCAGAGTGGAATAATTTGGGATAGAAGAAAACTGGCTCTAGATGAGGTCCTCTGGCACTAACTCTTTATCACGTGGGTGTGTGAACTTACTGCTTACCTGAATAAAGTGAGTGTCATCAAGAAAGTCCCACTGAGCTTAGTGGGAAAATTAATGCAAGCAGAACTTCAATCTGTAGCATTATCTTTTTGCCCAAAGGTCAACACCCTCAGCACAGCTGTCCCAGGGCAATAAAAAGAATAAAGACATTAGTGCCAGCCTGGTCTTAACCTCTGGGGAACAGTGTGCAGATATCTTTCCCTACAAAAATCTTGAAACTTGCAGCATTTCTTCCTGCTTGGTTTCTACTTCCACCTCTTCAGACTCAACAAAAGAAGAGCTACTGGGAAATATAATGCAGGCAACAAGTGGGCTATAGGAGTGCTCCCAAGTGGGTTTCAAAATGGTTCTGTAACTCTGTTTCCCTCCATCAGTGAAGATGTGCAGTTTGCTATTGCCATATAGCCATCAATTATATACAGTGTGTCCTGAAGCAGGCTCTAAACTTTTTACATTGGGCTTTTCTAAATGACAGGCAAACATTTCTACTGGTGTTCTGTTTCTTCAGATGGCCTATCCAGAAAAAATCTGAGTATATTACTGTTAGTTTGGATTGCACACTGATATTTTAGATTACATTAGTCTAAACTGATGCTTGGTTGGTGTTTAGATGATATCATAGATGAGCTCCTGTAAAGGGTCAATAGAATCTTAAAAAACCCCTAAACACCTTTCTGTAGGAATTAATAAAATGTTCACTCCACCATGCCCCCACTTCTCATCCTTAAGAAATAAACAAAAACAACCAAGTAGGGAAATGAGACCACACTGCAGCATGTTCAAATATAAATGTGAACATAAATGAAACTATTTCATTACTGAGACGAGTAAGCCACATCATTAATATTCTTGTTTTCCTGATGGCAGCAGGAGTTCTATCACTTCCTTTATTTTAAGCATAAGATTTCATCACTTCAAGCATAAGATGTCTGATTCCCATCAGTGCACCCTGAACCTTTACTTACTTGAATGATCACTTATTCTCCTTTTTTTTTTTTAGGAATTGTTTATTTCTCTACTAAATATGCTGTAGCATGATTAATTGAAAATACCTTTAGCAATGAGATTCTGGAAAATACTATTTCCATTTATGTACTTTTCATATTGGATTTTGTGACATTAGCACCCAGAAACATGATGATGTCATTCTCAGCTTAATTTCATGTTTCTTCCACAGCTTAGATGTTGCTGATACTGTGGTTTTCTTGGTCTTTAGTGCAAGACTAATCTAGAAAACTGCTCATACCAGTTACAAGATGGGTTGTGCCAAAGATGCTTGCATATGTGCAGATCTTATGATTTGAAAAATCAATAAAAGAAACATGCAGCTGTGATTGCCCAATATTTTGAATGTAATAATTTTAACTTAAGCCAGGGTAATTGTTACTTAATACAGATTTAAACCATTAGTTTCACTCCCATGCTATGACCACTGAAACAGCAGCTTCCCACTTTATAGCTTGCTTGCTTTTTTCACTTCTGTGCAATTGCAAAAACTGGCAAATATGTTGGAAATGTTAACTTTTAATTTCTTTATTCCACTACTAAGTTAGGTTTTGCCACTAATTCAATAATGTTGCTTTTAACTTCAGATATTAAGACCCTGTAATCTTGGAGTGCAGGCAAAAGATCAAAAGCAATTGGATTTTCCCAGCTGAACAATTTACCACTCACTGCCTTACCTGATCTTTTGCTTCTAACCCTTTGCCTATGAGAGAGAGGAACATGGCTTAAATCTCATCAACAGCAAATATGGATGCTTGCTTTTGCAGCTCTACATCTTAAAAGCAGAAACAGATTCTGGCAAAACACACAATGAAAAATAAAAGGTAGACTATAAAGAGAATGCTGCAGTGACAAAAACAGGTGAAATTCTCAAGGAGCATAAATACAGTGGATATGCCTACAGAGAGCACTCACCTCTTTCCAGGAGACACAAAGGTCCTAATGCAAAGGAAGCACCCTTCCACATGATATTCTGCCTCTTTGCCATCATAGTTGTTGAGTGCATTCACAGTCTTGTTTCAGAAAAAAAACACCCACATTTTGGTGTCCCAGCTCTGAGCACAATGTAGATGCTAGTGTAGATACAAACATTATGAAATATTCACTGCATAATGTCAATAATCCTGATGGGACCAAGGTGTTTTGGAGATAGCTCCATGTGTAAGTCTCTCTTCTAGCACTTAATTTAGAACCCATCAGAGCATTTCTTCATGCAGAGAGGAAAAACACTCTAATAGCTCCACAGATACCACTTAAAAATTTCCTTGAACATATTCCATCTAACAGGGACTGTCTGTACTTTGAACTACATGAAGCAGCTGGTTTATCTCCACATGAAGCAACAGTAATGTGACTGAGTGGCAGTCAATGGATTCCTGTCAGTGTGAGGTTTGCTTGATGGTGCCTTGTCTCCCTTTAATATGGACATGAAAGTTAATGAAATTCATTAGCCTTTCGTGTTCTCAACCCATGATTTAAGCCATGGACAGAAACCCAAGTTGGAGTGTGAGGGTGTGATGTGGCTGTTCACCACACAGAGTGTGTGACAAAGCAAAAGCCCGGCTTTCAGATCTGAGTTTACTCCAAAAAATTCATTGGATTGAATGGACCTACTGAAAAGCTGAGTCAAAACTTCCAGATCAGGCTCCAGATAATTAATTTTCAGTAATTTGGCTTGGCAGGCACAGCTGATTTCCAGCCAAGTACATGAATAGCAGCAATTCGTTGGCAGTGGGGGCAGAGAGGGGGAGTGTGTTAGGATTCCTAATTATCTGGAGAAAGTTCTTTTATGCTGTGATTGCAGATTTATATGATGTTCAGCCAGCACCAAAGCAGAAAGCACTGTTACTGTAGTGCACTATTTAGCGGCGTGTACTGAGCTGCAGCCACCTCCCCTGCAGCCACTGTAACCACAGCGCTGACAACCACCAGCTCAAAGCACTCCCATCCAGACAGGCTGCAAAACCAGATACACAGGGGAGCTTCATGTCTGGGTTCTCTTCAGTTTGTTTGGCCACAGGAGAAATCTTGATGCTTCACATTTCTGTTGCGTCTTAAGGAATGAAAATTCGCACCTCACAAAAGCATACAGAATTCGAGCCAAAATACTTCAGTGATAATATTGGTACATTCACTTGGGCGAGTGATGAGGAAGAGAATTCAGTTAATGAGAATTCAAAACTTACCATGGAGGCTAACTGCTCCAGATAGAGACATTTTATTGAGAGCATCACTTTAAACAACATCACATTACACAATTACTTTCTTGAACTTATACACTGATGAATGGAAAATATGACAGATCTGCTTTCTGCCTGCAACACATCTAAAGCTCATGAAAAGTCAATGGAGAACTGTCTTTGTTTCTGAATGAGAAAAGTCAACAGCAGGAATATATGAACTGTAAAAATGCTTGTGTGGTGTTATTTGACTCACCTTGAAATCTGTGTTTGAAAGATACCGTATTTTCCACCCAAACCCCTGACTTTAAAGAAAGGTGAGATTTTTCTCCATTTATTTCTCATTTTCTTTCATATGTACATGCATTTTGAGACCAGGCAGAGCTCCTTTTGCCAGCACATGGAGAAAATGAAAAAAAGGTAGAAATGCTTGCATCTATTGTTATTGATATGATAAACAGACAATACCTGATAGGAGTTTGGGGCAAAATTCCACTCACAGTTTTACCCAAGAAGTTATTTTTATCTTTGGAGAAGTTATGGCAGTGTAACTCAAACTTTGGGCACAAGTCAACAATGAAATTGTATTAAGCGCAACCCTTTTCTCAGCTTTCAAGATGTTATGTTTCTGAAAGAGCTTGTGTGGTACAATAATTATACAAATGACACAGAAACTATCTGCAGTGGTGGAAGACACAGTGGGGTTTTTATGAGGGTTTTTTTCAATATGCTATGGTTAACAGAATCTGTGCAAGATTTTTAAGTTATCATCCTCATTTTCTTCATTCTTAAAAATCCAGTGCCAGAAAACACATGTAACTCTGCTCTGACCAGAGAGAAATTTATTCTGGAACTCCTGTCTAATACAGATTTTGTGCCTCCACAATATTTCCACCTTCCCTTATATGTTTTATACATTAAGTCACATGTTTTGAAGTCTAATTCACATGTGTTTCTAAGGAGCAGACAGCCATGGAGTGACTGTTTTGTGTAATGAGAAGTAACAGCACAGAGCAGAGCAGTGGTTGCCAGCAGGAAATGCAAGCTGACAGGCTTGTACAAATGGCAGCACTTGAAAGAGATGGGCAGTTAGCTTTGCATTTGCATTCCTTGTGCCAAGAAGGGGGAAACAAAGTGTTTCCTGAGAAAGGGTATGAAATGCAACCTCTTTCCTCCTGCTAGACAGGTGTAGTGCCATCAGGCTCAATCCTGTCAGCACTTGCCATACAGAAGGAATCTCTCTTGGCACCTCCTGTAGTCATGTTTAGCTGTGCTAATAGTCATGGGAAACATCTGACTTGCCACTGTAGGAGTGCTAGAAAAGTTGAACAACCATACTGAGGTCTCAATCTGGTACCCAAAGGCAGCCAGCACCTATCCCATCAATTTCATATATCCTAACTAAGCAAGTAAGGAGCAAGGACATGGGCTCTGGAGAACACATGGAGAACTTTTACAGACACACAATGAAAATACAGTGTACAACTGAAAAATGGAAGGGCAAAGGACAGCATGGGTCTCTGGCATGTAAAATTTTTCTTTTGACTGTAAGTGGATCTATGTGCTTTGAGAGGCTTATGTGGGGTTTGGAACCAGATAGATAAATATAAAGCAAGTGAGCATTTGCAGAACTGAAAGGTATGTCAAAAGAGATTGCTCTCAGAAAAATATGTAGATCAGAAACCCATCAGCAGCCTACCTGCATTAGAGATCCAGAGGCCACTTAACAGCTGCCAACAAAATGATTTGTGGGAGCTTGCCAAAGAGACCCACATGCTGTTGCTGGGAAAAATCTTTCACAACTGAGCTTGGCATATATGGGACTGCCAGGGAGCAGGAGAGACCAGCTAAACTGCACACTTTCCATTGACCACAATTAGTATGAATATACTTAAAATCAGGAATGTAAGTGCAAGCTACCAGCAGTCCTGCACTTCATCTGTATGCACCTCTGTCTGCAGTTTGACTGCTGTCCAGGTAACACCCAAGGAAATTAACTGATAGATGGACAGCAAATGACAACTCAGGCCAATAAGCTCGATGACACAACAGTGCCAGATGCCCATGCTTCCTCTTTGGAGAAATGTAGGGTCTGTGTTTCAGCTGGGAACTGGCACATAGTAATAAGAACATGCAATTTTTGCTGTGTGAGAGCAGAACATCTTTGCTGCCAGTATCAAAAGAGAACACTGTCTGATAACTCAGTCTTGGAGGGCATATGTCAGCCACCATCCAGCCTCATTCTTAAGCAAGGACCAGCCAGGGTACAGATGTCAACAGTTCCAGCTGTTATATGCATGAACTATACAATAGTTTGAAGTTACCCATTTTTAAATGTCTGAAATACCAACAATGTTTTACACCCCTCAGGTTTATTCCTTTGGTACTACATGAAAGAACTCTCTCCACAATTGACACAGGTGATATTCCTGTAGCAGCTGCTGTATTAAAATTCTGTAACATTGGTGGGAATAAACATATCCAAAATACTTTTCAAATAAGCAACACAATAGCTTCAGTTATAATGAAGACTTGTAGCATATTTCCTGAATACATAGATTTATGGAGAATCATGATACAGATATTGCTCTAGACTTAAAATTTTTGAAGAACACATGGTGAGTCATAGGTCATTTACACAGAACAGAAGATTGTAGATTAGATCATTAGGGGAAAAAACAAAACAAAGACCACATATATGACGTGTATATACAATATTTTCAAATTAACTTAGTAGGAAAAATCTGTCTCTGTCTCACAAGCAAAGAAAATTGAAAATGTAACAGGATATTCCATTTCTTATACTTGTCATCATAATTTACACTCTGGCAGAATAGAATATGGTAATTTCTCTACATAGACAGAACAACTTCCACTATTTCTAACAGGAAACAGTCATTTCAGGTTACCATCTCAAGAACATCAATCCCCAAAACCTTTCTCCAGTACAATTATTTATGCATGACATTCAATCAGTAGTACCCATTTTTCTGCAGACTTTCAGGTCCCACTTCTTCCTGTTTGAAAAAGCTGAAGTCTCTTTTACCCTTTGAAAAGAAATTGCTTCAGCATAGATTAGTAGGTTCTGGAAATCATCTCAAAAGAGCCTTGAATGTACTTTAGTGGTTCCTTTGACTGTACTCACAAGGAGTGCCAAGTCCTCACTCAGAAATTGCTTAAGAATGCACTCAGAGAGGGCTATAAGAAACCCTTCCAGGAATCATACAGATCCAAGTACATTATAATACTTCCAAATAACAGAATTATTGTCATTCATCTTTATTTATTTCTCACTTAAAACCTGTATAACCATCAAGGTTCAGGGGGTTCCTGGCCTTAAGATTGGATGTCTTCAAAAACTAGCTTTATTTAATCTGATTTCTATTACCAGATATTTTAAATGATTACCATGAAATGAGGTGCCACATGGATACCAGAGGATCCTTTTAGTACAATTACATACCTAATAATCCACATGTTTTACTAAGCTTGCTGAAAGTTGGAAAGTAGATACAAAAATGAGCCCATATTTTTCCTTTCAAAGTTTCCAGGACCTTTCTTCTTCTATGTGAGCAGATATTGCTACTAAAACACTTCTGCTGCAATATTTGACAAAAAGGAGGACAGATATATATAAAAAAAAGGAATTTGGTTAAAACCACAAATGGTAAAGGCCAGCTACAGTTCAACAGGCAATGACATCTAGCTATCAGTGTGCTGAAGGGAACACTCACACTAATGGTCTTGCTGTGAATTAAAATAACCAGATCTGTGAAATGCAATTTGCTTTCTGCTGAGCACATGGCTCTTGTCTGGAGCTTTCTAGGCTGGGTTAATTGCACAGCTGAGGAATTCAGTGTGATGTTTCCCGGATCTTTGCTGAGGGACTTTCTACCCCGTAAGCACTTCTATGGCAGAATTGCAAAAATTGAGCCGAGACCTTTCTAAGCCAAGCACTTACATACCTGCTCTGCTGTTACCAATACTAGTAAGGCTTAACTTTTTGTTTATGATGCACCTTTGGTCTAAGATAAGAAAACAGATTTGTATGTAAGAACTTACAGGGAAAAGAAAATCTCTACATCAATGATTATAGATTTTTAAACCTTAAAAAGCAAAAGAAGAGTGGCAATAACTGCATTTTTCATCTTTAAAGAACCTCATAGTGCCAACATTTTTAGCTGCTGAAAATGCAAGTATAGCAGACAAATAAATAATATCATTGATGTTTAACACATAACATAGAAGAGGGAGCTGAAATAAATTTCAGTCACTAGGTTACTTACATACTACACCATTACTAGAATTCAGAAATTTTCAAGACCTTACATAGCACTTGTTTAGTCTCCTCTGTTTTGGTGCTTGTCTTCAGCATAGCTAATCATAACAAAGGAAATCAGACATAAACTGTGATACATTTTCTTTCTAGACCAAGCAATGAATCCTACTTGTCACAACCAAAAAGAGAAGAAACAATGGCGGGTTAAGCACCAACTTATTTGGTGATGGTTAGGAGCAATTCCTCTTACAACCTCTTAAGTTTCATTGATACCTGATCAAGCAACATTAATCCAGACAATAAACTTTATTAAACAGAAGTAATAGGAATAAAAGGGAGGGAAGTGAGATTCAAAACAAGATAGCCTTAAGTATGGTACGAGATGTACCTACCTGATGAAAACAAACCAACAACATTATTTACAAATTGCAAGATTAATATTATAAAAGTATGTAAACCCTTCAGAGGAACTCGGCAATTAAATCACCCACATGCAAAGGAAACTCAAAGAGAATTTTTGTCATTTACCAAATGTATTACGCAAATTGCTAAGCACAACATAAGCATAATAAAGTGGCAACTCTTAAATTGATCTGCCTGCAGGCTACTGCAAATGGGTCACCACCCTTTCTACAGGTTCTGTTGCAGTCCTGGCCCATACTTTGCCTCAGCCCTAGCAATTATTCGATTTCAGTGCACACCAGATCATATCGCTAATCTAATTTAAACCACTTCTTAATTTTAAGTTAAATTTCATCTGGATGAGCTTTCAGATTTTCCCACGGCCTTCTGAGAGCTGGAACTGGTGGAAAGGAAGAGGCAAGAGCACACGTCGAGGGCAAAGCTGGGCATGGATGTTGTTGGCTGCATGGCCTTGCATCAACCCAAGGTCTTTATGAAACTCTGTGAGTGTGTGAAAGCAAAGTGGCTACCACAGAAGGTCAGACAGATGTGAAGTCAAGATCAATTAAAAATCAGTTTTAATTGTTCTTAATGACTTCTGAGTAAACATATTTTATGCCACTGAAATACTGATGAGTGTTTACCTATTCCAATATTATGGTAGTTTTGAAACTGAGTAAAGTGTTCAAACATTTGGTTGCTTTACGCAAGAGCAGGGTCCTTGGAGTCCTGCTGATGTCCTTATAGAGTCACCTCCCACTCCACCTGCCCTGCTTTTAATTTCTTCACACAGCCTTGCAAAATCATTAATAAAGTATTACATATTTACAGTGAAGCAGGAATTAGTTCCTGATGAGACATTCATACTGGAGACAAAGCTATTGAAATTTGGAACAGCTGGTTTTAAGAAGATTGGATTTTCATAAGTTTCATAGGTTTCATAAGGTATTTAGTACATATTGGTTACAAATCATGTAAGACCTGAACCACTAGTAGAAGATAACATAATTTTATGTATGTCAACAGTAAAGAAATAACATAAAAATACGTAAGCACTCTTTCAAAGGGAAGCTTTTGGTAAATAGCTAGATAAAAAGCCCAGAAAATTAAGATTAACTTTATGTACAACTTTGAACAAAAAAGGAAGTAAATCCAAAAGATAACCAGATATGAAGAAAAAAGAATATGCTCAATGGAAGACCTGCCAACAGCAAAGAATATCTGAGTCGTTAGCAACAAATCATCCACTGCAGCTTGCATCACTGAGATCCAGCTAGATGACATTGCAAGCTTTGTACTAACCAAGGATTCTCCACCCCACACAAGCAGGACAAACCATCTCCCAAAAGATAGGTCCTTATGTAAGATTAATTCCACTGGATCCATTTGCTGAACAATAAAAACAGATTGAACGTAAAGTCACATAACATAAATAATTTAAAGGTGAGTCCAGTGGTACTTCAATATGGATACTCAGGAAAGATCTGTCATTCTGGGCCAGCTCAACACACACATTATCATAGATGGATGTCTAAACTGAAAGTTCTTTTCTCTCTATCTGATGTCCAGAAGCCACTATAACTCCTGCTCACGAGGCTTAACACATCTGATTTTTGTCAATGCCACATTTCAAGCACAGTTTTTATACACCTTTAAAACGTTAGGATCATAGAAGCCAAACCACAGAAATGTTGGAGATCTATTTAACTCCTAGCTAGGAAAAAGAAGAGCATCAATGTATATATACATATATGTGCCAATGCGTATAAGTGTGTGAAGGGAAGGTGGCAAGAGGATGGATCGTGCTCAGTGGTGCCAAGCACTAGAAAAGAGGCAAGGGGCAGAAACTGGTACACAGAAAGTTCCACCTAAACATGGGGAAGAATTTCTTTACTGTGCAGGTGATCTCGCACTGGAATGGACTGCCAAAAGAATTTGTGGAGTCTCCTGCATTGAAGATTTTCCAGAACCATCTGGATACAATCCAGTGCCATGAGCTCTGGGATTATCCTGCTTGACGAGGGAGGTTGGACCAGACAACAGTGATGCCTTTCAACCTAACCCATTCTGTGATTCTGTGAGTAAACTCAGACTGTCCCTGACACTCATGTGCTCTTAAAAATTCTAATGATGGCAATTCTACAACCAACAAAACCTCACCTGTCCAACGCCAAAGTATCCTTCAAAGAGGCTTTTACAGAATTTCATACTAACATGTTTTTTTCATGTCAGCTGATCATCTCTGGCCTTATCTCAGCCGACAGTGGTAGCAGTTTACTGTTGGCCTTCTTGTCAAAAAGAAATTTATAAACTTCTGGATCTTTCATAATGGTTAGACTAGCATAGGGTAGGATTTTAGATTAGATCTTTCATTTCTTTTCTTTTCCCCTCTGGGCAACTCAAAATTTTTCTAGTCATTTTCAAAGAATAATGTTCCACACTGGACAGTAATCCAGATGAGATGTCATGAATGCCAGACTAGAAAAATAACTGTCTCCTATTCCTACATACACATTTCTGCTAAATTTATTCCAGAGACAGTTTTGGTGGTTTTGCAAGGACATTACACACGTAATTTAAAAATAAGCTGTGAACCAATAATCCCAAGGTTCCTCTCAAGGTCTCTCCTGTGGCCTTTCCTTTTAAATTTCCCATTACATCTCTGTGTTGGATTTTCACTGCCCTAAATGCAAGACTTGGCACTGTTCTCACTCTGTTTCAGCATATCCCTTTTTGAATTGTTTCCTTATATGATAAGAATTATTTGTCATTAGAATATTGCTTTCTCCTAGTTTCTTGACTGTGAGTCAGTTTCGTTATAGTGAAATCCAAAACCGTAAACTCTGATTTTTCTCACTGTTCTTGAGAAAGACTTCATTAAGAGATGGCACTAAGGAAAAAACACTTGTCGCGAAAGAACCCTTCAAGAACCTAATTCAAATAAAGATTTATGATTCCACCATTTTGTGAAACTCATTTCAAGGAAAGCAACACACTACAGACGAAACAAAGAGTGCAGGACACATTCTTAACTCAGTTTAAAGGACAGAAATATAGAATCCACATAGCACATGTAGAATCCACGCAGCAAAGATCTGCTAATTTGGTGAATTATCATTATTATTATTATTGTATATTATCTACAGCTCCTCATCACCCCAAAGGCGCCTGCCAGGTGAAGACAAACAATTATTTCCAAGTGCTAATAGGAGAGGGCTGAAACAGACACAATAAAATACCAATAATTCCTCAAAATACGCAATTTAATTTGCAGCACAAGCCAAGGAAAATGTCCCACCAGACTCCAATGAAGCTGTTAGACACTCTGCCCATGGCACTCACAAGAAGATCTGTATCTAATGGATTGCAGTTGTTTATGCAGTTGAATGTAGCAGTGTGCAGAAGTCATGATGCCAACACTGTGAATCCAGCTTCTCTCTTTCCTCACCTATAATACCAAAGTAAAAAATAATCTAGTGGTAGTCAGGTCTTGAAACAGCCAACTAGCCTGTCAGAAAAGACTTTCCTTCATCCTTCAAAAGTACAAGAGCCAAAAACACACAGAAGAAAACATTCTTTGTTCTGATTGTCCAAACCTCCAAGCCTGTAATTCATGAGAAAGATTTTAGGAAAGGTAGCTCTAGTCTGTACTCAGAATCTCTTATGTGAGATTTTATCTCACACAGAGCATAACCTGAATGTAAGGCCAGGAGCTGTAAATGACATTTTAGTGAATTTTGTTTCTTTCTCTAAAGGCACACAAGATGCAGTACCTATAATTCAAATAAAATACTGCTCAGACACCTGAGAAAGACTAGCAGTCCAGGTAGTCCTCTAGAGTGAATGAAGTCCTTCAGCCTGAAGACATCTAATGATAAATATCAATGAACAACCATTACTTCCAACATCACGAGCTTCTTGTCTTTCCAGCTCTCTACATGAAATTATAGGTTTATTTAGAAGCTCCAGCTGGACAAAATGTCACAGGACATCCTATGAACATCACAATCTGCCATAAAAACAACTGACTCATCCTTCACTTCACTGGCCGCATTAGTTTGCTGCACCAAAGTTCAAAGTCTTAATCTTTTACGTTGAAAATACTCAACTTTCTGATAACATGTAATAGAAGTTATTTCAATATGCACTTATTTCAATAGAAGTTATTTTAATGTGCACTTTTAATATGCACTGGAACAAAAATACAGATTCTTATATTTGAATTTTTTTTATACTTACATGTTCATAAACTCAAAGGGAAATGAGCTTTGACTCACTGTACGCAATTCAACTACACTGCACACAAGAAGTAACAAAGATGTCATTTTGCACGAGAAACGGGACAAAGTAGAGAATTTTTATAGAAAAGTGCAGTAAGAACGCATCCTAGATAGGCTAAACATTTGACTCAAAGGATCCTGCAGACCACACAGGTGAAAAGGAAAAGGACAGAGAGACACAGGCCTGAAAATTTAAAAGAGAGAGGTGAAGAACATGAGCAGTAATCATGGGCCTGGAAAACTCATGAAAGGAACTAGAGAAGATTGGGATTGCTTTATCTTCAAAAGGAGATGAACAAGCAAAAACTTAATAAAGTATCAGATACCCTAGATCTTTGTGTCATGTTCTGTAACACAAGAAAAAGTATCTAAGTAACATAAATAAATATTTTAAAAAATATTAAAACCAATATTAAAAAAAAATAATGGGACATTGAAATGCAGTAAAAAGGAATGTCTGTGTATAGAATGACTGATTGGAGAACTTTTTCTTACAAAAAGATAAGACTGAGAACTTAGGTGAAAAAGCAACTATGTATTTGTTTAGGTAGCAACAGTCCTATAACACAACAATAAAAACTCTGTGAAAAGCATATCAGAAAATGTATATCAGGCCTTAATCTCTTAAGTAGTAACAGATAAAATAAAATCATGTGCCATATCTTCCCTTGTTCTCTGAAACATCTGAAACTCAGTGTTCTCGGATGTATCTCCCTGGACTCAAAATCAGAGTCATATGGCAACTCCTAATATCATGAACTGACAGATTCAAAGAATGTAACACCAAGTTACAATCAAATTAAATTGAGCTTTACAAAAAAGGAACTCCTCAAGGAGATTTACTTGTGAAGAGTATCTGTACTTCTCTCTGACCGTGCCCGGGGAGGTCTCCTACATATTTCTTTCCAATATTGTATCTCTTGAAGCCTTCCCTTCCATCTAGTTCCAGGTGATTTTCTGATATTGTAAATAGGTATCCAAACAGTGATACATTTATAAAAGAAAAAGACCTTAAGTGAGAATCAAAACATCGAGTTTCCCGCTTCATTACAAGTTCTATCTATGCAATTCAAAGGCTACTTGCCCCAAAAGACTTTGCAGATCTGGGTTAATTTTGAGGATAGTTTTGACGGAAAAAAGGGACTGGAAGAAGGAAGGAAAAATTTACTGTTATTAAAACTTATTCAATTGATAAAATATATTATTTTTATTAAAAAATAATTATAAGGTTTATTCTACCAAAAAAAGCGATATTGGATATTGCTATTTGGTTTACTATTCATTCGTATCCATATGAAGTTCATTTCCAAATTCACTTTGATATTATGTCTGAACTAGAAAGAGCAGAGGTTAAATAGAAATGAAACAGGAAATGGAACAACAAATAAAAGCTCTGAAACAAAGCCCTATGTTTTCCGTAATCTGGTCACTAATGGCTTTATGCAGCAGGAACACTACACATGCCGGGGGGGTATGGGAGGCAGCAGACTGCTGTGTATCCAAATTCTGCCAACCTACTCAGCAGAAAGCTGGCTGGTGTCCAAAGGTCTGACTAGGAAATGCAAAAAAGCAGTTCTAAAAACCAACTCTTTCAAGCTCCCTGATCCACATTGCTGAGCTTTTCTTTTGGACGTCTTTTTTTCCTCTTCTTTTCTTTGCAGAAACAGCTGCAGAAACATTCTTTTCTAATAATTCTGAAGTTTACCCCAAAAATGGATTAGAAATGACATATCTGCTTAATCTTGGACCAGAAAGCTTAGGGCAGATTCTTTATAGACATTTCTGGCTACAACTCATGCCCCCACAAACACACAATGCTCATGCACAGTCTCTTGGCTGCCTTTACGTGGAACCATCTGTTCAGCAGTTGCCCATTCACAAGCAGCTCCAGTCTCTCACAATCGTCCTGAAGCTGAGGAAATGCTGGCTGAGATACACAACTGTGCTGTTGCCACTCGCAGGAAATATCTTTGGCCTGACTGTAATGTCAATCACACTGATCTCACATATTTCTGTAGATTTTATCACGCATAAAAGAACTTAAAGCCAAAATGAGCAATGAGTGGATAATGTGAAATCTGCTTTGTAGGCACTTGTAGCTCTGATGTTTTGTGGGAGAAGCTGCTCAGTAATTTGAGGAAATTAGGCAAAGAAGTGGCCCCAAGAGTCACTGATCAATGGGCAATGATACTCATCTAATCCCACCTTTAGCAACATGAGATTTTAAGCTTAAATCTCACATGGCTATAAGCAACATGAGAACAAACCATGAGCCATGTGATTGTTAACATGAGACCTGAAAATACAAGTTGCATGGATATCTTGATAGTGGAGGTGTAGGAAATATAAATCAAAACTAAAAGACTCAAGTGAGACCCATAATTATATTTTAATAAACTTGATGGAAAATCTGTGAATGAGACTATTGTTTCCTGTTCTTTCAGTGACAGGCAGATTTTGCACCACATTTAATAGTGATGCTAAAAACCTCCTCATATTTAACATTTGCATCTTCACTGAAGTTTCTCCTTTAAGTGGTTTCTTAAACAAGAGAAGACAGATGTTTGAGAAGCATAAAACAAATCCTTCTATAGAATAAAAAGTGAAAGACTTTTTATCATTTCTCTGGGACGGATCATTCTTCCCTATTTTTAGTAAGGCAAAACTTGCTGTGTAAGGTAATACTTTAACTATACCAAGTGGTATAGCTGGAAAAAATGGATATGTTTTCAGTACAAGTATGCTAAGTACTTCCATGATCCGCCTGCAGCACATGCCAATACCTCTGATTTTGGAGGTTCACTATTGCCAGGGCTTGCCCAAATTTGGAAAAGTATTTGGGCATCTGTCTGAAAACTCAGAGCACATTATGCATGTAAGTCCTACCATCTGAAAAAGAAAACAGTTAAGCAGGTGTTCAAGGTAGCAATTACACTCAGGTTACAGATTCTGACAGAGGCCAGAGACCCAAGGTGTTCCATCAGTCTATTTTCTTACAGCATCCTCAACAGCCTGTAAATCCCACCAGTCTTCACAGTAGACAACAGTAGAATCTTTCTGTGGGACATCTCATCCATTACTTTGTCCTACCCACTCTCTAGGACAGCCTGCCTGCTCAACAATGCTTCTGTAACATCCTGGCAAGATCAGGTAGGAACCACAGAAGACAAACTTGGGGTTCTCTTCCCACTTGTCTCTAAGCCTGACTTCAGTACTTTCCTACCAGTGAAAAGCATGAGGGATCAGTGAATTTGGCCTCAATCCCAGCCTTCAGAGCACTCTTAAAAGTAAGTGAAGATGTATCTACCACATTTTTCTGGACTAGGGCCAAGTCATTCAGCACTTTGCAAGAATATCCAGACCCTGAATCAATTTAGAAAATTTCTTTTAACTTAAAGACTCAGACTTAATGCATCTTGAAATATGGACCATTCTTTAGGTTATTTGGTGACGTGGAAGTCAATACTGTCATGTCTGATGTCAGAACAGTCTTAAGTCTTGCTAGTTAAACAGTAGACTCAGGTGCCAAAACTCATATTATCTTTTTTCTTGAGCAGAACTTCACTTCTTTCAGTTGAGCATACTAATAAGCATCCAGTCCAATTCATTAGAAAAATGTAAAGTTCCTAATTGGACACAGTTTGATGTTAATTTTTATTGCAGTTTTTCCTTCTCTTTAATATAGTCAGTCTACTCATCTGAAAGAGCTGCATATTTTGGAGTTTGTCATCTGACTTCTTGCAAACTTCTCATTTGGCTCTAAGTGCAATGACCATGTTGATTAGAGCAACCGTATGACATGGGGCTGGAATTGCTGTCAACTCATTACAAAAATATATAAGGCCTCACTTTTAATTACTCACTTAGTAACAGATTAGTTCTTATTGCCTGCCAACAGCATGACCTCTCTCTCTTTCAAGGTCAACATAAATCAGAAGAAATCTGATGAGCTTGAACTTGTTGTTTATTCATTTCTAACCCTTTCATAAGAAAATCTGTTTAACAAAAAAAAAAAAAAAAAAAAAGCAAGTCTCCATTCAATAAAGAGACCTTTATTAGGGCTAAAGAGCCAAATTTCCTGTTGTGTTTTTTTTTGTTTTTTTTTTTTTTTTTTCTGAATAGCCTCAAGTAATATTCCAGGAAAAGGGCCTTGGTACTGTTTTCTTTGTGGAATAAAAAGAAAATCAGCATTAGAAACATGAGATTGCTTACAGGTTTCAAATACCAGTATGAATAAGGGTTTTCTGGTTCCATGTTTTAAGGATTAACTGTATTAAGCACTACAAAATGACATTTGTCAGGTATACTTCAGCTGTCTTGATCTGACAAACCTCTGCAAACTTTACGAATACAGGTTGTATGTGACTTTTCTGAGATTGCTGTTGAATAATGCAAGAATATACAAAATGCATCATTTCACCTTCAAGGAAAAGACTCAATAAATAAAATTTTTTAAATACAGTTAAATAGTACTTCTTTGATGATTAATTATGACTTTATGATATGAAAGATTTGGCTGCACCTGCTTGTGTCAACAAAAATTCCTTTGAGGTTTTGCTGTCACTTTGATGTTTACCACCTAGATTTTCATTAATTATAAAATTATCTTTGTGGGCCTTCTGGCCATGAAGAATGTGCTTTGCTGACCAGGTACTACAGACTAGTTTTACAAAGAGCTTTGTATTTATCGAAGTACTCAGTCAGTTCAGATGGAGAGCAGGTGCCCAATGGCCTGGACCTTACGATTTGTTTTTTTTGTCATAAACATTTTCAGTAGGTCTGTCTTTTTTGTTTTGGTGGGGGTTTTTTAACAGAAATGCTTATTTTGGCCTGTTCTATAGCGTAATAGATTCTAACCTCTGCTAAAATTGTGCCTCACACTGATCAAACTTATTCCCAGTCCTTTAAAAGGAAAAAGCCACATTAACAGAAGTACAGGCACACCAGTATCTCGCACCCTTTATGCATCCAAGTCTGGAAACACAATTGATTAAGACACACAACTCAGTCCTTGCTCACAGGACCCAGTGTGTTAATCCAGGTTGTGGATGCCCATGAAGCCAGAAGGAGAAACCAGATCAGTTTCCCAAGTCTTGGTACCACTCTTCATCCATGGGACTGTGAAGGATTTGAAATCTGCCTCTGTCCTTCGAAGAACATTTACAAGATAAGTGACACTGGATGAGATAGTTTAAATGTTAGACTTTATGACATAAAAGTTGTGTAATTAACTAGTAAAGAATACAGATGATATACAAAATGCATTAAGGGACACATTCACATTCATCTTCTGAGATATGCTAACAATTTCTAAGGGACAATACTTTCCAAACACAGACATCTTCGACTCTCATGTTCAGATGTCAAACTATTAGTGAAGCACCTGACTAATTTATTAATTTCTATATTTCTTCAGCATGATTTGCAGGTTAATTCTAGCAGGAACAGTATAATGACAAATATATAGACAAAGAAGAATACATTATTCATATATGCAATAAAACCATCAATGTACAGTCATGACTTATGGCAGTGCAATGTGTATGGCCTTTTTGGCCAGATGATACACCAGATGTTTTCTTTCTTTTAGATTTGAAAATTTCACTTGCAGCAGAATCAGTTCCTGAAGGTAAGGGTAGGGCTTAAGTATTTAAAGTTAAAAGCACAGATATTGACAAATAAGCAATATTTTAGTCATAAAAATAATTTTCTGTTTAAGTTTTATTTTTTCCTGTTTACCTCCTTAGGAGAGTGTACAAACTATTGAGGCAGAGTGCAAGTAAAGTCTTGATTAAGGTTGTTTTTTCCTTTTACTGCTCTCTCTTCAGTTTTTCTAGTTTAAAATAAATTACATATAATTTTTAATGAACAAAAAGATAAATCAGATCTGAAGTAGCTATGGAATGCTAAACAGGTAGGAATATATTGCTTTTATTTAGTTATTCCTTTTGCAAAAAAAATCAAGGGGGGATAAAAAACAACACTGTATTTTAAAGTATTGAGGACCCATCTGCCCTCTGGATACATTTTGCCCATGAGAAGTATGAGTAAGGCATTGAATAGATACAAACCTGTCCTGTAAGCTCCTGGGTCATTTTCTGTATCTCCAGCTAACCTGTGAATAGAATGTGGGCTCAGACCCACCACACAGAAATCATCACAAGAATAAGGCATCAGTGCATGAAGCACAAGAAAGTTGTGAAGGAGTTTGCTGCCAGTAGAGTGGGCAATGCACTCAAACCATCACTGAACCACCAGACATGGCAAGAATATTGCCCAAGATTTCACTAGAAATAAAACACATTCCTCACCTTTATGTACTTCCTCTGAAAGAGAAGGTGGCCAGGCCTGCTCCACTCCAATGAAATGGCAGCTTTGGGCTGGCCTCCTTTACATATTTCAACAAAATTGACAGTAGCCACCAGTCCTCCTATTAGCTCCACAGACTTTTCATTGAAAATTCAGGAATACTCAAGGGCAACCACTAAACCTGGGCCAGCCCCAGCAAGCGCAGAGGGACTATAAAACCCTGCAACATATATGGATCCCACCTTTCCTTCCTGGCAAAAACTGCCAAACTCAGGAAGAAGGCAGAAGAAATCTTACACAATCCAAGATTTTACAGTTCTGAAGGGGGCCAAGGGGTGTAAATTCCAGCTAGACCCCTGTGTATTGTTAAATTTTAAGGAGATAGTTCAGCAGGATTTGCTGGGTCTTACAAGTGCCTACATACAGCCTGCACAGGCATCCCAAAAGATGAGGAGCACAACAGGCTGGGGTTTTTATTTTTTCTGGTTCCATTTACCTATCCTGAACCATAATAACATTAAAGCCTGGAAATAGAACAGACTACAATGGAAACTGTATTAACACTGCACTCTGCTGTATGTTACATGCTATACATCTTTTCTATGATTTTTTCTCTGTAACTCTCTTTTACCTCTGGAAGTAGTTTGAATTGTGGTTTGTATCATACCTGTTATAAACAGAAAATAAGCCATTGCACACACTTGTGCTTACTCCTTTAGGTATCCAGAAAGTTTATTTTCCCACCAAAGGGATGTCAATGGACTTAGATTAAAGTATTCTGCAAAGCAAACTGGCGAAAATTGACTGTTCAGAATAACAGCTCTCCTAATTGTAGGGATTGTCCCTCATTAACCCCACTCATCTGTGAAAGGGTGTCCGAGCTTCTTCCTGCATGGAGACTATCACTTCACTGTCTCCCAAATTCTCTGCAGCAGATATTCAGATCGAGATGCACTTTTATTTTCCAATCTAAGAAAAAGGCTCGATTTGTAGGTCCAGTGCTGTTTCATGGGAAAGAGAACATTAAAAAGCAAGGCGGAAAAAAAAGACGAAGAGTGAATGCACTTGAAATCAAAGCAGCACCTATAAGCACTAGGTGGCAGCACAGCAAATGGTATTTCTTCCTCCAGTAGTGAAAGTCATTGGAAACTTCAGAGGGATTTCAAAATCAGTGTATTACTCTAAAATCATATTTTTAAAATTTGGAAATAAAAGGAGTAATAGTACAAAAGGAGAGAAGACAACACAACAACCGCTCTCCCTTCTCTTAAGAGCGATGCTTTACAGCCTGCCTCTTCACAAAACTGGATGGCAGCATTATTTCACAGCTACAAAGATCCAAAATGTCCTATGGATGCATCTCTTCTTTCCTCAGGGTCCACACATCACCCCCAGACAACATCTGCCCCAGGCTGCTTGTTGGCTGGTCTGGACAACATGGGTGTCTACACCCTGTCAGCTCTGCCTTCACCGGGAGGGAGTTGTTCCACACAGAGGATGATCCAAGGGCACTGGGAGGAAGTTGGTGACCATCTACAATCTTAGGCCTGAAGAAATAAACGGTACAAATCGTCTGGAACTGGACCAGAAATTGATTTTTTTTCCCTTCTTATCTATTATGTAACCCCAACCTTGCAGTTCCTTTATTTTTTTCCCCTGACTACTTAATATATTTCTTATGATCTCATATACTCTAGCAGCATGCCAGGATTTTTCAGAAACATTCAGAATGCATATCCCCAAGAGCAAGCCGTGATCAGTCCTGGCTCTGACATAAAAACAGACTCCTTTGAAAGCAATCCTGAGCTTCAGCCTCATCCTTTGAGAGGTGCATGAACAAACACACACACACACATGTGTAGATACACATGTATAATCACATGGCCGGCATTCAGTTTAGCAAATTAATTGCTCTAGTGCTGACATCTGTGACTCTTCAGCTGGTGTTGCAGAGGGTCACAGAGCCAAAGTAACTGTAAAAGAATCTCATGGAATTGATATAACTCAGTGTCAGTAAGTGCAATGAAGGATTGGGGGTGGTGGGAGAACAGCTACTTAAAGATTCTTAAATAGGGGCCAAGCCTGTTGGAAAAGGTTCTCTGAAATCATGAGCATCTTGTTGAGCAACAGTCAAAACACAAAACGGAACAGGAAAACAAAACAAAAAAGCGAAAGAATAGAAAAATGTTAGAAATCATCATCATGACCAATCCATCCATCTAATGAAAACAGAAGATAAAACAAAAGAAGAAAATATACAATGTCTACAGAAATTAACAAGTACATTACACTGTTTTCATTGGATAAAAGATAAGTTAGACTGACTATTAGTCTTCATCTTGGAAAGGAGATAACTGAGAGAAGATAGAATTGGCAGCTTTAGAATCATGACTGATATGGAGAAACCAAACAGAAATCAATTACCCTGCTTTCTCATCATCTTGGAATCAGTGGGAATCAATGTAATTATTCAGTATCAGGCTTAAAGTAAATAAAAATAAATACTTATTCTCGTAGTAATCAGCTATAATGTGGAACTCTTTGCCACAGGATTCCATGAGAAAGGAGAAGAATTTTAAAGGGCTGAACCATTTAATGGAAGATAGTCCAGCTATGACTGTGTAACATGATGGCCCAGATGCATGGTGAGGAAGCTTATGCAGTTTATAATCCATCAGTTACAAAGTGCAAAGAATGTCCACTAGGGAAGGATTACTCTAAAAATCCCACTAATAATAGTTTCCCTAAGTATCAAGGGCAAGATCCTGTGATAGACTACTGGTTCCACCCCATAAAGCTGTCCTTGAATGTTATACAAAGCACTACTTGTAATGCACATCAATCCTACAACATAAAGATTACAAATTTGTGGTTAAAAAAAAAAAAGATAAACAATAACAAAACAAATAAACAAACAAGATCAGCAAAGCAAAAAAGGAGATCTGGACTTACCCATTTTTGTTTTCTGGCATGAACATTGAGTCAGTCTAAACATACTAGCATTACACATGAACATCCAGAGATATAGTCAGGGGCTGATGAAAGCATTCAGTCAAACACTGGCCTTATTAAAGTCATGGATTTTTATATGTTCAGTATATATTTGAGGCAAAAAGTAAAAGGCGAATGGTCTAGTTCCTAAAATCCACACTTAACAACACATATTTTGCCCAACTACTATGGGAAAATCCAACTTTATTCAGTATTCTATAGGCACTTTGCTCCCTTGCAATTTGACCTGCTTCTCCAATCTGAATTCCAAATGGGAACTTGCTCCAGGGCATTTCCAAAAGCTTGAATTAAAACATCTCAAAGAAAGACATTAGGCTTTTTGGCTGAATCCTTGCAGATCCAGATGGAACACTGGAGTTTGAGTGGGATGTTTTAGCAATATCACTGAAAATTCAGCCAACCACCAGATCATCAGTTTATTGTCCCTGTGCCACCATATTTAGTGATAATCAGGGAAACTTTCTTTTTCAAAATGTTTCTGTCAGCAAACAAGGCTTGCAGGTTTATATTCTTTCCATGTGCCTCACTCTTGCAAATTTCATGAAGATATGTGCCAGGCAGAGGCATAGAAAGGCACTTTATTGATGTTTTCACAGATGGAGAGAGTGCAGAATGAAGGGAAACATATGCCAGAGAACCCATGCATAGGATCACTATAAGAATCCTGCTCACAGAACCCCCTGTGCTTGCAGTGCATTCACCATGTGGAGAATTTTAAAGGGAGAGAGTCAATACGCAGGACATTAGCTGTATTTCAGGGAGTACACGGGCTGTGGTAGAAGAGATTACAGAGATAATCAGAATAATCCCCTGTACACAAAAGGGAAGCATCTTTATTAACTCCTGCCTTTAACTCCAATCTCTACACAGGAGTTACAAACACAATTTTGAGAAAAGCATCCATATTTTGTTTTCAAGTTTTCAATAGTGAGGAACTTACTAGGCTGTTCCAATGTTTAATTACATTAAATATTTGGATCTTGCTAGATTGCTAACAGCCAGACAGAAGAACCAGTTTAGACAGAACAACCCATAAGGGTTTTCTCGTATACTTGTAAGTCTAAATCTAAAGACTTAATTTCTTGTTTAATGGAAGAAGTAATGCGAACTTGTTTTCAGAGTGGAAAACATATTTCCCAATCTTTTGATCCTCCTTGTAGGTTCTCTTTGAACTCTGTCCAATCTTCTTTTTTCCAGTTGTGGATGTCAAAATCTGAGCTCATGATCCTGGTGTGGTCATAGATACTAAATATGAGGTAATATAGCTTCCACATAGCTATTTGATAATCTTCACTCTACATCCAAGGGTCTTTCTTGTTAGGAGCTACTCTCTCCACAGAAAAAGTTGGTAGTTTCCAGTATGCTGGAGGAGAAAAACAACTGGAGCCTTATAACTTTTCCTACAATAGAGCCTTCAAGAGTCATTCTTGTTACTGCGACAACTGCCAAGGAAGGAATCACAGGTGCTATGTGGCAAGAACAGCTGGAACAAGGGCTGGCAGATTCCAGCAACTGCTGCCATTCCTCTCTTACCTTCTTCATGCTCCCCTTCCTCCTCCCCCTCCCTATCTGAGGTCACGAGAAAAACTGTAAATCTCAACACTTCCAGCTAGCTTGGCATCCCAGATTCACTTCCTCCACATCTTTCTCACATTTTTCTTACTGATTTTAACTCAAGTTTGGCCTAACCTTGGATCACTGGATTACCACTGTTCATTCTCCTCCCATTTCTGATTCTGGGTCCTTTGGCTCCCCATACAGTTAAGTATGAACCTGGAATACCAGGATAAAAGCTACATTATATAGATGTGGCTTACATGCCCCTTTCCTAGACAGCTGAGCCTGCAATTTGCAAAAAGTAAACTCATTTTCCTATACTTAGGGCTGAAAATCACCAAGACTGCAGCTAAATAATGGGAAGTGATACATGATGGAAAGGACAGAATTATATTTACTAAGTGAATCTTAACTTCCAAATCAATTATAAAAGTATGAAGTAATATATTTTTAATTTACTAAGATGCAAAGACATTAAGATATGTATAGATAAGTAATAACAATTTATGCAGTGACACCTTGGTCACCTTGGTTGGAAAGCTCTGCTGCAATCACTGCTCCAGGGTAGTGATTGTACTTGAGGGGAAGGAAAAAAAGAAGAAAAAATAGCATTTGGAAATCAGACACCTCCATCTAGCAAACAGTTAAAAATATTTTCTAAAGGTAGTCTAATCAAGATATCTACATATCAAGAAGACATTTGTCTGCAAGATGCAGCTGAGCAAGCAGTAGGAAGAGGGAGTTGTGGTGCTACACCACTGCTTTGGAAATGACTCTGTCAATGCACCACTGAACATGGGTGGAAGACATTACAGTCATCTTAGCTGCTGTTCCCCCCAAAAAATCTGCCCAGAGGCACTGAAGAGGAGCATTTTTGCCCAAAGATCTTGCTATGTGTTCAGTGAATCCCACTGCAACATAAAGCAGAGAAACATGATCTTGTAGGAATCTGAATCCGAGGCTACACTGCCTACAAGGATGCAAAGAGGTTTATCTTGAATGTTCCAGTTTTGGATTAACTCTGATTTCAAATGTAAGTACATCTAATGCACCTCATGTGACTCAGTGCATAAGGGTTCCTCCCAGTTTTGACCCAGTTGTTATTGGAGAACTAGTTTTTCAAGCTGTGAAATCTACTTTATAGCAAGGCCTTAAAACCTTGGCAGTGTCTTTGAATCACAAATGCAGGCCTCCTCTGAAATACATTTCAGCTATGTGACCCTGATTTAAGTTAAAATTCATAGACTGTTAATTAGCATGTGGAACAGGAAGTTTCTAAATAGCTCACCAGGTATGTATTTGGCAGGCAGTACAACAACCCTTGAAGTGTGGTTAAAAAAACTTCACTCTTTTACATCACTGAAAGTTTAATAAATATCTATTTCTTCAGGGACCTCCTATGTTAATGAAACCTGTCTGCTCTTGTTTGAATCTTTGAAACTCACGTGTTAAATAGTAACGCTGAGGTAGTGTCTCTGAAACTCCACTGCTAACAGCAGAGCAAATACAGAGCATAAGTGTTTTTTCTGTCTATTTAACAGTTTTTATGTGTCTGCTAAGTGCTTGTTTTCTGTTTTGTTAATCATTCCAACTCCCATAATAATTACACGAAAGAGGAAATCGCAATTTCAAATGCTACCGTTTCTCTGGTTCTCTAGAGCTAAAAGGAGGAAGCAGGATTAGATGGCTTTCTCAAATGTTTTTTTCTTTTGCTAATCATATCAAAATCACATTTCTGTGTACATTAAATAGTCAGATATCCCATCAAAATGCTGTGTTATTTGTTTCATATCAGGAAGCAATTCCAATTACCATATAAGATAATAGTCAATGGCCTGAACTAATATTTTATCAGTGCTGTCATTTTCTAAGACCATTTGCTCTATCCTCAAAATTTGTTCAACTATTGGTGCATAACTTGCACTTCTGCAGGTTAACTTTGCAGCCCTGGAATGGCACATGACGTGGCAGTACTGCCAGGCAGCCTCATCCTCACATAAGAAAGTGCCTTTGGTGCTGAGTACCACATGCCAAAAGAGGGGAAAGTCACAGAGACTCATTCTGAGAGGAGCCCTGCTCAGATCACTCTCTTTACAGCAGACTTACTCTCCACCTAAGTTACCTCCTGATTTCAAATCATGCTTTAACTTGATCTTGAATTTGTTCTTTCTTGTTTTGAGTCAATGCCTGCATGTTTTATGTCACTGTATTACCTAGATAACATCCTAAGGCTCCTTCAAACCTCACCTGTCCTGTGATCCCATAGGTGCTACTGGAAGAAAGTCTGCAGCAGCTTGGCACTGTGCTTATTCCATGTGGTTCATGATCATTTACATTTGTTCCTGTCGTTGTGTGAGCATGGAAATGCATTCATTAGTGCACAGGAAATGTAGAAGTCTGCTCCTATATAAAAGTGACCTGGTGAGAGATGACATGGCTGGCTTCAGGGAGTTAAAATGCTATCTTATTTTAATTTCTACTCTCATCTTTGTATTACACTACTGCAATTTTATTGCTTCTTTGAACAAAGATTTCATGCAGCAGTTGATTCCAGGAGATCTGGAAATCCAGCCTTTGCAAAGCAATATTGACTACAAAATAACTCAAATTCCTATAATCCTATGAGAGATTTAAAATATTGGCGATTCAGCTTCATTTATATGGCCTTTCCTCCAAATGAAACCTGCAAGTAATACTCAACACTTACTCCCTCTCCACGAACAATGTTTCTCCTGCAGTTGTAAGGCTCCTGAGGCAGCTAAAGTGATGCTGGAGGATATTCCAAGAGTGTCAATGGAGAATAAGAGACTGAAATAGCCATTAATTGGAGTTTTTGTACTAAATGTCATACAATTTTGACTCTTGGTCGCACCAGTTTCAAGGGGTGCTGGTGGTACCTCATAGTCTCTGACTAGAGAACTTCACTTTCAGACTGGACAAATGGATGAGCCTGGAGGGCAAGGGAGGTGATGGTGAAGGTGATGTTCAGATTATTGGAAATCTAGGCTCTCAGTATCTGATATTGCCATTTGAATGCCACATTTTACTATAGCGGGAAATATGCTGTCAGTGTGAAGTTTCAGCTCAAACTTGGCTGTCTAGTGCTTTCTGAATTTCCAACTTCATATCCTAAATGTGTGTCTCTTAATTTATCCAGGTTAGAAGTACATCTGTTCAGTATTTGGCACATGAACTATTAGGAAGTATGCACTGAAAAAATATCCAGAACAATTTATCAGCCTACAAAAAAAAACCCCCAAAAACAAACAAAAAACAAACAAAAAACCAAAAAAAACCCCAAAACAACAACAACAACAAAAAAACCCCAAAAAACAAAAACAAACAAACAAACAAAACAAAAAAAACCCCAAAAAACAAAAAAACAAACAAACAACAAAGCAAAACAAAACAAAACAAAACAAAAAATCAAACAAAAAAACCCCCTGAAATTTAAGAACTAGTTTTACCTCTCTGATCTGTCTGGCAGATCTTTTCACTATTAGTCTCTTGTCCAGTACATACATTCCCATAATGCCAAGTGGACTTTTATTTACACAAAGGCAATAAAAAGAGTGGTGAGATTCACCCAGCAGACATGGTACTGATGCCGATGATCAGCTGCCATGGAATTAAAGAGAAGGAAAATTAGATACTTTTACGAGGTTCACCCTGCAGATGGAAGAAAACACCTTAGCACACATCTCAAAATGACAAGGTAGAGCAGCTAATTTTGCATTTCAGCATATGAATTTCCATTTATTATAATGATCTTTTTAATAATGCAAAAAACATCTAAATTCTGCAATCCATTTTCATTGCTCCATTTCAACTAAATTTGGCTGATATCTGGTTGTGCCATAGAGACATTTTGAAGAGGAGCACTTGTTCTCCTGTTGGGGGGAGACAGCAGTGACACATACTGGGACTTCCCATGCCAGACTGTCATAATATCTGTTTCAAGCACTTTATATTTCTTTCACAAGACAGCAATGCTTGTTCCAAATCAATGACGACTGAACCTAACAACCAGTCATCAACTTTTTTATCCCATTTTATAGACAAACAATATTAGATACAGCAATGACTTGTCCAAGTGACTGCATAACTGGCAGGACAACACTTTTCTAACATAAAATATTACAGTATAAATAATTTCAAGTGCCTCAAATTAATCTAGCACTTTGCAAATTGATGCAGTTATAACTGCTTTAAATGAGCATCAACTATTTGGCATAAGGGCTTTTAAAAACAAATGTAGAATAAACCCAAATTTATGATACTTTGAAATGGCATTTTAGGAGAAGTTCTAAATTGCCGAACAAATTAATGTCAAACCTTATTCAAACAGACTGACATGACTTCAATCATCAAAGGGAAGGATCTTGTGCTCTATACTTTTTGAAATGCTTGTGAATGTGAACATTTAGATGAGATTGTACTGGACTGACAGTCATATCATATTGAGCCTTTCAAATTGTGTCTGCTACTAAAAATGTAAAGCAAAACAAACTTGTAATTGTTGCATACATGAGTAATGAGTTAATGGGAAGTGTGAAATCTGGAGCTAAGGATTTCACTTGTTGCGCTACATCATGCTCTGCAGGGCAATCAGTACACTTGATATAAATTCTTGATCCTTCATAGGAAAGAGTATTCGATTTCCCATTTCTCTGGGTGCCTTATTGAAAGCCTATGGTTACTGACTTACAGATACAAGATTTTTGCCTGAATTAACAGATGAGTTGAAACCACTCCATGTAGTACTATTTGCAGACTGATGCTATTACTATAGAAATGAGAATTAGCTGCAAACAGCTTGAATGATAAGCAACAAGACTTTTTTTAAATTGAATATGCCATTCTGTATTTCTATTTGCTGGTTTCATGTTTTGCATTTTCCTGAGTGAGGGATGAAATACAGATCTTGTATCTAACTTTTTTTTGAACTTCAGAAAGATGCAGTGCATTCTGAAACTTCACATGCAAGCCTATTTTCACGTTTTTACTTTAGAGTCAGAACCAGCAATGAGTAGAAGCTTGTTGTTTTAATTCTTTATTTGGCTAATTTTAAAAAAAGTATCTGAAAAGTAACTGAATTTGTAGGATTTTGTGATTCAAAAGACAAATGGAAAGCAAAGATCATGAAAGAGATGAAGTCATGACTGCAGTTCACACTGTGATCCAATTAGGAGATGAAGGCAAATGCAAACAGGAGAATAAATACCATTCTGAAAATGATATTGAGTAATTTGACTCCCATTCTCCTAGCAGAAGTACATCACTTACTGTACTTCAACATGTTCTATTGAGTCACTATGGAAAGGGCTGATAAAGAATGTGTCCTTTTTAAGTTTCTTTTAATGTTCAGAGCGGACCACAGCCTCAGGAGGACACCACTCTGTCAGCTTCGTGTTAATGACATTGTAACACGTATTTTAGATCTTACACCATAGCACATTTTGTGACTAAAACATGTGATCTACAGCAAGCGCTAGAGCTGTAGAAATGAAGAATTCTCTAAGATTCACAGTGAAGAAGAAAGACTAAAGGGAACTCTGGAATCAAGTAAAAATGGACTTTCAAAGATGGCCTTCAACTATTTTTGCCACTGTCAAGACTTTGTAGGAATTGCTGCCAAAGATTCCCAAGACACCACAGACCATGACACAAATCTGCATAACATCTGCATGTGCTCGCTCATCTTCAGTGGGATCATACACAAGTCAAAATTAGGACTGCAGCTTTCTTCTGCTCCATATTGTACAAAAGGTTCTGCAGATACCTGAGAAAGCAGCCAGGCTCGCAAATCATAAAGACAAAGAGATCACTCTGTGCTCTGGTGCCTATGTTTTGTTGTATTATTTCACTCAGATTTTGGATGAGCAGAAGGATCTCTTTGGACAGAGATCTTTGCAAACAGGGGTGTAACAGTGAGAGCAGGGCTGATGTTTACCCACTATGCTGACTCCTCACAGCAGCAGTTGTGACAAGAATCTATAATATATGAAAAGGGGACTGTAATCAATACAAGGGACAATATGGCTATACAGTCTAACTGGGACAACCACCAGTATCTAGATGGCATCTGATTAATTTTCTTTCTATAATTTTAATAAATGACCCATCCTTATTTCTGAATGGTCCCTGAGGTTAACATCTAGGTAAAGTATGTTAAATTATGTGTTTTTAGAATTAATTAAGCTGACACACCTCTCTGAAATAAATGGCCTTCAAAATTAGTGGAAAAATGTCAACCATCAATGCTGACATTTGAAAAATAAGTACATAAATAAATGAAGGGAGAGAGGCAGTGAGCCTTTTAAATTCTGTAGCCTTCAAAAATCCCCCCTGTGTCTCCCCAGTAGACCACATTATAGCCTCAATTTTCAAACAAAATCCCTTTGACAGCACAATACAACTTACAGATTGACCAGCTAATCTATTATTTGAGTAAGAAAACGACTACCAGTTATGATGGTAAAGATGAAAGACATTGTGTCTTCAAAGAACCCTCCCTGTTAGGAAAATTAACTTTGACACATAGTAAGTATTACACATGCTGCCTGGAGACAAACAAATAAATCTGTAATTTTTTAGTGAGAAAAATGTAGGCAGGGGGCTCAATGCTCACCTCTATTCTACTCTTGCTAGTGCATTACTTTAATAGTTCTAAAGAGGCTCAAATATGTACATTGCAGCCCAGTGTTCTCCTACAGGCACTGCTGGTGTCCCTTGCAGTTATCCTCTGAGTTTTCTGGAAGCAAATTGTCTTTGATGTAATATCCCCAGGAGCATCTTTCCCACCATTTCTCTTGGCTGTTCCACTGAAGAAAAGAGACAATACCTACCACAACTTAAAGCATATCCCCCTTCCAACACCTTCAGTTTCCCACGCATTTCCTTCTAGCTTCCCAGCTTCAAGTACTGCTCAGTCTGCAAGCTGATGATGCAGAGATGGCTGAGCTGACTGCCTGCCTCCCTCCCATTTGGATTACAGGATCAGACCCTTTCCCTTCAGGACATCTGTCTGGCCTGGGGACCTGTCAGTGCCATCATTCAGCAGGGCCAGCATACAGGTACAGCCCTGAGAGGACAGCACAGCTTAGCACTGCACAGATGCAATGTCATTCCCTTTACAGGGAGGATTCAGAGCCTCTTAGAGATGTAGCTTCTACCACTCTGAATGTTAACCAGAGCATAACTCCTCGTTCTCTCCTGAAGGCAAGTTTTGCAGATATCCTTAATAGCAAAAGTCAACACACAATCAAAAGTAAACAGACTGAAACCAGGTGTCATCTCAGTAAAGTCCTGGGGATGCTGGCCTCTAAGGACACAGTTACTGTGTAAGTATTGAAGAAAGATGCCAGGGACTAAGGAATAAACAGAGAGCCAGTTTTCTGGCTATACAGTGCTCAGATGGGAAGCTATGCAATATCTGAGAAGCACAGTGCAAGTTCTGTCAGAAGCACCACCACAGTGACAACTTGGGCTTCCCTAGACGCAAGATATCTTCTCCCAAGTCCATTTTGTCAGAGTCTAAATTTCTGATATTTACCTATCTGCTGAAAAATCTTACTTAGCAGCAAAGGCTTTAGACACTCAGAGATACAAATCCAGATTTGGTCTCCCTTCAGGCCTATGAGGTACAACACACTCTGAAGGTCCACTGAGGACTTACCAAACCCGAAGCATAGAAGACAAGGTCTAAAACTGTAAATTCTTACTGGCAATATGAGCTATTATTATCACATTGGTAAATCAATCAAACTAATAGCAGTTTACCAAAGTTCCTCAGCACTCTGGAAAACATCAAGCCACTTATTTGGGTGCCTAAAACTTGAATTGTTCACAAATGACTGGTCTAATGGGCAAGAACCAGTGGGACAAGCCAGGACTGAAATCATTATCGAAGCCTGCTCCAGTTCTCACCTCTCAAATCTTTTTGCCTCTTAATTTAATTGTCTGAAGAGCATGAGATAGGAAGACAAAATGCTTAGTAATATTTAGCAGTTTTTCACCTAAGTGCAATGTACATTTCTTGATTGCAGAGTTGTTTTAATGAAGAACTTCATGTCAAAATCTCTTCCCCAGTACAAGACACAGTATCAGCTGATATAAATCTTGAAAGTTCCAGTTATTATGTGGATTACTTAATACAGATGGCTGATAACTGTTTGAAAATTCCCTTGTTTACTGGTCTATGCAAGCCTCAATTCACATGTAAATGTATCCCTATTAAGGAAAAGCACTTAAGCATGTGTTTAATTCCCAAAGTCCCAGGCTCGAATGCTTTCTGCAGTAGATCTGTTGTAACTGTGATCGTCTAAAGAGGCTGCTTTCCAGAACAGGGGTGTTTTTTCTGAATGAAGGCCACAGCTCATTTTAGAAATATGCAGCTGTCTTACTGAAATAAATGGTGCACTGTTATGCTCCCATACCTGGGTGAAGAGACTACACTTCAGAATCAGGGCCTTTTCCCCACTGATTCCTTACAGCAGCAGCTGTGATAAAGCATTGCTACTGAAATAAAAATCTGCCTTATTTTTCTGGTCATCTGTAGTCTTAATTGTATGATTTCAAAATGTGGAGGGAAAATAGTCAATGTTTAGTAGCTCACTGACCTCTGTGAGTTTCATGATTCTTGGAAGAAGTACGATTTTATGAAGTTGCACTAGTCATCGTCAATTTAAAATTAACATAAAAACATATTTTAGAGCTAAATTTTCTTTTGCAGAAGAAATGTTGCGTCATTTTTTAACCACAATTTATATAATTCCAGATTCCAGTTTGGGGCCCTAGAAGCCAACTTTTTTTAAACTTACAGTAAAAATTTCTGTATTAACAACATAGTTTCTGTTCATCAACATTCTTATTTCCATTGGTTTTTTATTTTTTTTGTTTTCAACTCTATAAATCCTAAATGTGCCTTTCATTTGATTTTTCCACACTTTCAAGTACATCTGTTCAACATTTGGTTCATTATATACTAGGAAATGCTCTGGAGAAATATTCATTTTTCTTTTCAGCCTACAAAGAAAACGCAACAAAGCTGTACTAAATTTTTTCTTTTCAGTAGCTCACAATTAACCAGCTAACTCCCACACTTACTGAAAGCAGAGCTGTGATTTAATTGACATGAAGATAACTCTGTGCCAAAAATACTTATTGAGATATCACAGAATCACAGGATGGTTGAGTTTGGAAGGACCCACTGGAGATCATCTAGTCCAACCTCCCTGCTCAAGCAGGGTCCCCTAGAGCACTTTACTCAGGACTGTGTCCAGATAGTTCCTGAATATCTCCAGGGAGGGAAACTCCACAGCCTCTCTGGCCAAGCTGTTCTGGTATTTGGTCACTGCATCATGAAGAAGTTGCTCCTCACGTTCAGGTGGAATTCCTGTGTTCAAGTTTCTTCTCAGTGCCTCTTGTCCCATTGCTGGGAACCACCAAGAAGAGCCTGGATGCACCCTCTCTGCAACCTCCCTCTGGAAACTGATAATTCATTAAGACACAGTCTGCCCCCTCAGTCTTCACTTCTGAATGGAATATAGATTCCAGTTGCTAACTTTTATAATCCTAGATGGCATTAAAACAGTATAACAATGTCTTTATCTTATGGCAAGTCACACCAGGTTGGAATTAATTGTAGTAGAAACTGTGATCCCTTTCAGTACCTCCCTTATTGATAATCTCTTACCCTGTGTGTCAACGACCTCTGTACTGGGAGGATAGTGTTCCCACCTATTAAAAAAATATCTCTCCCTTCTTTAAATTAAAAAATAATATATTATCTCGCTCTTTTAAATGGTGCTAAAGAAACGTTACCCATAGATCTAAAGTTATTATTTTGTTCTTTTAAAACCCAGAAAATAGCAGAGCAGATGTGTTAAATGCTGGGGGAAGACACATTATTTTGGATGAAGAATGGAAAGTAGCAATAAATATATTGTACACTTCATGCTGCAAATCATGTCACCTCCTCTGTACTCTACTCCAAGCTGCATCAAAAAGAAAAAAAAAAAAAGGAAAAAAAGTATTGAACCTGTGTTGATCTAAGGTGTGAATTCCAGTGACTGTGACATCAGCATAAGTTTTAGTGGAGCTGCTTCTTCAGTTAGGGGATGGAATAGCCTGGCCAAGGCACTGACTTTTCTGCAGGCTGATATAAAATACACAAGGGTACAAAACCCACATACCATATCTTTGCACACCAACCAGGCCTGATGAGGCACAGAATACAGGCTGGCTTCTCAGACTGAAACAACAGCAGTGCCTCAAACAAAATCTGCCTGCTGCTGCAAGAGCCCTGAAGTTCCCGGGTGACTTTGCTACTTGTTGGACAGTGACACAAACACAATGGTGTATTGCTTCAGCCAACCTTTTTTCCATCTGAGTACAGCACCCCCTGGTCCCAGGCTAATTGACCACATGCAATTGCCTTAGAAAAAACCAAAATGAGGGGGGAAAGGGAAATCTGTAATCTACTTGAAGTCTCGTGCAGATTTTCAAAGGACTGCACTTAGCCAGCTGCCAGACCCCTAAGATGACAGCTTTTGTCATGAGAGAAGAGTCAGACTCAGAGTGCAAGGTACCAGAGGAAGACAGAGCACCTACCCACAAGATAACAAGGAAATCCTATGTTTTCTGGAGGAACAACCATAACCTGAAGCTGCCAGCACTGAATGTTCTGCAGATCCCACTGGTGAACAGTTTATAGCTCTGTTTTCCCTCCTGGAGCATTTATTTGTGTTTCATTTGTGGGGGATTGCAAGAAAATAGGGAACTTAGGATTAGAAATTTTACCAAGTATCTCCATTACAATTTGCTCTGCGACAGCTGGATTCATTCCCCACACATTCCTCTGCAGAGAAAAGTCTTGTCTCTTCATCTTCAGTAACCCCCACTACTGCAAACAAAAAAAGAGAGCATGGGATCTCATCAAGCTCTCAGTAATTTCATCTTAGCTCTTGTAATGATGGGTATATTATTTCTGGGGAGTTCCCATATGTAAGGCATGACTGGATCCCTTCTGAAAGAAGAAATTCACAGAATGAATTTCGTTCTCCTTTCTGATATGATATATTAAGTGCTATTCAATTAAATGGTTCAGTTACTAAAATTTAAGATTTGTTCTCTGGTTATAGCATTTGCCACTAGGCACTGCTGCTTTCTTTCTGGAAAACATGAACCTCACCAAAAAAAAACTAAAAATAATGGCTGTATGAGTTCTTAGGGAAACACCATTCCCCTTTTTAACAATTCTTTTCTTGATAGGAAGACAAAACAAAACAAAATAAACAAAACCCAAACCCTTTCAGTTCTGCCATTCTAATATAATATAAAAGCATTTAATTTTTCCCTCCTGGATGCAAAGCTGTGGTACCTGATTTTTTTTTTTTTTAATGTTCATGCGTAATTCCTTGGATTAGTAACAGTGCATACTTCAAGCCTGTTACTTAAAACTGCCGTTTTCCAGCATCTATCAGAAGTGGAAAACACCAAACTGAACTTGAGTAACTCCTGCAGAAGGACATTACTCAGAATTCCGTCTGACTGTGACTGTTTTCCAAAAGGTGGCATCAAGATTTATTTTCTTCTTTGGATTTGGCAACATCATTTTCTCAACAGATTGGTAATTTTCCCTGATCTGCTTTTCCAGTTTTTTTGAATTCTCAGGGTTTCTTATTAAAAGTACTCCATCCATTTACTGACTTATAAAAATCAGGATTGGTTTTGGACAGAACTGGTAAAAAGTGTTGGAAAGGTGGTAACCTGAACTTCCCAAGTAAAATAAAATTTGCAGACAGATATTGCTGTTTTGGGAGATAAGAAGGAGAATAGTTTAGATATGAAGTTATTTTTATTTTCATAATATGCGACCAAGTGCTGCATGCTCAGTTATCATGAGGTACTCTGTTACTGAATTCACCTTTGGGGAATGCTAATGGAGAAAAAGATTCAAACAAACTATACTGGAAGGGTTCCGCTAAAGGTCATGACTATTCATCTGCCTCCTATTTGAAATGTCTTTTTATTCTATCTCCAAAAGGTAACGCTGTCTGCACTCTCCCTCAAATAGCTCATCCACTCAGCTACTTTATAAGCACAACTGGCCTTATACACATTAAGGCCTGGAGAAAAATCTTTATCTATCATTTCTCACCACACCCTCTAAACATCCACTGGGAGCCCTATGGGTGTCATTGCTTCCCACAGCAAACCATCAACAATCAGCTTATTTATATTCTTAATGAATCCCAGCATTGTTTATGCTGGCTGACATACCGCACTGTAGAAGAGCAGCAAAAGCTGAGACACACACAGAGAAAAAAATATTCAAGCATACATATGATATCCATGGTTGCCTGCTTGCATGAGCCCCTGTGGAAGTGCTGACTTGCTGCAGAAAAAGGGAGCTGTGTGGGCAAACACTGCAGTCCAGAAGCTGTTTAGGGCTGCTGTTGTGACTGCTCTCAGAAGAAAGGCTTTTGGATGGTGCGTTGTCCTAAGCAGCTCCTACTGAACTTCCATCTGACACTGTTCCTGCTCAAGGGTTTTTTCCTTCATCTGCTCCTTCCTGGTAACAGAAGCAAGGTCACCTAGGTGGGAGGTCCATTTAATTTATTATTCAAGCATTTAGAAAGGTAGAGGTTCAGCTTAGATATCTGGTGAGCCAACAGTCACACCACTTTATTTGAAGTACAAACATTTTAATAGTCAATATTTAGCCCCAAATGTAATCCTAGTAATTTTTCAGCGTTCCTTATAACTTAATTTTCTGTTACCATTTAGCCAAATATACTAAAGGTTTCTGGATTACAAATTACCTGAAAACCACAACATTTAATGACATTAGATTAAACTTACTAATTTTTTTTCCCTTGCAAAACTAAACATAGTATAAATTCTTTTTAAAAATTTTTATTGCACATTTCATGCTTTGAGAAGCACTGAAAGTACGTGGTTTCCGCCAAGCACACGTGACTCAAAGGAATAAAATCTGCAGTTAGGCTTGTAAAAAGTATATTATTTTTAAAGCCCTAAACCAATGTAGCGGAAAAGTCTTGTATGTCTTACCTTTTTTATAGGCGAATATTAAGTGCAACCCCAACCCTTTATAACAATGTATCATCTGTTTCAAATTGGAAGGAAATCAACTCTCTAATATGGTAAAATAACATATAAGTTAATTTTCTAATTGAACTCTCTGGTCTTGGACTGCCTGCAATAAACCTTGACAATGTGAGACCCAAGCAAGCACTGGTATTTTGGAGAGCGGGTTGAATGTTACTAATTATAGTTAGTTGACTATTTCCACCAGTGTAAAAAAAGACCAGTTGTCTGCACAGTCAACATTCAGGGCAAAAAAACCACACTAATGCCATATTATTGTTGAGAAGTGAAACCCACAATATTCAGGAAATTCTGAACCCTGGTTCTCATATCAATTACAGCTCAGCAGCATCCTCTCATGCAGTGCTAGCAACCAACTAAAATCTCACCATTAGCATATTCATAGGACTGGGCTTTTCAGACACTTGGAGCCCTTGGGGTTTTTTTCCCCAGACAGTGTTAATGACAAACCACAGTGGAATTCAGGTATTTGTGGGCCAACAAGATTTTGAATGACATTCTGGAAAGGAAAAAATTCACAACACTAGTTGTAGTTGTGGTGCTATATTTTAGCTATGTTCTCCTGAGCAGAGAGAACATGCTTTGTACTGTCCCTGATTGCTGGTTACAAAGTATTGTTATTAGGAAGTATGTGCACTGCACGAAATGTGCACAAACACTGGACAGCAAACAGCTTAGGAGGTCTGAAGTCGCCATTTTTGGAAGTGCTGACACTCAAAGATAAAGATTGCAGGCACTCCCCAGATCTAACAAATAGGACTGATATGGCAAGGAAGAAAACTATATTCCTTGTTGAAAGGCCATTCTGTCTCCATTCAACAGCCAGCCAAGGTGTAAACCACACAACCCCACCTGATGCTCTCTCTAATCTGCGCACTGGAGCATCTCTTCCAGAAGAAGCTTCTGTTGGGCAGAAACCCCAACAAGCCATATCATGGAGGTCACATGGAATTAAACCTATATCTGCCAATAAGTTGTCAAGCATGTATGAAAACAAAGTTCATTTGGAGGGAGGAGAACCACACTGAAATGGTTACACAGAAAAAATAATATGGGAAAAAATTTGCGTGCGCTACTTTGTCTTATGTAGGGCTGAAAAAGAAAAAAAAAGAAGATATTTTTCCTCCAGCCAGTAGAGGAAAGACCTCTACTATTTTGCTAGACAGAGGCCAAGTACACTGTTACCACTTATAAGTCCCCCAGTTAGCAGGAAAAGTCTCATTAATATTGTATATATGTATTGGCTCACAGTGGGCTTACCATAGCCCAAATATAGAAGAGAATATTTTTTTTCCCTGAGATCAGTGATCTTTGGTTACATCATGGCCAGAGCTTATTTCCAGTTTCCATTCCAGCATCAGTCTGACAAATCCAGACTTCAATGATGGGTTTAAATAAGCTTTAAGCATGAGAAGAATGCCTTTATTAAAATATGAATATGTAGGCTTTTACTCTGTACAGCTTGGTCTTCCAAAACAAAGCTTCCTTTTCTCTACAAAAAAAGGAGACAGTCCCAGAATTAGTCAAGGAAAAAAATAAAATTCATTGGTACAGCTATTAATCTGCTCCAGTCTTCTGAAGTGCCAATTGGGGTGCAAAACCATTACTTACTGCTTATAAAACACATAGACAATATTTATTTCTGCATTCAAGTAAGGTTTGTTGTAGATTTTAGGAGGTTTTCTTACATTGTAAAATAAAGTTTGTTTGCTAAGGTCTCTTCTTGGAATAGGTCTCCCGAATCCTTCCTTATGCACAGCTGTGTAACAATAAAATATGGCTTTAGATGGACAGGCAAGTAGAAATATCCTTTAAAAGTGAAAAGAGAATGAGTCTTTCTTATCACACTACCCTACTGAACTCAATTAATCCATAAGTTTACACAGTAGACATAAAAATTGTTACTCAAGACAGTCAAGGCTGAGGCTTGAAAAGCATGGAAGAGAATTAATCCACAGTGGCATCTTCAGAAACAGAGTGGGGGAGAAAGCAGACATCTGACCCATGTATGAACAATTCCCGTGAGCAGGTACTGACCAACACTGTGCATTTCCTCGTTTCCTGATTCAGAGGTTCATACCTCTAGGCCAGTGAGGCTATTCATTAATTCTCCAAGTCTTCACTCATTTGTTTCTTCCCTCTCCATCATGGTTCACTGCAGAAATTTATTTAATAGGCGTCGAGTGATATACTCATCTTTCAAGCAAATAGTTTAAGGCATTTAAGTGAGCAGGTCTCGTGCATCATCTGTGGGGAGAAAAAATTAACACGTGAGTTCCAGTCAAATTAGACTTTCAATCCCTTTCCCTTTGAAATTTGTGGCTTTTAATACCTGGTCACTAGTGCAAAATATCTCCAGAACTTTAATATTACTGAGATATTACAGGAGCAAGGAGGTCAAGATAGGTAACTTTTCGAGGTCTCTTTATGATCCTTTGAAACAACAGACTCAGAGTTCAGCTGAGTAGATGTTCTCTTGTCTTCAAAGCAGTTCTTGACTGAAAAGGAAAAATTAGACAGGAAAATGTAAGGACTCAAAGGTAGTTCATTCTCTGTCAAAAAGAGAAGGCAGAAAAACACAGATGTGATTGAACTGAAGAAACCCCATGGAACAGGTGCACAGCCTCACCAAGCCTTACTAAGGTCTCCTTCGATGAACCTACTCACATCTTGGCTGAGCACTGATATACGGAGCTGGCAAACAAGCACGATCCAGAGAGCCTCAAAGAAGCAGCGTCCCATCATCAGTGGATTTAACTTCCCAACAGAAATCCGTACTTGCTTCTTTCTCCTTTCCCCTCCAGAACTTCACATCATAAAATTCAGCACCAGAAATCACAGCAGGGTCTTCCCCTCAAAACTCAGAAGTGGCTCTGTTAACTCAGGTCTGATGCAGATGGTTAGGACAGTACAGAGTACTATCCAATTATCTCATACCAGCCCTTGTGCATCACAAGAGTCAAGTGTGCCCAGGAAATCATTACTTTTCTCTTTAGCTCTCCTGTGGAAGGAATAGAGGGAATCACAGAAAGATACACAGTCGAGTTAGCTGTTCATCTTCAAACAGCAGCACTGGATGACTAGCCCGCAAATTAACAATCCTTTTGCATCTAGCAGTCATCAACACACCCCCAAGAAAGCTATAGAACTGAATTTATCAGAAACAGAAATTATACCAAAGGTAGGGAACTTCCATGGAACTGTCTAGTCGGAAGAAGGAAGGAAGCCTTAATGTACTCACCAGCTGGTAAACAAACTTTTTTCTAGTTAAGCATTCTAGTCTGGGAGGTCATTTATCTCTGCATGAAGTTGCTGTGGTTTTTTTAATGTGAGAAACCAAATCTGATCCTGTAATACTCATGGCTGCACATGCAGGTAAAGCTGGGTTGTGCCAAACTGTAAGGACAAAGCAGTCTAGGTGCAGAGCCAGCTGTAATGCACACCAGTCACGACCTTCAGCAGAGAAACGCTGCAGTTCAAGAGATCAACTAGAGTTTAAAATTTTATTGCATGAGATTTTCTTTAAAAGCCTTGTTTGACTTTATGATTCCTCTTCAGTGACAAACTTAATGTCTATAGTAAGACTGCTGTAGCAAAAAACCATATACAGAAAAGTGAATTTTGAATGTGCTTTCAATGAAAAGCAATTTTCAAGGCATCTTGGGGCGAATCTTCAGTGAGCTGTACAGGGTATTAGCCACCTGACTTGCATTAGCATCGATAAGAAACGGCGCTTAAATCTCTGCACATTGAGCTAAAAATCTATCTGCTTGCATTGAATCATCACATTTTAAATATGGCTTCATAACAGAAAAAAAAAGCTATTACTGGAAGTATGGAAGTGCACAGTGGTTACAAGTGATCTGAACTGAGAGGATCTTTTAGTTCGTGTATTAGATATGTATGGATAAAGAGGTGTGCTTAGATTAATGTACAGCAGTGACAGGCCCAATTATCTGTCAGCAGTAACCTCCACTGTTTGCAGTGCTCTGTGAGAATATTCATATAAATAACTTTTGACCATGCAGTAGACCCCAGACATAGTTAAATCTGCCCCTGGTTGTTGATACTGGTATTTTGCAGTGACACCTCATTTATCCTAGAAGAGCATGACTGCACTGTCTGCAATCCAAAGCCATGTTCAGGTTACTCTTATAAAAGTTGCACCATGCACAATATTTGCAAAGGACAAGTATCTGAAAAATAAAATTTAAAAAATAAAAAATGTGTAGAGCTCACATTTCTAGATGTGACTATTTTTCTGTCACATTTTAATAAAAATTCTAACTTATAAAATCAATATTTAAAAGTCCATGTAAAACCAAAACTTCAGAGTGAGAACCACTGCACTAATTTTTCTGTAAAAAGAGAGGTTTGACTTTCAGCAATTAGAGGGAGTAGGCAAATATATTACTCCAACATCATGTGTTTCTACCTGGATTAGGTAGTCTCTAGAGCCAAGATGGTCAAATGGACAGGTTTTAACTTCTATACAGATATTTACCACTGAACTCACTCCAATTCAGCACTCAAGTAGAACACGGGACAAATGATTATCCCTTTCTAACAGTGTTGGGTATAGGCAAAATATTAAGGTTAAATCGTTCAAAGGAGTTTGTGCTTTCTTAACTGATAAATCACATTGCTTATGATTAGGATATTTTGGACTGAAACCAAATCAGCGTACTGAAGGAACTGTCAGCACACTCTTTATTGTAAGGAAGGCAGGTTTTTTACAATACCCTCAGTTAGTAAATTTTATTATCAAAAATATTTTCCTGTCTTTCTGCCACAGCCTATTTGTCTAGACTTCAAAGGACAAAGATGTACAACAGAGTCAAAGAGGAGAAAGTTACTGTTTAGATTTTTCACGTGCTTTATGTTTACTTGTCTTTTTAGTATGGAATAGGAAATAAGTTCTGACGTTCCTCGTGGTCAACTCACATAATTACTGCTCATTTGTGTGGAGGAATGGGACAGGTCTGGAATATCCCAGTCAAGGCTCAAAGAAGCTTAAAAAGTTTTAACCAGAATGCATAAGAGTGTATGGAGAAGAACAACTGATGACTGCAAACACAATTGTTAGAGTTGATATAAAACAAAATGCTTAGGATAACTGAAAAATTTTCATGAGAAAATTGTTCTATTACTCTCCATGTCACAGCCATTCCATAACCTGACTAATCTGCCTGCCCATTACAGTGAATTAATCATATTTCTACTTTTTGCCAACAGTGTGTGTTGTATATAGGTATAAATTGGAGCAAAAAAAATAAACTCCATCCCCAACTTGACTTCCCTGCATGTGCTGTTCAAAGAGCCAAAGTAATTCTCCATTTCTCCTGTTGCATATTCATATTATGATAAACTTGTGAACATTCATGTATGCTGTAGCAATGTAGTACCCTCACCTTCTTACTTCTCACCACCTGACCATCAGAAATATTCTTCTCTGCAGGCTGAGGATGTGGTACCCTGCTGAGATTAATTCCACCAAAAAGGGCCAAGGTAGAGGCACATGGGATGATGGTCCTTACACACCACCCATGATGCAATGCTAACTCAAACAGAGCATATGTTCCTCCTTTCAGTGCTGTGAGAATGAATGACAGGATTCTTCAAACAACACAAGGCAAAGGTGAAGAGAAGTGAAAAAATACTTGGTTTATCCAGTGTGCTGGTTTTGGCTGGGGTAGACTTTATTTTCTTCACAGTGGCTACTATGGAACTGTGTTTTGGCATTGTGCTGAGAACAGTGCTGGTCATATTAGGAAATTCCAGCATTCCCAAAGCATTTTACTAACTAAATGCTCCTACAACCTTGCTCCCTTCAGCAGTGCTCTTTTAGTGTCTCCTGAGCCTTGGGTACAGCACCCCACAGTGGATGGCTGCAAAGGAGCAAGGTGGCAAGCTGAAGCTGCAATCTCTTGTCCACTTGCTGCTTCTTGCATCTACACCGTGCCCCCAAGGAGACAGCAAAATTTTCTGGCTATGTTTAATTTCTGTTTAAACATGATAGCCATGCACCCTGTGACTGCTGCTCTTCCCAGTATGGGGAAGTTTAGGTATCTTGCTTCTTCTCTGGTTCTGATTCTGCTGAGGGCCTGGAGGCCAGAGTGAAACAAGAACTTGCAGGCACTGTGCACCTTCTGCCTGAAAAACAGCTTCACAAGTGGATCATGCAGCTTGCCCAATACTAACAAGTGTCGACTCACCACCTTGTAACACTGAACATATGTATATAAATAAGTCATTAAAAGGGGCTATCTAAACAATGACGTCATATTAACTATATCCTGCTTCCACTGATTTGATGAACACTATAAATTAATCATCACTGCACAGTATTATTACATTTAACGTGTTACCCAAATGCCCAGTTATTACTGAATATGTGTTTATTTTGTTTAACTGGACATGTAAACCTGTTTCTCCTATCAAGATATTCAACTGGTGAGTAATTAAAATTAACAACCAATTATCAGAATTATTTTTGTGGACACCAAAAACAGACTTTTGTAATGATTTTAATGAAAGCAGCAGCTGCTTTTATAGGTCTTTCTGGCTCCGTGTCACACAGAGATTACTGCAACACAGCTAGAACCAAGTGTGATACCATATCCCAGTCAAGCCCCCAAAAGGTAAAGTGTTACAACTGACTAAAAAGAAAGTGACTCTAAATAATCACCTAGTAAATAACTGTGAAGTCCCAGTGCAACCTTTACTGCAATATTCCAGATCTGGCATGCTGGACTTCAAATAGTAATAATTTTAGAAAAACAAAAGCACTTTATTACTTCTTGTAGATGTGGGGATTTTTCCTCTTCCCTATGGCTTTAAGTCAACTTAAGTCCCTTAAACAAAAATAATTCCTTGCATTATGCATTCTATTAAAATAAATAACAGCTAATTAAGTGACAGGCAAGACATAGTACTAAATTTCTAGTGTGAATGAATATCCCATATGGCATCAGGCTTTTTGTCACACTCGAGTAAAGCTAGATGTGAGAGAAAGCTTTTGCACAACACAGCTGTGAGCACCCTGCAAAAGCAGCTCATGAAGATCAAGAATGTCAAGTGGCAACCCAGTGGCAAAAGCTGGCCTACAACCCCACTGTATCAACCTCAACCAGCCAGCCACATGGCTACTTGGTGCTGTTTGGAGAGGGGTGAGAAAGAGAAACGGTGTGCAGATGGAGTCTGGAAAGTTTCTAAAACTCAAGTGCATAAACGTGGCTGTATCTGGTCTGCCCAAAATACCTCCTTGGGAATACAGTGGCTCCTATACAAAAGCTGGCTATCCCTGCTGTACATAGGCAGTGATGGGTCAGCCAAAAGGCTGTGGGATTTGTGGCAGCATACCAAAAGTTTTCCAGACTCTACTGGACCAGTTGTAATGTGCTGTATTACTGCCTTGCTGCCAAAGCAAAAGGGTTTGGGTGTAGAAAATTCCAGCCTAAATTTGGGGATGTGGGAATTCACCCACCATTACTTAGCTGTCTGCACGAATGCTCTGCAAAAAATAACAATCTTCAAACTTAGTTAAAAATGTGTTAGGGCTTACTACAGGAAAAACTCTATGCACCATTAGCAGACCCAACCCAACATGCATTTCTGCACTTCATGAAAGCCAGTTAAGCAGATGACTATCAGGCTCAGGCAGCAGTCTGCAGACAGAGGGGAGCAGATTACCCCTTTATACAGTATTTGCCAAGCCAAACCAAATCCTCCAGGGAACAGGGACTGGGACTAGGGTCGATGGGTTAGGTAAAGTGCTTATTTTAACCAAATATAAGCTAGTGTGATAACACAAACCACCTAAATTTCCCTACAAGGGTGGGAAAAGCACATGTGTTATTTATTTTCAAGTTCTACACTCAACTAATCATCTATCTTCCCGATTTATGTGCATGTATAAATTTGTATGCAGATTTAATGTATCTAATATTTGAGGATGAAGACGGGAAGGCAGGAAGGTTAAGAAAGAAATACATTATGGCTTAGGTGTATGAAACACAAGGCCAGAAGAGCACATAAGAGCTGAGATGGCCAGAAGCCAGCAGTTAGGACATAGCAGAGTAGTGACAACCAGAATTTAAACAAGAAGGTAGAGTAACCAAAGAAAATCACATAGCAAGACACAGAGCTGGGCAGACAAAAGGAGAGGAAGGGAAATAGACTTACACAGCAAAAGCCTGAAGCATAACCAAGAAAACACACTTAAAACTGCAAAATACTTGGCAGAGTTCCTTTGCATACTCAAATAAAGGGATATTACCAGTGGCCTGATCCCCTCACCCTCTGCCAGCCTGGTTGCAGATACTGCTGGTTTCCAGCTGCAGCTCTGGTGGCCTTGAGGAAGTTTGCAAGGGGCTGCCAGGATCCAGTGTTCTGCTGCACCTGAAGATACAATTATTGTTCTATGGCTTCCATTATGACTGGGCTCTCCAGAATCCAAATTATCAGTGAATAATGAATAACAACTAATTAATATTGATTAGTAAAATAGGCAAAGGGTCCATGATGTCTTCTTTCACATGATGTCAGAATTATAACAGGAAGTAGATCCTTAATTGAGTGGCTTCTTTTTTCTTCTGTTTTTGTCCAAGCAGAAGTATTATTAAGCAATCAAAAGCAATGTTTAATTTAAGGATTCTCACCTGAAAAAAGAGCCAAACTAATGACACTGAAAATGTCAAAGCGACATATCAACAGTCCTAACCATGGCAACAGAGACTGGTACTTTTAAATTTATTTTGGAGCAAGTGCATGTGCTAAAGCTCCGGACTCTAACTTAGCTAGTAATTTCTGTGATGTGGTCTTGGAGTTTCTGCTGGAATTTCACCAAATATGCCCTTTTTAACGAATCTTTACGATACTTACTTTTGTCTCTGCTTGATAGTGCACAGCACCTCTGCTGTTTATAACTTCCAGCCCCACTCTCTGTCCCAAGAGGCTGAAAGTGTCACCAGTCTAATGCCGTGTCAGCTTACAGGACGTTTTAATTGCACATACACATGAAGAGCAGAAATATCAATAAGGAATACACACCCAAGGTAGAGTTGAAACCCACCACGGAACAGAAGTACACCACACATAAATTAGTGTCTATTACTTTTCTGTTTAGAAAGCGTACTTCACATTTATTTAAAATCACGAAAGACATATATCTGCATTGCAAGGGAAACCCTATAATCTGCCCACTGGGCCAATCATGTCTGAGTTTCTTTTCAGCAAAGGCAGGAGGCAGAAATATTTCATCTCGCTTGATCAGTCCTGCTGAAATCAGTTAGACAATCAGCACGGGCAAGAGCTGGCCAGGGTTAGCCCCAATGTGTCTTGTCCAAGATGGTCAAACATATGGCATACTAGCTTGCTCACTAATGTGTTTCATGACATAAAGATGATTAGATCTCACATCTGAGGTTTTTCAGTATTCTTTGTGGGCTTCAGTCCTTATTTACATCAGTGAAAGCCAGATTAACGCCACTCTATAAACATGAAAATATTTAACTCCCACATGTTAAAGAACTACAGTATGTTTAAAAAGGTCAAAGTGATAATCCTCTGTAGAAAAGAAGAATGCAAACAAATATCAACTAATCAAGGAACACATGCTGTTTTTCAGAATGCTAATATAAAGATTAATAGCTCTTCTTTGACATCCAAGTGCTTTTGGAAACTCTTCATGTTAATACACTTTGTAAATCACTTTTAGAGAAAGAACATTCAGGGAGCTCCATTTAATCAAATTAACTACTAGGGAGCCTTGATAACATTCAATTAAACTGCATGTACTTCGAATTCTCATCTCTGTTCCTAGGATATGTAGTTGTTTTTTGTTGCTTTAAACCATTTTGCATTGCTGTGGAGACTTGAGAGGGAATTAAAAATTTTTGAAAAGACTGTTCATTCCCCTTGTGTATGCTCATCTTGGACCCAGTCCTGGTCACAGTGAAGTCAAACTATTCCCAGTGAATCCCTGGCAAAAATCCCAGAGACTGCACTAGGAGTAAGAACAGACATGTAAGGCATGATCCAAACCCCCTTGAAGTTGATGTAAGACTTTCATTTCTTTCTAATAGCCTTTGGACCCCTCCACAAAACTTGTTTAGAACTGTCCTGTGCAAGGAGGCACAGGACAAATTTTGGTCCTGCCTGGCCCTGTCTCAGGGAACCATGAAAGATATCTGTGTCTAAGACCAAACACAGACAGCAACCAAAAGGCAGCACACTATGGAAAGGAGCTAAACCCAGACAAGGCACAGGGTAAAATCCAGAGCCCACAAGAGCAAGGACACCTTTTTTTCCTCTCCATTTTGCTGTTCTGGGCATGCTTCAGCATTAGGAGCAATGCAAACAGACATAGGAGCCTGTCCAAATTGTATCGTGGTCCCTTACCTCCCTAACATAATTTGCTGGAAGATGCAACATCCTCAAGGTCTGTGCACGAGCCAGCCAGAGAAACCTCAGGGAAGGACCTGCTGGCTCACTGCAGTCCCTGCTGCTGGCATGCAGATTATTCATCTCATATCCAACACAGTACCTCCCACACCCTTCCTCTACTTTATTTCTTGTCACTTCAGGATTCATTTTATAAACTGCACCAAAATTTAAACTGAAACCATATTTGAGAATATAGTTAACACAAAAAGGTTGTAAATTACTGAACCCAGTTGCTTTTAAGAATCACAGAGCTGTGGAGACCTGGGCTTCCATAAATTTTGCCACTGACTTGTAGAGTGTGACTAGGCCTTTACTCTCCCCATGGCTCTACTTTTCCAACTGTAAGATAGACATGTTATTATTGAGCATAATGGGAAATTTTCAAGATGTCTTACATGTTGTTTCATGTATAAAAAACTCTATTCACAAACTCTAAGTTTCCTTCTTTTGACCTAGACCTGGGCTGGGATTCTGAAGTCCTAGGACATGTCTGTCTCTGGAGGTCTGCTTTGGCCAGAACCAGAGCTCCAGACACAGAATTGAAGCTCTGCGTTGTTGGCATCCTGCAAGGATACGTAGAAAAACACAAGCAGAAACTCAGAAGGGGGAAGGTGACAATATTTTACCCCATCTGCATTTTCCGCAACTGACATTAAAATATGCAGTGATGTATTCTTTACGAGTAGACACATAATCATTTTGGGGTCTGATGTTCCTCCCACTGAAATACAAGAGAGAAATTATATATCATACACAGTGAAGATTTTGACATTTGATTCCTCCCACATATTTGAATGAGAGGAAGGCATTAAATGCCAAAACCAAAAATGAGCATGCAGGACCTATCCTTCAAAACTTCATTCCAAGGCACATCACTCACTTGACTTTTACACTGACCTGCATCCCACACAATACAAACCCAGTGGTTGCTTTTCAATTAACAAGACAGTTTTTGCTATTTCTAATGGAGCATAGAAGACCTATGTTCTAGCATATCTTCTATAAGTGTATGTAGGTTAAAAAGAGAAAAACATTATTTCAATTTTCTTCCAACTCTAATAGTTTGTTGAACTTTTTCTATAGGTTGAATTTCTCTTTTCAGATTCCTCTCACAGACAAACTGAAATAATGTAGATGTACAGATTGAGATGTACATTACATATGAGCAACTATTAACATGGGCCCCTGCCATATCTCCAAATACTTGGGCTCAAAACTGTGCATATAAGAGATTGTATGTAATTTATGCCCTGTGTCTGTATTATGTAGGTAGAAATGTTCTTGCTTGCACTTTATAAATTCCCATCATCACCCTTTAAAACATGCACCCTTCTTCATTGCAATACATTCTCAGGGAGTTCACCCTGTCTACAGCATGCACGAAGTTTAGCATTAGACTATAGGAGCATTACCTTCACCCCCAAAAGAGGCTGTTTTTTTGGTTAACATCTCAATTTGAAACTGCACTGATACTTTTTAAGATGTGCTTTTATTTTGGAGAAAGAAAAAGGTCTCAAAGAATACCAGGAGGCTCCATGCCCAAATTTCATCTTCTCCTTCTTTCATACCGTTGTTGCAGAAGCCTGACATTGTCTGCTGTGATCTGCAGCTACTGGAAGCTGCTGACATAAACAGAAAACAACCCCAGAGCCATGGATCAGGTCCTAAGGTTTCTCAAAATCATTAGATTAGAGTCTTCCCATCTTAAGCTAGAAACTGTCATGGCCCTTTTGCCATTTACGGAAAAATGAAAAGTGAAACAAAAATAATACACCCACAGTATGCTTCCATAATGACCATCTTTGTGTTTGTTAAAGTTGGCAAAAGCACTCTGGAGAGTAAGGCCATGAACAGGACAAAACAATTGATGACTCTGTCAAGTTTAGCTTGTCTGACTCCAGCGATATTCCCCTTTTCTCCTCCAGGTTTGAAATCATATAACGAAGGCAGAAAAAAAAAAAAACCACATGCCAGATATCCCTTCCATTTTGCTGTCGTTGCATCAGCTCTCAAACCTGGTATGTCAAGATTTAATCAACAGATCTCCAGGACGTGCAGAAAGCGACAATAACCATGTAGCAGAGGAGACCTATTGGCAGGGCTGGGTCACTCTGAGCTGACACACATGTTCACATGTAACTGCTGTGACGCTGCTGGAGTTTTAACACTGTCTTGCCAAACAAACCTAACTCCACCTTAGCTCTTGAAAAACTCTCAAAACACGCCATTATTGCAAATTTGGAGTTTACAGACTGGGCATAACTGAATACACCTGTTTCAACAGTAATACCTTTAGCATTGAAAGAATCTTTTGAAAGAAGCAGTTCTGGTGCACCACTGACATCCACTGTCCTTGGTGAAATGCGAGCAGAATCTGACTGAAAAGCACACTGACTGGCACAGTGTAATGTCACAATTCAATTTAATATAGGGGAATGAAGGAGTTTTGAGTCCCACTGACCTACAGAGGAAATATTTAGTACTTCAAAAACCATTTCAGACTTACACTGTGACCTAATTATCAACTAAGAAAATAAACCCAAGATAAGTGAATTTTAAAATACAGCTAAAACTTCTAAAAAGAGCCTATGGTAGCTCAGCTGAAATACATATTCCTGTCCTGTAGAATTTTTATTGGGATGGAATATTGTTGAATTGCTTGTCTCACCTAAAATGCTGGGTTAAGGCAAGTAGTGTAATTTCCCGAAAAGTACCAAAAAATATTTTTGCTTGGAATGTTTGTTTGTCTTGCAAGTTAGAGTTCTGTTAATGATCCTTCCCCATGTTCTCCAAGGAGTTTTCAAAATCCAACAAGGTTCTTAAGTACAGATGTTTACAAAGGGATCACCGCACCAGCATATGTATTTATACAAACACATTTTGGCATTTGGCTTTCTCTGTCTGTTCCACATCAGAAGTTGGTGAATTTCTCCACCACAGGGATTGAATATGTCTCATGAGTAAACTGAACCTCACTGAAGTGGTTTGGGACAGAAGAAATTAAATGAGCAAGCACTGTGCCAAACATGTTCTTTTAGGCCAGATCATACCCATTTCTGGAGCTCCACTATCTGAGAAGAGAGAGATGTGGATTTGGACCATTGCAAAATTTGGAAGAATATCTCAGAACATGGGCTGAGCTCTGTAACCACAACCAACATCCTTTAACCTTGTTTTTAGGAGCAACTACTGTTGATGTAACCAAAATGTCCCACTGAGAGAAGATGTGTTCTCATCTGAAATCAGATTTCCAGCACATGCAACGTGCATGTAAATGCAACAATAAAATGCAGTTATAGAAAGTCATGACTATCAATTAGTGTAAAAGTAACCATTCTGAACATGCTCATATACAGACCAATTCCCAGAGGAGGTGAGGTTTGCCATTATTAATTCTGTCGTTTCACTTTCAACTGTCTGGATATAAGAAAGGCTCAAACAGTAGCTAATCTGACCAGAGGTATGCACACTAAATCACAAATGACTTTTTAAAATTCAAGCTCCCCTCTTCTCTTGCCAGACTTGAAAGCAGAACAAAACTGTATAAGCTGATTTAAAGCAAAGAAGTATAGCTGGGGAAGAAGACAGGGAAAAATTAAATAATAACAAGTAAACAGCAACAAGTAAAGACATGCAGAGAATCTATGGCATTGCTGGAAATGTACACAGGCTAAAGGGCTACAAACCAGAAACAGACTGAAATATGACACAGTGCTAACTTCCAACTGCACTTGTATGGTGCTGGTAATGAAAGGACAAAGCACTTTGGATATTCCCATTTTTCCTCCCTCTTGGTGAAAGCTGATATAGGCAGTCTACTTTCCAACAGGAGATACTTGTCATGGAGACATGAAGACTTTTTTTTCAAGAACAACCTTTGCTCCCCCCCCTTCCCCAATCACTTCTCCATATCCCAGGTAAATAACTGCTGGTAGCAGAAGTAAAAAATTCTCCTAAAAACTGTATTCTATAAATGCACAAGAGTATTCTTTGTCAGATTAAAACTGTCCTTCTGGCCACCAGAATACACACAAATGCAAAGAATAGATTAAAATTTCCACTGATATTAATCATGTATACAAGACATTATGAGAGAAGACGTGCTAAAGAGATGCTGCAAGCCCACAGCTGAGGCACCTCAGATACCCTGTGAGGAGAACACATGCAGTTCTGTCCCACATTGAGTACCTAATGAGCAGCAGCATTTCAAGAATAAATTTCTTTATTGTGTTTGCTCTGTAAGATATTTCGGTCACTCCATAAAGTTAAATAGCAATAATGAGTACTGATTATTTTTACCAGCTGACCTAATCTAGGCATGTATTTATGTTTTGTTTCATAAATAACTTGTGTTTACAAATCTCATCTATAATGTTTACAATGTTTATAACATCTCAAGTCGTAGGAATAAAATATTGACCACGTAAATCTCCTTACTGTTAGGAAAAAATCAGCAGTATTCTACCTAGCTTTTAATCATGAGTTACGAAGTTAGATCACAGGCTGAAATGCAAGTTATTCTGAAGCTTGTTGTAGTTTAATTACTTCCTTAGGGATTTCTCTGGCATGAGGAAGTCCCCAAATGGAATGGGGCTGATCTCCTGCTATTACTGCAAAGGACAGTAATGGCATGAGCAGGGTCAGCAAGCTGCAACATTTGGCCAAATCCCAGCTGCTGTCTCCTGCCCTGGATCAAGAACCTAGCTGTTCCAGAGCATGGGTGACTGGAAGGTCACTTACAGCCAGCCTTGTGAGATCCCATCCATTTCACAGTTACCCAGTAGTCAGTCCAGAGCTTATTCCCTTTATAACCCTTTTGCTCTTTGCCATTGTCCTTTCTGGGAGAAGAGAGGGAGTGGGAGAAAACATTGGTCAACAATCTTGGTCAACGATTTTGGTGAACACTGGTCAACCATCCCTGCAGTAAGGGTCATCTTACTTAGATAAAACACACTGTTGGTTCTGGTGCAAAACCTCCACACTATTTCAAGTACTAATAGATTAAACCCCATCACTCCAAACAGTAGCTTTGAGGTTGCCATAATTTTTAGCTCAGCTCAACACCTGCCATGAAGTGCTTATCCACTTACCACACGGGAGCATTACAGTCTTGCAATTTATTTTGATGAGGAGCAAGTGACAAGCCAAAACAGATTTTATCAAATTAATGAAATTACAATGTGTAATAATAGCATTTATCTTGCTGTTAGTGATTACAAGCACATTTGGTAACTATGCACTGGAAGACCTCTCAGTGGGATGCTGACAACACTGAAAGAAAAACTGTTGTCCTTGTAGATGCAAATATAGGCATACACACTAAAAACCAGTAAAAATGTCACACCCAGATACAGATCATGAAGTTGTCAAACTCATAATTTTCTGCATTGCCAGGCCAGGACAAGTGATAAATCCTTCAGATTCATCTCTCTCTTAAAATAGTCATTGGAAACAGTTCAGAAGAGAAACAGTTGCAAGCTCTCACTTTGAGAAAAGCCATGGATTTATGTTTTCCCTTTACTCTTTCAATGTCTTCTTCTACAGCCTGCACACTGTCCCTCCCCTAGAAGTGCAAAATATATGACAGAGGGCCAACCTATTTTTTCGTTGGCATCTCACACTTGCCCAGATGCCTTCTTGATAAGATCTAAATTGTTTTATTCTTTCTTTAGAATGGATTTTAAGTAATACGTCAGAAGGGGAAGTGACTTCTAATTAAAAAACTTATCAGCCTAATGCTGGTGAGGCAACAGAGGTTAATTCAGGTTGCGTAGCATTTAATTCCCAAGAACCTCTTTGATCTGGTATTACAAATCTATCTAAATATTTTTATTTTCCAACCTAAAACATTTCTCTATCTGGAGTAAATGGAGGTAAACACTTGCTCAGAAGACACTGTGATGGAGAAACAGTACACAGCACTTGGCATCTGTGGATATCATATTGAATGGTTTCCATTTTACAGATGGAAGCATATCTGGCCCAGCTGAGACAGTCAGCATTCAGAGTTTCTAACAGCAGAAGTACAGATAAGTTCTCTTCTCTTACTCCCATACTAGTGTCTTATCCACTAAAAAGTACTACCCAGTCTCAATTTGTGCTGAAAAGACTACCAATATTTTTCATTTCAGTATCCAGTTGACCTACCTCATTGAGGCTTCAGCCTGGAACCTGTCCTCTCGGCCTCACGAGTATTTTAAATACCTCATTGTTGTTAATGGATTTCCCTTTGTATGTGCCAGGTATGGGAAATACAAACCTGCTGAAATACATTAAGAAGGACTTCAGTCCTTTCAAGCACAATCTGTAAGTTATGCATCATCAACCATAGCACAACTTTCCACAGATTTTTTTCTGCACAAAAGACACTTCCATACCAAAGATGATTTGCTTATACGGAATTCCACTATTTGATTATCTCACATGCCCAACCATGAGCTACAAGAAAGAAGTAGGGCTTCTAAAATGGGTCAGAAGGCTTTCGTTATTTACGTGTTTAAATTCTTGTGTTCGCAATTTATGCTGCAACAAGAGCAGAAGGACTGCCAGTAAGGGTTTGTAAAAATAAATAAGCCCAAACAAAAACATATGATGGTCTACAAACAACAACGATTTTCAAGTTTTTTGTTCCAAAAATAAACATGAAGTGTATCTCACACTATTTGAAAAAAATCTTAACATTTCAGTTGTACAAATATAATTTAAATCAAACCTTAAAGGGTTTTAATCTTCAACTAAAACCCTCAAAAGCTGTTATTGGCTATATTTATGGGCCAATTCCTCTCAGCAAATCACAAAGATCCTGATAGATGTACTCAGTTTACATCTACTTGACTTGGAAAAGTAGGGAAATGTGGCCCTTGCCTGCTCTTCTCTCTTCTTCATACAGGGCCAAGAGTCACTAGGCAATACAGACTGGAAGAATACTGTTTCCAGTTCATGTGATCTCCTTCCAGAAGTGAAGATTAGACTGTACTGCCTAGATTTGCTTTCTCCAAAAATGTTCTCAGATACTTTTATATGACAGCTGTGTTTCTACTTTGTGCTGACCCAAAAATAATTTTTAAAAAGCAAATCAATATATTAGTATCAATTAATAGATACAATATATTGGTGTCAATTGGCTCCAAAAATAGTACCCAAACATTATTAAAATATCCAGTGGTTTTTAAGACAACCTAGACCGGAAACAAGGAGAATAACAGCAAAAATGTACAGAAATTCAAATGACACAAATTAAGAGACTATTTTTTGAGACTACTTTTAACATCTTTTTGTTTGGTTTTTTTGTTTGTTTTTCTGGGTTTTTTTTGGTTTTGTTTTGTTTTGGTTTTTTTGTTTGTTTTTGGTTTTTGGTGTTTTTTTTGTTTTGTTTTTTAAATTTTGTAGCCATCTGAGATCCATCTAGCCAATACCAAAATTTTCAGCATGCAACCAAAAAGACTGTGAAGCTGAAATGGAAACTGCTTCTGTTCCTAAGACAGCTACTTCAAAGAGACTGATATTAGAAAGAATGACTCTAGAGCACCTAATGTCTTAGCTCTTACTGCTCGACATGAATTCTACTTACCTCTTAACTGCAATGTGCCTGGTGACTGAACAGTTTTTCCAGTGATCAGTCAGCCAAAGCATTAAACCATCATAAGCAATATGGCCATAATCAGTCCCTGTTTCAGAGCTTTTTTCTGATGTCAGAATAATTTAGATGCCCAGATATCTGAAGCAGCTGTGCCAATGAATACATGAGCAGAGAAAAACACAGCTGCTTTGCAATTGAGGAACACTGTTCTGGGTTTTCTTAAACATCTGGTAAATCAGATGTTCCTTTAAGGAAGTGATAGGTATCAATAAACTTTTATCTTGCCTTTATGCTGGTCAGATAAGCTTAACACAGTTTTTGAGAGCCTAATGTTTTCCCTAGTCAAGCCTCCTTGCATGGAAAACACCTACTTCTGTGTCAAGGAAACATTTGCCAATAACATTACTGCTCATTTAAAGACTGTATTGTATTTATGTAATTATTTCAGTGGAGATGGCTTTTACCTTAAAAGATATCTCACTAAAACTTTTAACATTAATTCAGATACTTTGGTAAGCTTATTCCATCAACAACAGCATTAACTGCAGTGACTTTAATGACAGAAACATTTTCTACCATTAAAACTGCACCTGTACAAAGGTGGGAAGGACCATTTTGGCTGAAAAAATTGGAGCAGAACAGTTAGAAAATTTTAAGGAGAGAAACCTTCCCTGGGATTTCTAATGATCCCTTCCTGTGTGGTTCTGTTCCACAATCACTGCCCCTTTTGACCAGGGACAAATACCCTCTCTTCACCGATCACCTTGCAAAGTAACCACATGCACTGATGTCAGTGGGAAGTATTACCAGCTCTAAAAGAAAGTTCCTCATTAATTCACAAAGGCTTTGGGTCAGGCTTCCACATCATCCTTTCAACCAGGCTAAAGGAGTCTCAGGTAAGTTTCACTGCGAAGAGCTGTCTCTATACCATTAGGGCCAGCTGAAAGAAAAACACAGTATATTCTAAAAATGTGCATGATAAACACAGTATAAAACTGATGAAAGAGTAATATTAAACAAATAAGACCTAATAACTAATGTAAATGAAGCCTGAGACTTTCTATATAATGACAGGAAGCTCCAAATAAAGGGTGTTGGGTTCATGGCCTTCTAAATCATTACAGTTTCCACAGAAAATGTCAGCCTCCTTGAGGCTCTTAGGTTAGGGAGATTTATAGTGATAACAATAGCAGTAGTTTATTTGAGACAGTTAATCAAAATTCTAGCACTTATAAGCCCTCTGTGAACACTACAGATTTAAGAAGCTGAATGCTAAATATTCAAAAGTAAGCTTGCAATCTACACAAGTACAGTAAATTTCAGTTATGTGTTTCATTATACTGGTGCCTTATTGCTTTTAAGGGGTTTACAACTTGGCTGTAATTATCCACTGTGGGGTAAAATTTGGCATAAAAAGAACTCTTTTCCATTTCTATTTCCAAAGAAAGTTACTTGCTCTCTGCTGGCACTGCATTCCTTGCACATGCAACACTCAGCAAGAGTTTTTGGGTGTGCAAACAAAGTAGGTTAGGTCTCTGATTTTGTGGCTTTTAAAAATATGTCTTTCATACACACAAACCATATTGTACCTTTATTCACTCATCTTCCATTAATTTAGCCTTCAATTTGGGTTCATGGACATGGCAAAAATACATGTAATTTGTTTATGAACCAAATTAAATTATATGTATAATTACATCAACCATGAAGGCCTTATTTTCATCAGAAAAGTCAAATTTCCAGCAGGATAACAGGAAAACATGGTGATGGCATTAAAATCCACCAGTGAAAAAATGTCATCACTTCTACTTCCCCACACTATGTCAAAGACTTCTTGTGTGTCTCCCCGAGGAAGAGGAACCTCAGCACTTCCAACAGCAAAATGGAGCAACAGTAGTTTCCCACCTCGGGAGCACTCTGAAAATTCACAGCTAACCTCTTTGACAGTTGGCCAAAATCCCCAAATAGGAAAATAATTACAGTTATGCTCAGGTTCTACACCTGTAACACCTTTGAGTCAAGAGGGATGCCAGCCTCCAATGTTCTCATCCTCAGCAGCTCATTCCAGCTGTAATTTGCAGCTCAGTCTGTGATGCTTCCTTACAAACCAAATCACTGAGCTGACACCATCAGAATATGGCCCTCCATTCCTTGGGCATTTTTTTTTCTAGCAAAAGTACATACTAACTCTGCCGTGTCCACAGATGCACCCACCCTGGACAGCAAGGGTAGAAGAAGCTCTGCAGGCAGTCTGTTGAAGAAGACAGCTGAACCTTGAGTAAGGGGACTACAGTTCACCAAAATTGTCCCTTGTGCCATGGTATAGTGGAGGTGAAAACTCAACACATGCTGTTAAGAAAGCACTCTGTAGTCACTGGGTAGCAAACATTGCCTCAGAAAGGCGATGATGATGATGATGATGATGATGATGATGATGATGATGATGATGATAATGATAGTAATAATAATAATATGCTTATATAAACAAGCAAATTAAACTCTGGTGGGATTTCAGTGCTTAGAGTTTTGGGAGAAAGACTAGAGTTTTTTGGGGAAAAGCTCTTTTACTGGATATAGTGCAAAAGGAGTTATTATAACTTCTTGGCTTGCACATGTGTTCGATGTGTTTGGAGGTATAAACTCCAAATCTCCAAGATAAGCATGCAAGGGGTAGAAAAGCAATGCAAACACCAGTATTCAGACATCATTTAGAAGACAAAGGTGAAGTAACTTTCAACATTCACCTCTAGGTAATTCTATGCTTTAACAAGTTTTCTGGCCTTTCTCTCGCTCTATTATTGTTCTATTCAGTTATGCCTCAAGTTTTGCCTTATGTCTTGAGGGATATAGTCTATCTGTAGACATCTACTCTATCCTGAATACAAAAGTTTCCTTTTTTTTTATTTTAAATTTGAGTTCTCCAGATACAGGTTTCTGTGTCTGAATTCTCCAGTTACAGGTTTCTGTTTTTAAAATTGTCAGATACTTTACAGAGATATGCCACTTTAAAGTCGTATTAATTTCTTACAATCCAACACCTTACAGCTATAATTTTTACCTTTGTGTAATAGACTCCAATCAAATCAGGGTAAGTGGCAACTCCAGAAAAACAGGGTGATTTGACGAAACTTCTTTGTCTAGATTGGGTCCAGGCTCACCAGGTCTCTGAAGTAGGAAAGCATAAAGTATAAATGGAATAAAACCCTAGGGGGTTAAAATACAAAACAAAAGCTCTTTAAGTTTTTGTTCCTTTATGCTCTGTGGTGTTTAATCCCAGAGAACCAATAAATGCAGATGGAGCACAAAAAATATGAACTCACCTTAATGTTGCATTTTTTTATAACTTCCACTAATCCAAATGTTTGCTTCACAAGTCACGTGTAAGAAAGAGTTTTCATGCTTTATATTCCCAGGATCCCATTATAGTAAAGCTCAAAACCAGTTCACTCAAGTATTAGTAAAACTGAAAGGTAAAAAAAGTCCAGCTTCTCAGCTGATAATAAATCACGTCAAGCAAAAAAAAAAATCTGACCTCTGCTTTCCAGCATTACTCATTAAAACAAGAACTACAGAAATAAATATGGTAAATAGAGTATCAATGGAAATACAAATTTCTTCTATCTGGAGGCAGATGTCACAATGAAGATAGCAGATCATATTACTGAGCCTGCCTCTATACAGGAGAAAACTTCTGCATTGGACCCTTAGTACACATTGCTCGCCCTACCTTTCCCTTGCAATAGAATTTTGTAACCTAAACCAGCTTGGTGTCAGGGAGATTTATTTGGTGTATGCTCCTTTTGTATAATTATTTAGTTATTATTCCTATAATGCATAGTATTATCTGGAATAAGTCTGCACTGCAGCGGTGAACCTCCAAAGTAGCTTACGTTTCTTCTTATAATCCCCCACTCAACCTAACTCCCTTGTGAGATCTGAGAGGAACATTATTCATTCTACAGACAGAAATTTAGAAAGAAGGAAAGAAATCCAACATTTCATAGAGAATCAGTAAGACAGTAAGAAGCTGAACTCAAGTTGTAAAGCCCAGACAGCACCTCAGTACCATAAGCCATACAACACATTTCAGTCCCATCCAATCTTCTGAGAATGTGTTTGCCCAGCATACAAGGTTGTAAATTGCAGTCAAGGAGATACAGACAAAACCAACTAAATAATTTATTTTTTTTAAATTCTCTTTTGGTCTCCTTTTTAGACAAGTGCTGACGAACAGAACCACAAACAACTCTTTCAAAGCCACTTTGTTAGAACTGAACCTGCTGGAACATGGCACATATTTGGGTCCCTTACTTGACTTGTTCCTACTGCATGAACAGAAAGAGAAAATAATGAAAGCTGCTACGTGGCATTTGCATTTTGGCATGTAGGAATTCTCCTAAAATAAAAATCCAGACAGACCTCTAGAAATGGAACATGCTGACAAAACAGCACAAGTGAATGAGAGTTCTTCTTATTGCAATCCCCCCTCATGTTCTCAGTAATTTAGTTTTCAACTTTCTTAATCTTTTTCATTCAATCTTCTCGCTACTTTTTCACTATCAGACTTCTATACTGCACAGAATCTCATTTTGTAGGCTAAAAAGATAGAATGAAACCTTTAGGTTTTCAACAAACGCCAGTGAGAAAAAGAATGAGACAGCTACTACTATTAATGGCACAAATGCCATTTTTACAAAGCAAGGTTAAGCTTTTAGGTCAAGATTAAAATTGCTTTTCAATTAGATTTTAAAATCATATTATTAACGTCAGTAGATCTACGCCTACATGTAGTAATAATAGTATATTCCTGTGGCTGCAAGATCAAGCTTACGGTAATAAAGAGTTTATAGAAAACTCAAAAATTAGCATAGACAAAGGTACTATGTTATTTTAAAGAAATCAGAGGTGACTTCATCATAATTCCATGGATAGAAACTGTGTTTTGGCATACAAAGTTTTGAGTCTTACATCACATCCCATGCTTCCACAGAACAAACTGTTCTCAATAAATCCATAAACTGGAATGTTTGGGGACCTGGAGCTTCAGTGGTTCTCAGTCGGAACCATTGCTCCCATTGGAAAAGTCTAAGTTTCTTTAAAGATATGTACTGCAACTTTAAGTAACTCCTATTGGTAATAAAAAAATACTTTTAAATCTCACTTCTTACAAACCCAGATCCATTTTAACTCCCACATTCAACTATGCAAGCTAAAATCTTTAATAGTGACTTCCAAAATTACCACCCCACAAAAAAAATGCAAAACAAAACAAAACCTTACCAAGCTTCTATTGTGGCAGTAGGGGTGTTTACACATGGAAGTAACACAAATATATAAGCATTTGTAAAGTCTTGGGCAATATTATCCTTAGACCTGGCTTTTATTTGCAAATTAAGTACGCACTTTAAAACCTAACAATAATTAAATACAGAGGTGATGACATTAAAAATCCACTCAGTGAGACTTCCTCCATATTATATAACAAAACTCTTCAAATCTAATTTTCAGCAATTTGAAAACTAATTTTTAGTGCTGTTGTGTTGTGATTCAATATAGTTTACAGAGGTCAGATATGCATTCATAGGAATAGAATCTCCAAAATGCAATAGCTCCATATAACCAAACCATTACATGTATCCAAGAAAAAGAATCCATTTGCTTTTACCCTTCCTCCGCTGCACTGAGAAACAAGAGGCTAAATTTCTCCTCTTCAAGAGAGCAGTGAAACTCTTAGCCCCCTAAAGGACTGGCTCACACAAAACCACACTGAATTGCTTCCACAGCAGCTGTTCCTACATTTTCATGTGGTGAGAGATTGCTCAGAAAGAGATACCGCATCTATGTGGAAACATTAATGTTAAAAAGTTATCTGAGCAGACAGGTACTAAGACTGGCTCTAGCACACTAACACCTGCAGTAGGCACCATATTACAACACCCATAAAAAGTTGGATATATCACAAAAAATAGGAAAAAACATAAGGGCAAGCAACACAGCAGTTGACCCTTTCTCGTGCCACTGGAAAGAATTGTGAGTATATTTGAAAAAACAGCTTGTCTAAACTAGGTGAGATTAATAGATACAGGTGAGTTTAGGCATTGGCCATAATTAAGAAAAATCAGCCCACTACCACTTAACTTTGAATGAAAGGCACAGCATGAAGTCTTCGGGCCAGAGATCATCTGAACTGGCTTTACACTTTCAGCTTATTTGTTTTAACTTCATGAACAGTCTTTTAGGCAAGGAGACAGAAGGATCTTCCTAAACACAGCACCATGGTGAAACCGCTGTGGTTCCTCTCTGAAATGATGAGCTCTGAGCTGGAGAGTCACAGGGAAAAAAGCAAAAGGAAAACGAATATGAATTTTAAAAGGGGAATAGGCGTCTCTACTACGAGGCCCTCGTAGAGGGAAGAGTAAAACGAGACCAGGCTGTCACTGCTTTCGTAATTGCAAAGGTGCTGCCTCAAAGGGGAGAAAATTTCCATTAGCAACTTCCTCTGAAACACCCGAAAAAAGCAGCACACAAGGGCTCGTACTCCCCTTATGTGTAATTCATCTGATAATGTCTCAAATTTATTAACAACAACTTTAAACACCGCGGAAGAGAGATGGCTTTTCTAAACGAGGGTCAAAGACAAACGCTTTGGAAACTCAACAAGGCACAACCGCAGAGAGACGGGAAAGCGCAGGGACATGGGACAGACTAACAAGTGTGGGGCGGGTTTGCTTCGCCTGCTGGAGTTTCCCAAGGGCATCACCGTCGAGGGGGCAGCCGCGGGCGGGGGGAGCCGCAGCGCTCCCGGACGGGAGAAGCGCTGGGGGCACGGCCGGGCGAACGGGGCCGGACTCCGCGGGGAACCCGGGAGGAGCGGCGGGGCTCGATCCCGGCCGCCTCGGGCTCGTACCGTGCTGCCCCCACTTCCCTCCGGGTGCGAGATCCACCATCGCTGCCGGCCTGCGGCGAGCGGGGCCAGCGCTGCCCTCGCCGCCTTTCACACTGTGATACCGCCCCGCTGAACAAGGAACTGCCCCGGCGAGCCCGGCCCTGCTCCCCGGGGAGCTGCGCTCCAGCGCTCCCTGCTCTCTTGTCCCTCTCCTCTCCCTCTCCTTCTCCCTCTCCCCGCGGCGCAGGGTGAAAAAACGCGCCGCCGTCTACCTGTGCAACACCTCCGCAACACATTTTATTTACACGGAATCAGCTCGGGGCATTGTACATTATATACAGATATTTTCCCCCTCCAACAAGGCAGATCTTGTGCAAGATTATAGCATCCTCTGGAGCGTATCCGACAGTCCACGGGAAGTGTCCCCCCCACACAGAAGTATCAGCTGTCAGAGTCCAAGTCACTTTTCCCGTCCTCTTGTCTCTTCTCCGGTGACGTTTTAGACGCTTTATTCCACTTTTGCGCGTTTTCTGATTCCTCCGAAGACGATCGCTTTTGCCTCCTCCACTTCGCCCGGCGGTTTTTGAACCAGACCTGTTACGTTAAGAAATTAAATTATTAGAGGGGAAAAAAATAAAAATACAACTATGCAAACCCGCAGTTGACCTCAGCCCCGCAGGAGCCGCGCCGGGCCGGTGTACGGCGGCCGCGCTCAGCCGGAGGAGGGAGGCGGGGGAAGCCTTCAGCAGCTCGGGTGGGACCGGCCGGGAGCCTTCGGGAGGCACAGCCGACAATCGCTCACAGCCCTGTGACAGGCTGGGCCGGCCGCCCCAAGGAAGCGCACTTGGAAATACTAAAAAACTTTCCCTCTGCCCCCGCGAAGCAGTCGCTCTCCCTCCGCTGGCAGAGCTGGGCTGGAGCCGTACCGCGGTACATCCGGTTCGAGCGCGTTTGAGTGCGAATGGGAGAGGGTTGAAGAAGGAAAAAGAAAGCAAAGTACCTCCACTTTTTCCTC